>VXBW01001342.1:312216-433419 GCA_013400375.1 Thinocorus orbignyianus | reverse complement strand
AACCTCCATTTGCTTTAAATAAAAAAAAAAAAAAAAAAGAAAAAAAAGAAAAAAGAAAAAAGCAAGCAATATTGACAGCAGATATAAACAATAAATGGATGTCTCAGTTCTGTTTGCTACTTAATAAACCTCAGGAAATACCTATTAAAACCTATTGATTTTTTTGCAAGACCGTTACCACCTCTGAATTTAAATGATGGAGAGGCCGGTGTGCTGAGGGTCGTGAATGCTGGGGACTTGTGCACTCCAGTGGCGGCGGATAGAAATATTATGAACATGGAGATCAGAAAGGAAGACAGCGTACAGCAGCTCACATCATCCCTTTAGGAAGAGCAACCACAGGCTCCTCTCATGGGCCTAGGTAGAGCATAGGGGAATTAGAGGAGAATTTCATCTTGCCAACATACGTCACAGCTCCTTTTCAACACTGGAAGCAGCAACCTCCTCTGTATTTGCAGCCAAATGATAACTCTGTCCTCAGCTGCAGGGGGAAAGAGGAGGCTGCTTGACTTCTCTGCATTGGGGCAATCGTGTCTAATGTCAGTCCTTGCTAGAGGACCTATTGGAGAATGACCAACATCCTTTCAAAGCCCATACAAGCAGTGTAGGACTCCAAAAATTATTTCTGCTATACCTAATTTTAAAAGTACTCATTAACTTTTACATCACAAAATGGTTCCTAGAAATTTTCACAAAACATAATAGCCTAAAGAATAAAGACAATACAGTGATTTTTACAAGGACCCACAGTCAGCTGGGGGTTTTTGTTTGCTTTTATACCGGATTTTGTTTGTTTGTTTGTTTTGAAAATCCAGCCTGGATTTTAAGGGTGGGAATTTAGCCATTCTGTCCATAGGAATTCAAACACTAGACATTATGTCTAAGCTAGGAAGGGTAACTCCAGCCTATCACAGATGTTTAATATAAGCAGGAACAATCAGTCTCTGGATATGCCCATGTCTGCTCATTGGCTGTAGGGTGGAAGCTTGGCAGTCAGCTTATGCTAACTTCATGACTTCCAGAGAGTTAAAAGCAGGTGGAACAAATCCTGCCCCAGAGCCTATAGCTTACCTTACCAGAAAAGGCTATGATGAATGACAGGACTGACTTTGCCTAATAACTAAAAATAGTCAAGAGTCTGGCATTCGTTAAACGTCTTGACAGTTATTTTGGCGGCAATGGTAAAAACAGTGAAATAGCCTCTATCTCTGGTCCCCATTCAGGAAGTCATCACCACAGCCAGTAATTGCTGAGGTGGGTATTTGCATGATCTCCCCTTCTCTCATTGCAATCCCTTTTCTGTGTGTTGAAAGTGGCAACAGTACAGGACCACTATAGTTCTGAGATATTTATCTTGGTCTGGAGTGACCTTCATGGGCAAGATGACCATCCAACAATGATTCCTGCAGCGAGTGACTACACCAGAGCTTTCAGGAAATGGCTGTGTTTCAAAAACATGGGGTCACTTGTGTTCCTGAGGGTAACACGTGAGCGACGAGTTATTTCTGGTAGTTGTCATCATGGACTGGTACACATCTCATGGATATTTTTTCCTACTCCTTGCAGGTTTTGGGGGTGGGAGTCTGGGGCGTGCTTCTGGTTTCTATTCTTCTTCCCAACACCTCTTGTGTATACCCTCATGAATGAATTTTACCTTTGGAAGCGATCCCAGCAGCACAAAAATTAAAAGTCTATTTTTTTTTTTCCCCAATAAATATCTGGTAGTAAAATTTTGGCAGCAAACTACACAGCAGATTAGATATAGCTATCAATATTGTTTTCAATAAAGAATAGATTGCTTGCTCTTAAATTGAATAGGTGAATGAAAATTGCAGCTGAATGGTTAGAACCTCAACTTGTTTACTGCTAAAATTGAAATGTTTTCCACTCCTTAAAATTTACACAAATGTTTTACCCACAAAATTGGCATTAGTAATTCTTACGTTAAGATAGTGACTTAAAATATGACAGGGAAAAAATTGTTTCTTACGAGATATAACAAAAAGTTCAGACTTACATAAAGTGTATTACAGCTTTTCTGAAAACGTTGCTTTTGATCTGAAATTACCTTCTTACATTTCTAAATGCAGTTATCAACCAAATATAGAAAAATCTATTTGCTGTCTTTTCCTTGGCTGTGTGAATCGTCTTGCTTTCCAGAGTGGAAGTGAAAAAGGAAAAATGAAAGTCAAAACAACAAGACACAAATGTGTTAAATCAAGTAGTATCTTCATATATTTTTAAAAGAATAGAAAAATGCAGTTTCCAAAAGAATATATAAAATAAAGATAATTGTGAACTGTTTAAGGTGTTTCATACAATAGTTCTATTATTCAACCAGCTTCACAATTAAGATGGTCAATCTGACTTGCTAAAAAACTAACATGTTAATTCTACATTTCCTGTATTTTCAGTTGCTTTTATTGTTAGTGTTCTTGAAAAGTTAATAGATGCTCACATCAACCAATATATGCCTGAAGCTTTAGCTTCATCTTAACATGTTATTACATGATTATTATATAATGCATCAGAAATGACTTCTCATTATTGTTTTTAATTATGATGATTAACTTGGATTCTTTCTTCAAAAGTCTAATTCTGCATCTTTATTTTGAATCCCAGGAGAGCTTCATTCAAACCTAAAACATGCCAGAAGCAGCCAGATAAATTATGTCATCAACACCTATTTTATTACTGGTTACATGACAAGTTTGCACTCCTTGGCGGATCTGTCCGTGTCAGTGGACACAACACAATCTCCTTGTTTGATCAGGCTGTCTATGGATAGTGAATAAGACATTCAGTTAACTAGCTTTCTATGGAGGCAGAATGTGAGGAAGCAGAGATCATTTATTTATGACATAATTCATATTTTAAAGCCATAATTTATTTATTCTGTTGATGTAGTTTTCTTACTAGCGCTGTATCACAGTTGGCTGTGCTTTCAAACAACACAAGACCCCCATATATTGCACAAACCAACACCCAGTCATCATGGGCTGTTAGTGCAGCTTTCCAGTGTATACTGCACAAACATACACATCCAGCAGAACATCAGAGCAAAATAATCCTTCATGCATAATTCACACTTCCAGTCTCTGCATGCTTTATGCACTGATGAATTACTCGCTTGTGCTGAGGTAATTCAGAATGAACTAAAAAGCAAATTATGGCAGGCGTGTGCTGTAACATTATTATTCTTCAGGCCTGGATTGTGAAATTACCGTCCCTGAGACCTGATTCTGAAATATAATATATTCAGCCTCCACGATATTTCAGCCCAGTGTCTTATGTCTGAGGATGTCTGTGGACTCATTTCAAAAGCTTACATAGTCCAGAAACCCAATTTGATTTCTTTCTTTTTGCCTGAAATGGGCCTTGACATTTTAAAATCATTAAATGCAATCTCTTTCAGCTGCTCACAAAAGGTCACAAAGACTATGGAGCTGCCCCTATTACGCTACACCACCACAGCTCTGATCCACTTTAGCAGGGAGACTAAGTGCTCAAGGCGTTCAAAATTGAACTCCTAATGTATTAAGTGCATTAGTAATAGTCACAGCTCTGCTAGAATTTCCATTACAAGGTCTAGATTACCAAGAGAAACAGGCTGTTTGGGATGCAGTTGACTTTGAAAAGGGTTTTAGTATTGTGTTGGATCAGAGCCTGAGCAAACACTTGACATATTCAGGATTTTTTTCTTCAAAAATATATTCTGTTTTGGTTGGATTTTTTTTTTTTTTTTGGAGGGGGGTGGGAGAGGGGTAGAGGGAAGGAGAGAATGGGATTTAAAAAAAAATGCAGTTTGGGCACAGTCTGAGGGAAATACGAACATGACAAAATGGTGTGAATGGATCATGTTGTGCATTCTTGCTGCATAATAACATACTGCATGTATCAGCATCTGTTTGCAAGCTTCTTAATTTCAAAACAAAAGTAGCCAATGACCACCTAAGAGAAAAAGGAATAGCACTAGAAAATGGAACAGCTGTGACATGAACACCTATTTTTCATACATTGTGTTGTTTGCCGTTAAAAAGACAATTTCTCAAGTTACTGAAGAGGTTCATTTGTTCAGAGAGTAAGATGAAGAATGCACTAGATGTGGTAGATTTTATTGGGTTTACTTAGCACCGGACCACGTTTTAAGGCTGTCTTTTCATTCAGTGACAGCAGGGTTAAGCCCTAAACCGCTTCTGGTAGGTCAGACTGTGGCCAGACAGAGCTTTTTAAGCAATCCTCTCTCCTGTTTCCAGCCCTTCCTCCTCCCTCTGGCTGCCCCCTCCTCTTCACAGTGCCTGGGCAGTGTTTGCCTGGCCATGTGGTGAAGCCTACTTTTCATCCTGATCCCTTGTTCATGGCACATCTGTGTGAACGGCTGTGTTGCAGAGGGTCAGAAGTGGCCTGGGTACTCTCGACAGCACTCTCACTGAGAAATATCTACCCAGGGCTACATACAGTTGGGTACTCCTATGCTCCCATCCTAGCATCACAGTCTTAAATAACAGCCACCAGAGTGACATCAGCATTGCTGTAGGAGAGAAGCATATGTTATAATCTAGTTTATCCAGAGTAATGCTGCCAATCTCACTGTTTCTCACAGCTTTCCTCGGCTAACATACAAGGCAGGCATCAAATCCTGGAGTTACATACAAAGCCACATGCACCTGAGTATTTATCTGTGCCTCTTGGGTGTAGTGAGAGGCTCAAAAGCAGTATGTGGGCATGCTGAAAGGTCACCAGCACAAACATTCTGGAAAAAACCCAGTTATTTTATTCATGTATTTATTTTTATGTACTATGCTATTTCATTAGGGTAATTCCTGCTTTCTGAAAAGGAGAGAATGGGCATCATCACATCTATCAACAGGAAAGGATGTGGTTTGACCTTACGTAGGTGTTCTGCATCAAACTTTGCAAATCATTGTATTCTGAAATCTGAAGTGATACTGTTCTGCTGTTCTGAGCATACAGTACAAGTAAGAGAGGCTGAAATAAATAAACATGCCAAAATATGTCTGGAGCTCTCTGTTCTGGAAATGCATGCAGGCTCTTAGCTTTACCTTCCTGAGCAGTTCCTCTGAATCCATAAGGAATAGGACCTGAAATAAGTGGATTTGCAAGTCCATCTGTGTAAAACATGCTGATGTCAAGTAGGAGAAAGCTGACATGAACAGGCACTGTAAAATTAATGACTTGTGTCCACTTGACTACAAGTTCTGCAAGCAAGGATGACAAAGAGCGCCTATCTGCAGAAAGAAGAGGTGTTCCCCTGGTACCTGTAATATTTGTTGTCCAGTTCTAGTCTTCCAGGCAACAGCTTCAGCTGAATCTATTTTTACTGCTCTGTGTCTCTTGTGGCTTTCATGTTACTCTCCTGGAGTGAGACTAAGTAAACTTACGCAGCTTATGCAGAGACTGGTTATTCATTGATTATTGTGAGTCACACCACTGGAGTGCTTTCTTTCTAACAATATCTGAGTATCAGCTGGGAATTTTTCTTGATGACATTATTTCTGATTGGATCCATGTACTAGCTGCCTGCTATACAATGCATACAACTTTGTAGGTCATCATGTGATGCCTTTTTTTCTGTGAATTTCCACTGTTTTGCTAGAGTTCAACCTTCCCTAGAAGGATTTTTCACATCCAGGTTTTTATGTTCTCTTTGCAATATTTTTTTTAAAAGTTTTTGTATGAGAATACAGATGTCAATCCAACAAAAGATTTATTCACTTGTTTCCTAAGTATCCCTATTGAAAACAGACAACTTTTCGTATGCTTAAAGTTCAGCACTACTAATCAAATGCCTTATTGCATTGACACCTTAATTTGCATCCCATGTATCACCAGGGGTGTGATGTGGATGAAAATGTGAATGCTTGCACTAGCTCTGAACCTCTTAATGAAGACCTGATTTGTAGCATCCTCCTGCCCTCGTAGAAATCCAGCCATTTTTGTAACTGAGTTCAATGAAGTGGTCTGGAGTGATACTAGTACAACCAAACCCAGTATTTTCGTTGAAATTTCTTTTCCAAAATGTATACGTGGTTGGTCTCACAGGACAAAGAACTCATTTGCAACTCCTTTGATCAAAGTCATCATAAAATGCTGCTGCGCAGCTCAGAATAGCTCATCCATATTAGTCACATTTTTTGCCAAATTCATCTCCAAAGGAATGCAATTGACTGTGTGCATATTTTACCAAGATAAAGGCCATGGTGCACCAATGTAGACTGCCATTTGTCTCATTTTTACAGTATCACGGTAGCTTGCAGAGATTGCAAGAACAAGATTCAGAAAAGGCTGTATCTGATCTGAAGTGGGAGTTCAGAAAAAATTAAGGCTGTGGAGTAAAAACTTGAGATCTGGGAATCTCACTTCAGCCATTAATCCACAGCCACAACTGAATTTGTCTGGGAGAAGGCAGGTGACAGAAGTGAAGGTCTGTCCAATGCAACAACTGTCCTGTAGATACAAGGGTGAGATTCCTCACTCCTAATTTAGAAGTTAACAGCACAGACTTCTGTCTCTGAGCTAATCGTCTAGACTCCCTTTACAGTCACTAGAGAGAAACAGGCACTTCTAAAAGGCAATTTATCTGACCCATTTTAAATGAGTCCGTGAGGAGAAAATGCACTATGCTTTGGAAATGCCTGTTTCTCACCAGAGGCCCCAAAGGGCGTGTGAACAATGACAAAGACACTGCATGTTAGGCAAGAAGGATCCCACACCAAATTAAGGATTCACAAATAAATTTATTCTGGCATTTCCTAGAGTTAGAGCATTACTAATTCCAATCTGATATTTGGGGGGGGAAGGGGTGGGCAGCAAGAGGTGCTGTCTTACAGATGTTTTTCTCTGACCATTGTACTTTTCACAGCTTCTTTTCATAGGCATATGGATCTGTAAGCACCCTTGCACTGACATCTGAGAAGTGATGCAGAATACTACTACTAGCAAATTTGCTGCTAGCAAATGGAAACTATTGATAAGTGAAATGTGCATGTCCTGATATCTCATCAGCAGTATCAGGTAATTCTTTCGTAGACTGGGAAGAAGATGAGTTTGTAGTAAAGGTCTGGCACTGCCAGCAACAATTAAATGCAAGTTTATTCTAAAGAATGGATCTGCAGAAGCAGCATGAAATTCCTACAGACACTCCCTCTCTCTTCCCCCCGTATAACTGATTACCATGTTTACTTGATCATCAGATTAATTATAGCAGCAATATCACTTCTGATAAGCTAATTTTGCACCCAGGAATATTACCTGGTGTTCTCATAGCCAAATGAAGCTCCTTCCATCCCATGCTTCACCACCCATAGCAGCTCTCATGGGCCAGAGGAGGCATCTTCAGAAACCTGCTGCCTTCAAGCACCCTGTGGAAGCTCAAGGCTCTCACATAGGTCTGTGCCGCTGAGAGCTGAGTTCACAGAGGTGATCAGGAAACACCCCTGAGAGCAGCACCCTGCCCAAGGGCTCTTTCTCCAGTCCCAGAGGCAGGCCTTCCACTAAGTCCACGGGCAAAGAAGCCAAAGAGGAAGAGACTTCCCCATGGCTGCCATTCCACCCTTGTCCCCTGTGGTTATCTGGACATAACTCACGCCTTTTCTCCTTGTTTTACTTACCCTTGGCTAGCTCTTGTCGTGAATTTGAAACCTGATGCTGAAGAAGAATATATCTGTTATCAAGATACGGTAGATGGATAAATTCTACATCTGAATAAATCTACAGGAACCGGTTCAGAGGAAAGAAAAGAAGTGACATTACTAGCTTTAAGGGCATGTTTTTATGTCTGTACAATTGATTCAGAAAGCCATCTAGAGCAAGATGGCAAGGTATTTTTAGCATATGCCTGTTCAATACTGCTAAGCCTCCATAATCGTCAAGTAGGTTTTTTTATGATGCACTTTTTAATTACATTTTACATGTACGTGTGGCAGTTTGTAGTCTTCTTAAAATAAATATTTCCCATATATCCATATGCATGATCTACATTTATTTTGTAGTACAAGATGTGCTGACAGAGATTAAAAGATTGCAACGCAGCAGAAGGCGTTGTGTTATCTTGCAAGTGCAAAGTAGGTACCTTTATCTGACTCAGTTTTTAGCATCTGTCTTCTGATTCGTAACAGCTCTTGTTCCACATAAAACTATAATCACCTCTCAAGCCTCATTTCTTCAGGCACTGACATTGTAGCCTCTTTGGGGTTGTAGCAAATAAAAACCTAAATGGAAGTTTAAGTCCCCAGGGTAAAAATGCTTAAACTGCAAAGTTTTCTTATTGCAGTCTTCAATAAAGCCTTTGTGCTGGGGGAATACACCAGAGTCTTTCAAGTGGGTTAGACAATAGCTAATAATACCTATTTTCGTTACAAGGATGTAACACCTTGCCTTTCAGGGTGGGCTTAGGAAAAAACCCTTTTATTGTATCCCTTTTTTTTTCCCTCCCAAAACCAAGTACCTTGCAAAAGCCCTGGAAGCAGAGGTTTTGACTGAGGGGAATGCTACCACTTTTCTTTTTTCTTTTTTTTTTTTTTTTTTTTTCACTTGCTTACTAATTCCTCATTGTAAAGGTAATCTGATTAGCTTAAATTTGTGCCCAGGCTCAGTTAGCAGTCAGAAATGCTGAGGCCTGCAGTGAGCAAGAAGATGACATGACGAAGTTTGCTCTGCCTTTTGCCCATCTGATGGGTCTTCCAGTACCCATTTAATGGGGAGACAGAAATCAGGGTGCAGCCACTGACAGACAGCTCGGCGTGTCCATGCCTGAGGAGGCTGCAGAAGTGGAGGCTCCCTGAAGGGATGCCCCTCAGAATTGTGCTACATCCCAGCCCGCCCCCAGCAATGTTGCCCCTCACCACCCTCCTGTCCCACCGCAGGGGCATTGTTGTCAACCCCCCTGGGTTGCTTCGCTCACTGGCACCACTGATGGGGGCACAGTGCTGTGAAATTGGCCCTGAGGAGTCACGGGATGTGTTTTGTTCTGCTTAGACTTTAAAAATATTTTCTGGCTGGACTTGGAGCCTGGTCAAAGCCAAGTTGGTTCCGTGGGAAGGGGAATGGTGTTGCCCTACAGCTAACACAGTGATGTCTGTGGAATCATAGATAGAAATTATAGTATGAAAAGTCTTAACCCTATATTTTGTCTGTCTCCACCTTCACCCCTCCCCTGGCTGCCAGCGCCTCCTTTTTGCACACTTGAAAAGGGTTTTATGATGTTTTTACTGGAAAATGTCTGTGTTTTCTGTGTAACAGGCTTTATTGAAAGGAAAGAAAAATTCAATAAATAAACACAGTTTAGACAAAATCAGTATCAGAACTTACAAGTAAATGGGTGAGACACTGAACTGTGGTATTTCTATTGCACTTCCTAACACAGACTAAGAAATAGATCCCACATCTCACAGCTTATCATCTCACATGTTTGACAAGGGAAAACCCCTGGAGGCTCGCCGTTGTTTCTGACACAGAAGCTGAGGGAAGAGTTTGGCATCCAGCAAATGGACAGAACCTTTAGGTGTCTGTCTTTCCCTCAGGGCTGTGGTGGAGCAGTCACACTTCACTGGGATTGCCTGAGCTGAACATGGGCTTCCTGACCAAGGAAAGACTCTATTAAATCTTCCCAGTTTACTTCATGTCAGCTCTTAAGCAGTACGTGAAAAATAAGCAGCATAAAATGTCACTACCAAAGCATGAGCTACATGAACCACAAGCACCTCCACTGTGGAAACAACTCCTTAGGAGAAGAATAAAATCCTTTTAAATATTTTAGCATCGTAATAAAATTAATAAATAATATAAAATTTAGAAATTAATAGTGTAGTTTTTAAAAATATTAGTAAGCCACGAACTTGCAGCTCAGTTATGTTAATCCACTTTCTTGGGTGCATGTGGAACAAGTCAGGGACAGAACAGGTGGAGGTCACAGTCACTGAGAGCAGCCACCATCTCCTTTCCCTGTACTTGAAGGATTTACATTTGGCTATACTGGCAGCACTAGCTGCTGCAGCCGTGCCTCCTGCCTCCTCACCCCTTTGCAGTTCCTGAGTAAAAGATTATGACAGGTAACACAGGAGCAACTACCCTCACAGGTCCAGTTATTATGGACATCAAAACATCTGCTGATCACCGCTGCACTCCTACTAGTGCTTCTGGTAGCCCAAATGCCTACACTCAGCCTGGTATCCTGCACCTTCCCACCATGCTTGCTTTACTGCTGCAGGAAACTGAAATGCCACTGAGAAAGACAAAATAGGAAAAGAAAATGCAGTTTTCCCTTGCATCTTGGGAAAGGGTTATGCTGAAAGTGGAGATGCTGCTACAGCCAAAGGCCATCAGGTACTGTGACCTTTTCACTTGGAAACCAACAAAGCTCTCTTCCTACCCGACTTTGCTAAAGGATCTTTGAGGGCCCACTTCAGTGACACTAGAAGGCACATGCATAGTAAGTCTCTGTAAGTAAGTGAGAAAATCAGCTGGAGATATCAAGGCAACTATAGTTTAAGTCAACAGGACTTCTCACGAATTTATGTGTTTTTTTTTTTTTTTTCTGGATTAATTCATAGAATGATAGCTAGTCTTGACTTGTAAAAGCAAGCAAGTTCACCAGAATGCATTGACTTTGGTCAAACTTTCCAAATGCGCCTCCTTACCTGGGAAATTTATTCATGGTGCTTAGGTATGGGTAAAGCAGAAAATTAAAATATATCACTGAAGTACCATCAGCCTAATATTCTTGAACCCATGAAGAGAAGGGAAGACCACAATCATAACATCTATATGCTTCTAATAAGAGTACAGTGTATAGAATACCCTACTTTATATCTTACGTGTTTGTGCAAACAATGCTTTATTCACAATATCATGTCTTCTGAAAGGAGTTCATATTTGCTACAGCATCTATTTCAGGCAGTGAAGGAAAATACTGTGTACCCAAAGCAGCTGGGCGAAAGGATGGCATGCTTAAGCACTAAGAAAGTTTCTCAGTCCTCTACTCACTCTTCCCAGGTGAAGCAATGTGCCTTTTAAGGAGTAAATCCCTTTTTTTAAATCCCCTTCTGATCCTTTTACTGAAGCTGTGATGAGACATGCCTACAGGGATAGCTGAGCTGTTTGTGTTAGATCATCTACATATTCATGCTACCAGCTGAGCAAATGAAGAAAAAAAAACACCACACACACAAAAAAGGAGAGAAAAATATTTGCATGTAAGGTAATAGTGTCAGGAACACAGCATCATTTCTAAGCCACAGGCTGCTCACAGGGGTTTGTTTGTTGTTGTTATTGCTTTTTTGAAAGAGAGATATTAAACTCTGAGTCTTACCCATGCAATATTAGCAAGCTCTCACAGGTAGGGGTGGTAATTATAAGGCTTCATTCATTGGGAAGAGTGTTGAAAGCCTGAGGGACATGCTTTCTTGCTATGGGATAATTGTACTTCCTTCTCATAAAAGGACGGTGCTTATTTCCCATAACAGCTGGGCAAGTATAAATAGTTACCTTTACCAGACTCAAACCACTATCCATTCATGTCAAAGGAAAGAGCTTCATTGTCCTCACTGAGTGCTGCTGGACTGGGTTCATAAACCTTGTCAAATAAAGCATTTAAGCATGCAAATAGACTCATTGCTCTAAATGGGAACATTCAGGTACTTTGCTATGCTAATTATAGAGATCAAGAAATATCCTTATATCTACATGAACAGCAAGTCAGACACAAGAACAGAATTGCAAAGACTTCATTTGGAAGCAAAAACTAGAAATCCTCAGCTGCACAATACTGAGTTGAGGTTCCCATCACATGGGGCCTGTGCACCTTCAAACCCTTTTCTGACTTGAGTAGACTACAGCTCTGGCCCTTCCTCTGGCTCTTCTTTAATTTTGAGGTTCTTCAGTTTCCTTTGCTTGTTTCCAGGGTTCTTTTTGGCCTTTTAATAGACTGTCCCTGCCTTTGGCTCCCAGAAACAGATCTGATCCTCCTCACAAAAATCTCAACTTCAGAGCACACTTTCCCACAGCTCCCTTGCGGTGAATTTTCTGCGTCCAGGAATCCAACATTACAGTTGAAGCAGACTATGGACTTTTTCAAGGATCCCATACACAACTTTGAAGAAAAGTGTTAAAGCTTTACTTAGTCTTTTCTCTACCTCTGATTTTCCAACAGTCTTTTATTCCTTGTGATTAAGGCTGTAGGGAAACAAACATTTTCTCTCTAGCACATATGTTATTTTCTGGAAGACTGTTTTTTTCATCTCTTGATCCAATCTGGTATTTTCTACCAAATCTTTCCACGTGCTCTCTAAAAAGAGCAGTCTGACAGCTTGTCTCCTTTCTAAGAGACTCCTAATTAGTCTAATCAAAAGATGACAGTCTCCCCTCCAATACCTTGTGTCTCATCGCCCCCTTTATCTCCAAGGTTCAATCAATTTCAGGTATTGTCTCCAGGAGTGGTTAATTTAAATGGACAATCATCAGATTTAATAACTCTCATCATTCTCCTAA
Organism: Thinocorus orbignyianus; assembly: GCA_013400375.1. Classification (NCBI taxonomy): domain Eukaryota; kingdom Metazoa; phylum Chordata; class Aves; order Ciconiiformes; family Thinocoridae; genus Thinocorus; species Thinocorus orbignyianus. Next base: position 420,912 of record VXBW01001342.1, on the reverse strand, counting down.
TGACAGCTCTAAGGATTTCTCCCGTCAGCTCCTGTGGTTTTAGCTCAAGATGGAAGAAGCTGATAATGGAAAAGACAATCTCCTTCCTCCCATCTACCCTCCCATTCAACATAGCAATAGAAACTTTACAGCACACACCTGGGGAAAGTCCTCTGTGTTCAGCAAAATGAATTAATGATGTGGGTATTCCTCAAATCCTTAGTTTGGGTGTTAATGTCCAAATAAAAGCCAAGAAAAATCACAAAATGAATTAAATTCTGCTTTATCTGGAAATGTCACTAGAAAAAGCATAGCCAGGTGCCAGGAAGATTACCACTTCATCCAAACTATAGGGCTTGAAACCACTGGGAAGGGACTGCATCACCTCAGACATGGTCTGTCTGCAGCTGTCTTGAGAAGGGCACAGTCACCGTTTCAGCCCTGTAACTAAATGTCAACATCTGACTCTTAATCAGCATTTAAAAGCTTCTTCCATGGGACTGTATATTTAATAACTGAGCGGGTGTCTCTTAAAATACTGGGTGTGAGCAGAACCTGAGGGCTCTTTCGTGGTAGTCCAGCTGGCTGGTGTATCTGAAAGCAAACCTCAGCCTGCTCTAGAAAGATGTATTCAATGCATTTCATCACCTCCCCATTTATTTATTCATGTACCAGTGGCCTGTACCCCATGACTCAAAGCCTATTGAACTCCACAATAGTTGTTCTCATGAACACTCATGGATATCTGATTTAGTTGCCCCCAAAGCAACTTGTTTCAGAGAGATTTTCTTTCTAAACATTATTCCTTTATAGACATTAGAATCAAAGTTTTCAAGACACACAATCTGTCCTGTAGCACATTTGGGGAGGGGAAGACGCAATACACAAAAAGTATAAAAGTCAGGAATTCTTTTTCAATCCAGAGAAGGAGATTATTGTGGTCTTCTGGTTACAACTAAAAAAGTGTTGATGCAAAAGACTGCCATGCTACTCAAAATTAAAATTTATGCTTTCATGGGAAAAACTTGTAGTATGAGTCATATGATGAGAATACACCTGTACTCAAACCATAGTCCTATAGAATAATTTTGACATAACAACAGAAAAAGAGATGGAATGAAATGACTTCCTTTTCTTCTATTAAAACAATAATAAATAAATTCTGTTAAATAATGTTAAATTATGCAAATGAATTTTTAGTAGTTTATTTCTGAGCTGGTACCATAGTTTCAGTCCTGAGAACGGTGGCCCTGTGGTTCCCATAAAAAGTTTTCTGCTGCTGTTCCACTGCAGAAGGTTCAGACTGGGATCTAATCTCAAGTTATTTCAAAATCTGAGAGGAAATTGACTTTGGAAGAAGCATGGGCCAAAGACAGGCTGACCAGAAAAGATGGCCAGATAGTTCGCATAGAGCTCTGCAAGAGTTCTTAGAATGGCCTGTGTCAAAATGGAAAAGCCTCTAAAATTTGCAGTTCTGAGCTGTTATACTCCCAGAGGACTGGACCAGAGCAGCTGATGTGAAACACATGCCATCTCCTGCCACATGGGCAGTGCCAGGCCCAAGTCCAGGACTGGAGCCCTTCCACGTCCCCTCGAGCCACAGTGGGCAGTCCAGAGCAGGTTGTCGGAGAAGCCACTTGTTCAGCCTCCAGAGCTGCACTGTTGGTTGTGGACCAGCAGGACATGTGCCAGGCTGGGGTGGTGACTCACGCCTCCCTCCTTCAGAGCTGTCCCTGCCAACGGCAGTAGTTGCCCAGTAGTTGGCTGGTGCTAACGGGAAAAGAGCAAAGTTTTGGATACAACCCTGAAGTTGCTGGTTGCACGCCAAGGCAGACTTCAAGTTTGCTTTAAGGCATGTCTCTGTAGACATAACAAAGCACAGCTCTCTCGCATTCAATCTCAATAAGCCCATGGAGTTTACCTCTATCTGAAAGACATGAGATTGTTCCTGCTTGCTGGTAATAAAACTAAAAATGTTTTATTTTCCTCCTGAGTCCTTGCAAGATGTGTGGATATGTGCGTGTGAGTGTGAGAGACTATGCAGGCAAATGTGACCTCTCTAAATACATTAGCACAGACAAAGCATTTTGTCCTGTTCAAACTGTTCTGTTTTCTAATTTAAAAAGTCAGGGCATTAGTTCATTGTAATTCTATTTTGGAAGAGAAAAAAAAAAAAGAAAAAGAATAGCAAGCTTGGAAAAGTAAAATACATTAAAGTGTCAATGTTCTGGTGAGCACACCACTGTGTGCAGACAAAGCAAAATTTAAATCTTTGCTTGGATTCACAGTCTGCACCTTATATAGGTCAAATTGCAGCAGCGATGTAAGCGGCCAGAGTTAGTCCTGCCTCCATGCTTCTAGCATACCTATATCATATAACTTGAGTGGGCCACCTTCCCTTCCCTTCCCCCTCAGAGAGCAAAGAGAAAAACCCAAACAAACTGGGAAAAATATATGAAGAAAAGTGTAAACCGTAAAATAATTTCACAGACTATATTTTGACTGTTTCATGAGTGCCAGGAGTTTTATGAATGAACTCTTTACCGTGTTCAACCAATAAACCTCCAACCGTTGGAGTCTTTAATTACTGCTGCATTTTCTTTTTCTTTTTATTTATTTTTTCCAATGTTTCAGTTCAAACATCTCCAGTGGGACAGTGTAAATCGTGGAACTCAGACCTTAAAACATACTATTACTCTTTCATGTGGCTCATCTATATTACCCAACAGTAAAGTTCAGTGTCAATATTTGTGAGACAATGTGTACTTAAGTTCTTTTTTTTTTCTTTTTTTTTTTTGGTCAGGTGCTAATTTGTTATTCCTGTGTACCAGGAGCTGTCTGTTAATGATGCATAATAGGACTATTTTAGTCCACAAAGTGGGAGGAAATGCATATATAAATCTCTCTCCCCACCGCCACACTCTTTTGGGAAGCACAAAGAGTATACATTAATAATGACTGTAGTGAAGACTAGCACTTTGTTAGATCTAACTTGAGAAAAAACATAGCTTCCTCTCAGGAACATTCAACACTTGAAATAGATATCTGCTAAGTGATATTTCTTCTACTTATCTAACAAGGCTTGCTGGTTTCCTAGGAGTCATCAAAGTTTTCTTGTGCCACTTCCTTCTTGGGCCACTCCTAGGGCGGTTGTTATTGCAGCTGGCCTAGATCTATTTCTAGGGCTCATCTCCTCCTTTTCATTCCTGGAGTCCTGCTACTGTAATTAATCTTCAGTAATGTGGTTAGATCTCCCACCAAAGCATCAAAACTTGGTCCAAAGGACATGAGAGTCTTTTTTAGTTAGAAAAGCCAGGGGGAACAAAACTTGTCCTAAACCCACCCACAAGGAAGACCTGACCAACCAGAGTCATGCACTAAAGACACACGATCTTTGTCTAAGCGCTCTCTGGCTAAGACCTCTTATTTCTAGAGTGCCCTGGAAAGAGATGCAGAAATCCTCTCCAGCACTCTAGATTCAAATTTTCCCCAGTAAATGAGAGCAAACCTGTCCCTCTGCTCTGTGCCTGAGTGTACTGGTGTGGGTCTGTGCTAGCACAGGAAAATCTCAGCTACACCATGTCAGGGTGCAATCCAGCGCTCACATGCAATGTCTCCTTAGGACAGGAGTAAACCAAGGTGAGTGTAGCAAGACCCCTCCCGCTTCCAGCAATTAATGATCTAAGGATTTTTCACATTGGAGGCTGCACCCAGACTTCCAAGTTTAATCTGTTCTCTGTGGATTTTTCTACAGCGCACCCAGATATTTCAGTCATGAGTTTTCATTGCTCCTCAAATGGTAGCTATTCCACATCCCTGATCACCCTGGACAACCTTCTCTGTACTTAAATAGTGCCATCAAAGATGAGATAAGCAGAACTGCACATAGTTTTCAAACTATGGGCACAGCAGATATTTATACAGTGGCCTAACAATGCTCTCTGTCCTGTCCTCTGCTCCTTTCCCAATAGTTTAGTTTAGTTTGGTTTATTTTCCTTTCTGACTGCTGCTGAGCACTTTTCAGAAAACTATTCCCAACAACGGTAGCATCCCTTTCCTGAATGCGGTAAAATAAAATTTTAAGTTGCCAGAAGCTTCTCCTGGACTGTTTGGGTTTAATTATACTCCCCACTGTATTGCTGGAGGCTGGAGAGCTTTTTTGGCACATGCAAGACTTTTTTCCATAGACCCTTCCCTTTTATTACCAGCCCTTCAAATGGCTTGTGCAGTTGACATGGCACTGTGTATTCTTATTCTTGGGATGTTCTAGTACCATGTATTGTGAATTTGTGTCCTGCAGAAACACCCATTAACTGGGGATTATTCAAGGATAGTTCTCTCTGTGTCTGCTGCACTATTAGCCGCCCTTCTTCTCCAGAATATCTCCTCCACCCAGCAGAACAATTATGGAGGGTAAAATATTCTTTTCAGCTGGGAACCCACTTCATAAATCTGTGTGTGCACCTTTCCAGTGCATCAGACTCAATGTTTTACATAAACATGCATATTTACAGCCATATTTTATGCAAACATATACATACCATCGCTGTACGAAGTTCATTAGTGGCTCTTGATTGGTCCAGACAAAACAAGGATTTCTTCAAGGGATACAATGAGAAGAGCTCATTATGTATGTACAGTTAAGCAGGATGAGATCTGTAAGCAGAACTAACATTTTTCATTAGAAAGCTGGTATAGTTTGAAAAATAAAAAACAAGCTCTTGGGCACGTAAGATATTCAGATCTGAAAGGAAAACAGCAGCTTTCAAAGCTAAAGACAAGCACAAACCAATTGCTCAGAGTTTAGTTAAATATGTATCAATTAGATCATCTCTGAATAAATGACAGCTGGTATCAGTGAAGTAGAGGTACAGTACCACTAGAAAATGTAGAGTTAGGGTTATTTTTTCCTCAGCACTTGGCTTTTATCAACATTGAATTTCATTTGCAATTTTATCACCCTGTCTCTCCAGTAATGTGAAAGCTTTCTGCAGCTCTTCACAGCTCACTGTAGATTTGATTATTCTGAATAACTTTGCCGTCAGCAACCTTTATCACCTCACTATTGCTTGCTTTTACCAGATGATTTATATTGAGTATCCATATATGCTTTATTGCACAGTACCAGCATACTGGTACTGTAGAGCGATACAGTCATAATCTGTGCTGTACTCATCATCAAGTTTTTGTAAACTTTGAATCATAAGAGAGTTTCATGAAGGTGACCATCACACAATGAGATAATTTTTGACACACTTGAGGATCTCTGAGGAAGTATTCACTTGACAGAATAATTTAAAAATAAAACAAAAGCCAGAAAACTCCTCTGAGAAATGTTAATTTAACATCAGCTAAAGATCTATCTGTGTGTATTTTCTGCTTTTAATTATGTATCAGATTTTATACGTTTTCAAAGACCATTACAAAATACTTTCTCTTTTACTCTGAGCTGTAAATGCACTGACCTATACCTCCATAATTTGGGAGCCAGACACCTTATTCTTTGACTAAGAGGCTTGTAACAGGGCAAAATTTAGTGGAATTGCATCTGCTGTGCTTTTAGATCAGACTTTGATTTGAACACCAGGCAAACAGAAGTATGGAGGGGTTGTTTACAGTTATTTCCTGTATCTCAAAATGGCACTAAAAAAAAAATCGATTGACCAGTAAATAAATTACATGCATCGTTGATCGGCATTTTTGGCAGAAAATGCAATTTAATGATTGTACATAGTATATCCATATAGGATTTGCCTGGGTTTCTGCCAAATATTTAATGTAGTCTACATGTATTTTTGGAATCGGACAAGCTATTATTTAAAAGGTGTAATCTGTACTTCAAATAGGACAACATACATGACAAGCATGGTCAATAGTTGGAAAAATACTAATTACCATTATTTTCAGTTTCAGTAAGATTCAATATTTCTTTTTTCTGGAATTCTGTTGCCTTCCAAATTCTGTGTTACAAGTTTGGGAAATATGAGGACTCCTACTTTTTTTCTAGTTTGTCTATTACCTTAGAAATATGATTTCTTATAGACATAATAAATAAGACATCAGTCACAGTAGACTGCAGACCCTGAATCTATCCCCAGGCTCTAGTCTTTCTGTACTTGTCTCCTGGAAGGGGAACAATAGATGGGCACCTCTCCAAAACATTCCCTACTTGGCAGCAAAATGAGACATTGCCCACTCTAAACCATGCAGAGGGATGCCATGCCCTCTAGGTTACAACAGCTGGAAATGCTAATCCTTGATAATTATCAGGGGGCAGCTGAATTAAGACCTCACCAAAATGAGTGAGGAAGCTGATGCTGCTCAGTACCATCCTGTTATGCCCTCTGTTAACCCATTCTGTACCAGTCTGTAGCAGACAACAAAGTGCAGAGATATTGATTATTTTCCCCACTGCAGTCACTCCAATACTAAAAGCCAATACATTAAGTCACTATAACGTGCAATCAAAGCTCATTTACTCTAATATGAGACTTAATTGAATTATATTGCAGCATGTAGGTTGGTCCTAGGCATTTCTACATGTATATTTGCCCTTAAACATTTCTGGATTGGTTTCTCTGTCTTCAGGTCCTACACTTTTTCTTAGAACCATGTTATGTTGGAAATTACTTTGTTATAAAAGAAGTGTGGCCGGCAGGTCAAGGGAAATGATTTTGCCCCTCTACTCTGCTCTGGTGAGACCCCATCTGGAGTACTGTGTCCAACTCTGGAGCCCTCAGCACAGGAAAGAAATGGACCTGTTGGAGTGGGTCCAGAGGAGGGCCACAAAAATGGTCAGAAGGCTAGAACACCTCTCACAGACTGAGAGAGTGGAGATGTTCAGCCTGGAGAAGAAAAGGCTCCAAGGAGCCCTTTCAATAGAAGGGGCTTATAAAATGGAGACAGACTTTTTAGTAGGGCCTGTAGCAATAGGACAAGGGGTAATTTTTTTAAACTAAAAGAGAGTTAATTCAGACTAGATATAGGGAAGTAATTTTTTACAATGAGGGAGGTGAAACACTGGCACAGGTTGCCCAGAGAGGTGGTCAATGCCCCAACCCTGGAAACATTCAAGGTCAAGTTGGACAGGGCTCTGAGAAACCTGATCTAGTTGAAGATGTCCCTCCTTCTTGCATGAGGATTGGATTAGATGACCTTTAAAGCACTCTTCCAATTCAACCCATTCTGTGATTGTATGAATTTATATTAATTTTAAAAAATTAAATGGCAAATGTTGAAGAACAAGGTTTTTAAATGTATCTTTCAAGATATTTTTCATAGAAGGCAGTATGATCTCACCCTTGTTACTCAAAAACCCAAGCCTCATTCCTTCTACCTAACTTACATAAATAAATATGTAGTCTGTCAGAACCCCTTTATCACTTTGTTGGAGGGTCATAGAAGTCATAGAAGAAAAGAAGTGGTTTGGTGTCCCCAGTATGAGAAGAATTATTAGCTTCTAGACTCCTATTTTTTCACAGGCTAGATCTGTTTTGTGGAGATATATTCAAAAGGGAATCTAGAAGCATGTATAGTAATAGCTAAGATCAATCTTACCAGATTCTACTGACTGTATTTAGACACTGTTTCCTTTTGGGTTGAGGCCTAGTCAAAAAAGGGCTTATATGTCTAAAACCAGGAGGATGAGAAAAAGCTCCGTTCATCTGTTATCAAAACCGGAGTCTCATAAATATAACAAATGCTATGGCTTTCCATTTTTAAAGCTCTTAAGAATGGAGGAAATGCAGCTTCTGTGAACTCATGAAAACTATACATTTTATAAAGTGTATTTGTATTTTATTTTATTCAATTATCAAGGAAATAGACTGAATTTTGTTATGTTTCTTTCCCAAGATAAGACATTGGAAACTTTAAAGAACAGATGGAAATTTGTTTTGAAAGGATATAATTAAGAATCAAGAGAAAAATAATTTGGATTTAAACAGCTTAAAGATGTTATTGAATGTATTAATGCAAGAAAATATTAAACTGCAATGCAAGTCAGAGGCACTTTGAAAGAAGCCCAAGGACTCAAATCTATGAGCAATCATGCTGAAATTTGGTGTATATGGAGATAATCCATATGCATTGGTGCCACAACATTTTCAAGAATTTTTGTTACAAGATTTGAACCTGGCAAATTTGACATCCAGGTCTTTCTGGTTTAGCTCCTCCTCTATCCTCTCTTAGGCCTTGATTCAGTTGATCTAGGAAAAAAAATACTTGCAAAGGCAAAGATCCCATGTTTTATATATACGTATATACAAGAAAGTTAGTACATAAGTATTTTGCTGAACAGAACTAGCTTGCTGAGTCATGGGACATAAGGATCATCAGGTTTCAGATCTTTCAAAGATCATTAGTAAATTTTGAAAAAGCTGATATTTCCAGCTACTTGTGAGACTCTGTCCTGTGAGATTGATCCTGAGGAAGAAGCCATTGTGCCGCCACGTACATTTCTCATTGCATAGGTTGGAATGTATCACCTCTGTACTGAAAGTTCTCAATAAAACTGTGGTGAAATATGGTGTGATGCTGTTTCCACAGAGGTTCTTGGTAAAAGAGAAATCTCCTATCAACCTCCATGGTGAAGGATTGTCCAATTTTCATCCATGGGAAGATTACACCCTGTGCCTCAAAAAGAAAATAGTCCTATATGAAAAAGGTGTTCCAAAAATTAGGGTGACACCTATGGTAGTAGCTTGCTAAGCTACCTCACTTGTAAAGAAAAATGTCAAGTTTCTCGTTACTTCCAGAGAAGTGCAGAGGTCCTAGGAGTCTGATTTGTCATTTTCTTAAAATAGCAATTAGAAAGATAATCACCGTTCTTCATAGTATTTGGTAAAACTGATAAGACTGAAGGCTTTCAATTTTATTTGTTAGATGTCAACATCCTGTTTCCTAACCATAAATTAATATTTTCTCAGATTTTACTTGATTTTTGTTTGTTTTTAGGTTCACTTAGGTTGTATTTGTTGGAAATCTTGACTTAAGCTTTTATAAGTTCTTATATTTGAATTTTTGGTAGATTTGTTTTCTTTTAGGGGGTGACTGCATGGATAGATAAGGGAAAAAGGTTTGATTCTTTTTATTTTTGCCATAGTAAGGTGTTTGAGGAATGAAGTTCTAAAATTTAAGGGTGGTTTGTAATAGATGTTTGCAGGTTTGGGATTTTGGTGGGGTTTTTTGAGCAGTGCTTCAATTTTTTACCCAATTAATTTTTTTTAAATGACAAATTAATAATAAAAAAACACCCTCACACCTAATCCCTTGCCTTAATGAAATGCTAATTTAATCATTCTAAACATATGGCACTTTTAAATTATGGATCTGAGATAATAGTTCCAAGTGCAATAAACTGTCATGTAAACTGTGATTAAGCACCATAATAATACGAACACCCACCTATTGTATTAGAAAACCACTTTTACAGCTTGTGTCAGCAAGGCAATATCTCAAAAGATTGGTAATAGCTAGACCCAACCCTCTCACCCGCAATAAAATTTGATGAGGGCAGGATTGGGACAACTGAGTTCAGGAGAGTAATCTACTATACTGTTGCCCTTGGTGACTTGCAGAGATCAGAAGACCCCAGTGGAGGATGAGGTTCTCCCTTCCGCGTGTCCTGATGGTGGGCTACAGGGTGATCCTGCTGGTTCCTGATGATTTGCCTAGGGCAGCTGGCTTCACCTCCTGGTTCCCACGGGGAGTCTACCCTGTGGTTTCCCCATACGAAACAACCGGCAGCAATATTTGCTTATGGGATTCCTCCCTTCATATCAGGGTGTATTCTTTGCTCACCCAAGCCCTTGTGAATCTTGCTGTGCTGTGAACCACATCAGGGAGCTGACCTCCCCAAAATAAGTCTCTGAGAAAAAAAAGCAGCAACAACAACAAAACAACTCCGTATTCCTTATCCTGAAATTGCACGTTAATTTCTTCCCCCAACATGTGTTTGTCATTTGTTGTGTAGTGTCCCCTCCCATTGTTGCTATGGACAATCCTGGTTAAAGAAGGTCCCACCTTCCTTTAATCCTGTAGACCCATCCCTGCAGCTGGGCATGTGCAGCTCTTTGTAGGGCTGTGCCACTGCTTGAGCTCTCATACCATTTTGTGGCATGGCTTCACAAACAGCTTAATCAACACAACTGAGAGGGAAAAAAAACAACTGAGGAGGGTGGTGGTGGGAACAAAACCCTCAGGAGGGAAACCTCTCAAACCAGCTTTGCCAGCAGAGATATTGTAATATGGAACTACACCCTTAGGCACCAGATGCAGCATCATGAATTTCAACCTAAGGCCAGCACTTACATTTTGAGCACTGTAGAACTGAGGATTATAACACCAAAAGCCTTTCTTTTTTATTTTTAAAAATAAATCCTAAATGGCTTCTGATAATGAATCTACCATTTTAAATCTGAAGTCTCTAATCTTAAAAAGGTACAAAAGCATCACTTGTGGGCTTGTTAAAACTCTTTACTGGCATACCATCTTATTTCCTTCTCTGCTTTTAATAACATTTAGTGTTGGGGCCCTAACTATAGAGTTGTTGGAGTTGATAATCAGAAATAAAGAAGCAATGGGACAACCCAGTGTCCAGAGTTACATTCTCAATTAACAGTGATGTGACTTCAGGGAAGCCTGCACTTCTATATTTCCAACATGTCTGACAATCTCTTAACCATTAGATCATTTTAGATTTTCCCTCATTCCAAAACTAGTAGTTTAATTAGAGTTTAATTTAGATAGATTGTAGAAAAGTTCACTGATCTTCTTTTGTCCTTGATAGCAGGCAAAACTGGAAGGTCTGTGAGAGTTATGCTTGATACATTTTTTTCACTCTTATTTTAGATTAAATCATGAAACAAAGGAGTTTCTCAATTCAAACATAAAAGTCTGGGCTATCTCACTAGCCTCCTTTTGAATATGCCAGTGATTCCCTAATGAAGTATGAATTACTGATTATGAAACATGAAGAGATAAAATAAAATCTGAAATGAATAGCACACACCCTCTTACAGTTGAGCAGGAACTAAAATCTGATTGTATTAATGAAGAACATGATCTTTGTATGGATGAGAGGAATAATTCATTGAAATTAATTTGATTATATTTTTTTTAGTATATTTCTTTAATTAACTGTATGGGTTGTAATTTCATTAACTAAATGAAAACTGTGTCACAACCTGTAGCCCTGCGTGTACATACATATGCACAGATTCAGATGGGTGGTATGAACTCAAACCTCCTTTCTGGAATTCAGCCATTCCCAGGGGCGGGGAGCATTGTTGTTTGTGCTTGAGTGGTCGGTTTGCTACTGCTGGAGGGGATGTCACCAACCCTCCTCCTGTAAAGAGCCACTTTGCCTATCTGGGAAGGCAGGGGGAGGAAGGATGTGCAGATGCACAGTCCTTCTTGTGATGAGTTCTTGCTAAAGGGAAGGAAAGTCTTCTTGCAGGCTCTGTGTAGTTCTTTGAACACTGAATTAACTTGAAAATACTTTTCCACATTCTCAAGTGACAGATCCATCACTGGTAACCTAGTCTGGAAGGCGACTGTGCATGAGATCTATCGTGTACGTTCAGTAGGCCCAACCTGGGAGCATCGCTTCCTGGTCTACTAGTGCTGGCACAATTGAAGTTTACAAATCCCAGCTCAATATGTTAAAGAGTACTGTAAAAGGATTATGCCAGGTCAGCTTTCAGGGCTGCTTCTAGGTTGAATTGTGCTTTGAATAGATGCAAGCACAAAGAAGCTTTGATCTTGACTAGAGTTTATAGACATATTATTTACATTATACTTGGTAAATCAAGTGCCTTCATAGGTTAGATCTTAAAGAGAAGTTCCCACATGGGTATTTCCGAGCTTCGTTCTCAAACTTTGCTCAAGGTAACTAAAGAACAGGGATGAGGAGGCTGAAGTGGCAGAAGACCTGTAGCATGGTTCAGGTGGCTCTCAGTGGGCTGTTACTGTTCAACGAGCACGTGGTAGAAGGTTCAACTGCCAGGGCTGGATGGTCGTCTGGTAGACCTCTGCCATACTTGAGCACTGCACCTTGGACCATACCCCTTTACTTCTGTTCTGCAAGAGCTTTTCTGAGCATGAGTTCAGTCACTATCAGCTGAAAGCCATGTCTCCTTTTCTCTGTTTGAAGCTGAGCCCTAGTCCAGGAGGGAATTTGCTTTGCCCTCAGTTGTTTGACAGTCTGAGCTCCCTCATATCAATGGAAAACAATGAACGCTGAGCCCTCTCCAGTCACAGCTCCGTGTGGTCTTAAAAAGCAACCTTAGAAAAACTGCAAAATGGAAAACAAATTTAATTTCACAAAATGGGTACTGCTTCACTGTAATTTTTCTATCGTCTCCTTTTGTACTTTGTTTATTTCTCCTCATTGAATGTAAGACAGTATTTGTTGATAGCAAACCTCACCTGCTTACCTGAAAATCCTCAGGGCCATGTTCACTTCAAAGCCTGGCCTCCCTGAGTGTTTATACCTTTCCAGTTTTGAAGTTTTCTGGAAATATCAGCATATTTGAATTAATGCTATTAAAACACTCATCAGCAGTAAACATAGTGTATTCATTCCAAGTGCAGAGTTGTCATAGTTTTTCACTTTAGTTTTACCTAGTCAGTCCCTGGAATGATTACAGTTTCTAAAATGGAGAAATTATTTTCAATTATTTTTTTTTTTTTAATTTTAAGTGAAAAGAAAAAGATTTTCTGAAGAAAACAAGTATGGGGATTAAGTTTGTTTAAATCTTGCCTGAACTGGAGATTGGGTGCTTATAACCCAAGTAATCCCCAGCCTGTGAACTGCATCTGCCTTTACCAGACCTGCCTAGCCCTGGAGCTATTTATATTCACTAGACAACTCCCTGCCTGGTTTGGGAATTCTGTTGGCACATATCTTGGTTTGTACATATGATCTAGAAACAAGGAACAGAGACTGCTGTACTGTACTGTATTGTCTAGATTTCCCATTCAAAAATTCAGTGAACTAGTGCCTAAAGTAGATTGATACAGAGAATTGAAGGAAAAAATAGGGAAAAAGCACTTTAAGGAATCCACATGTAATTTAGGAGTTTTCAAATTAGTTGGGTCAGATCAGTATCACTTTACGATATTTGAAGCTCTGTCTGAAGCAGTTGCAAAACTACTGTATTTGAAAAGCGATGGTGAAGGATGAGGTGTTAAAAGATTAGATAAGGACAAATACACTGCATAACTTTTAAAAAGAGTAAGGAAATTAAAGACTTGAAATTGGCTTGATCTCAGTTCCCAGGAAAAATCCTGAAACAATCAGTCAAACAAAATTTGAAGGCAGTTGTTTTAAATGCATGCTCCCCAGTAAGCCAGGAATTTAGGCTTGAAGAAACTAATGTAAGGAAGGTGCAAACCTATCTGTGTATGCATAACTGGAGATCAGTTACTTATGGAAATACTCAAGGGCATAAAAAGAAAAAAGTATTCTATAGAAAACCTTAGAAACCAGATTTAATTTCATTCAATGCTTTTATTACTTCCCAGATAATAGAATAAACATGATCTTTGGGGGGAGATTGAAATAATTGGTTCTTTGTAGCCTAAAGGAGAGAACAACAAATCTTGTTGGGGGAATGAGAAAAAAGACCAGACTAAGCATGTAAGCATTTTTGCCAAGAGGAAGAGAATAATCATTTATCCATGTACAGGATTGGTAAAAAATAGGAAAGGATGAGTTTAAATTGCAGTAAGGAAAGCTACAGATAGGCATTAGAAAACTCCACATGAAAAAATTATGAAATACAGTAAGTGATGACCAAGGGGGCTGTGGATATGCCAGATGTATTTTTTAACTAGTTAGATCACTATATGTCAGAATATGTATAGCTGAGGAATGCAGTAAATGATAACCGCTTGAGATCTTATTTTTCTGTGTTTTTATTATTTTATGAAAACAACAAAAACATATGAGCTCACATAGAAATGATAGCTCTTTGGAAATAATTTATAACTTGTTGAAAAAACACAATAGCCTTTCTTATGTAAGTTGAACCTAGTGGACTCTGTCTCCTGTTACTTTTCTTTTAGACTAAAATAGACTGATGTAAACAAGAAACCCCATTTTTGTCCCAAAGAGGAGAAGTTTCTGTAGCTTGAAGTGAAGAAAGGGGAAAAATATCAAGCTTAGGAATTGAAAGAACCTCCTTTAAGTAGAATACATCTGTTTTTTGATCATAGCAATCTTCTGGAAATTCAGTATCAAAATGATCAACACAGGAAATACATGGAAATAAATGTTTCAGGGAAGAAAAATATTGTTGTCAAAGGAAAACACAGGGATTATTTTCTTTTTCCTTGACAAACTTAGAGCACCGTTGAGCTCTTTTATTGTTATATATATCGAAAGAAATTTACCCTGGTAAAGGTGGGACAGCACTTGGTCAACACTACTGCACATTCTCTTGTGTTAATCTCATGCTAAGCATGAAAAAGAATAGATTTACTTATTGCCTTTTGCTAAGAAAAACACCAGATAAATATTATTGTTGTCAATGGAAACACTATTCAGGTGCATAAACATGCAATAGCATCCCTCAGCTATCTTTAGCACAGACCAATAATTCTGGTCACTATGGTTTGCTTGACAGTTGCTGAATTTCTGCTGATGTGTTTGGCATTTGGTTGTAATTACCTATTCATCTGAATTAAAAGATTGATCACTGCAGTCAACGACTGATACAAAACAACATAAAAGAGATACATTAATACTGGAATTTTATGTAAGCATTGTTCCAGAGGGAAAAGAACATATGCAACAGGAAAATTGAGAAGACATCTGTCACGGTAGTCAAGCCTCTATCAAGCTTGATAATGGTTATGAATCCATTACCATTGATATATTGCATAAAGCTGTGGGAATAGGAAGCTTTTCACATCACACAGAGAGTAATCAACATCCAACAGAAGTAGTCCCATCACACACACACCTGCTGCGTGCCTCACATCAGAATATGTTATTTGCAAATCTAAATGTTATTGGCATGGCAGAAGGAGACAGACAAATAATGAGATTCACTTATGAGCTATTTTATTCCTCCACTAATGAGGTTTTCTAGTAACAAAACAAGCATTTGGTAACTTGCATATATTACCTCAGAATGTGTTGACATACGTAATTTCATCAATACATTTCAAACTCAGCCGAGCAATATTTCCAAACTGTTTCTTATGAGGAAAGTCCAACTGCTTGTAATAGTAAGACATATTTCTTTCTGATATAATAATGGTTATGTATTTTTCATGTGCATTTATCCTGCTATTCAAAAAAAAAACAAAAAACCCACAACCCAAGAAAAAAACTCGGAGTATGTGGACACGAGTGTATGCCCTAGAAATCTGTGGCTGGAAACAAATCTTATTTCAAATTTAGCAGAAAATGCCTTTATTTCAACTATTTTTTCCAGGGTTGAACTAAATTCAAAAGTGTACAATGTGAATAGGAAGCTGTGTTATGCAGACAAGAAAATCACTAGAAAATTAATTCTTTCTAGGAAAAAAAATCGTGCAGCTCAGAATCTTTTTTTTTATTTTTTTTTTACCCCGAAAATCAGGATAAACACACATCTCAGATGGTTGATTTATGTACATGAACTACAGTCTATGTTTTTCAAACAGTTTCAAAATTTGCCAAAATATGCTCACCCAGCATGAGAATATGCATGCACACATACACAGACAGGATGTTTCAGCTTATACATATACATACATATATATAAACAGAGTATATACACAGATATATGATATATATATTCTGTGTTTCAGCAAATATTTAGGTACTTTTCTCCTACTGAGTAGTTCGAATTTTCAGATCTGTATCATAAAATTTAGGTGCCTTAAACCAAATTAAGTAGTGTTTTAACATTTTGGTTACATAAATTTTTAACACTTGAACCAGCAAATTACCCTTTTATTGGATTTATTTGCATTGCTAATAAAAGGGAGACATATTATATAATTATTATATAAATTTAAATCAAACCAAGACTTTTAGCTTTTTAAATGATGAAAGAAATTTTAAGATTACTGTAGAAAATACACTTTCTACATCTATCTGTTACAGAGAAACATTGCGGTAAAATAGGCCATCAGAGACGAAATCATATGTTGTTGGGGGAAAAAAGTCAAAAGAATAATAAACACCTAAAGTGGTGAACTGGTGTGACAGATAAAGGACAACACAGACGACAAAAGAAAGAATAGTACAAATAACAAACCAAAAGTAGTTTAAACATATCTCTCAGACATAGCATCAGTGTGTTCTCAGAGTGAAAATGAATACATAAACATCACTTTCATTGCAAATCAGCATAGTCTAGCCAGGACGAGACAAAGGAAAAGCCATATAATTGTCACTGTTCTATAAAAAGAGACAAACGTTATGTGACACAGAACAGGAATCCTAATTTGGTCAATATGAGGAAAATTAGGGTAGCTTTCCTCAGCTTTCCTCATTTCTTCTTTCCTAAGCATATTCCCAGATGTGTGTATTGATACAGGGTTCGTTCTAATAGACACTCTGAAAATGGCTACTGAAATGTCTCCTTTAGGTGGAGGTACCTGTGGTCTCAAAATCTCAAAAGTCATTAGCTCCTGGGATGTTCAGCAGTGCTAAGGCTAGGAAAGAACGAGGTCTTTAGGAAATTTATGCAGGAAAATTCAGAAAAAAAGGTTTACCAGCTTTGCATGATGAGAAAAGTTTCCCTCAAACAAGCAGTTGTTGGGAAAGTTCATTGGTGCTGGCACTGAAAAGTGGGACAAGAGTTTTATTGCTTCTCTGTTCATTTCCTTTACACTAAAGGATCATGTTTTAACATCCTTTAAATCTCACCTGAGAACTTGGCTTATATCAGCTAGGTGTGGTGAAGAAAGTAAATATAAGCAGGAATCTAAGCAGGAGGAGTAAATACTGAGAAGAAATGCAGATGGTGAGAAAAAGTGAAGGATAACAAAACTGAAGTATTTTGCTTTTTTTTTTCTGAAAAAGATCTTCTTGGCCAGGAAAATTTTGTGCTTAAGATAATGAATTTAAGAAAATATGATACTCCTTTAAAAATGTTGTTTTGAATGGTATCAGCTGCATATGAAAAAAACTGAAATGCATTTCTGAAACCTCTGTGACCTATTAGAGAAATGTATTCTGGAGTTTCACATCTTAGTATGTAACTTGAGATACATCTTGGGCAAAAGACTGATTTCAACTTTGAAGAAACAATGGCAATTGGGAGGCCACCCAGAAGAACCAGAGAAGAACGAAAGCTCTGAAGATAAAAGAAGACAATTCTATGATGGTCTGTGTTACTAAACCACAAACTTACAGAAACGTGCAGTAGCAAGAATGCACAGCAGATATTAAGAGAAAATCTGAAAAGCATAACCAGACTGAGGTTGCAAGAAACAGAGTGAGCTTGGTAGGGAAGATAACATGGCAGGTGCCCTCTGCACAGAACTGTTGTATCTGCAAGAAAATAATGCAGATGCCCGTAGACAAGAGTGCCCATTCGTCAAACGAAATAGAGTATTCACACATGTGTTGCCCACAGAGACGCAGGTTTCTGAAGCACACCCTGTAGCAACGCATAGCCCCATGAACACCTAAAAAAATTTTCCTCAGAAGCCATCAGCCTTTGTTTGTGAGAGCTGCTCGTAGAATACTGGTTGGAATAAGAATGGAAAACCTACAACATACAGAATACAGACATCTTATAGAAAGAGTCAATCTAAGGGTAAATGGGCTAGTAAGAGGCTGGCACATCCTGCTTCAACTCAGCTATCATTCATAAACTCCATTGACACTTGCACCTACCAACATGGGGTGCAAAGAACTCTTTCTCTTACTATTCCTTTCTCATTTACATATTAATTTTTCTGTGGTTACCTAAGGAAGCCCACCTGTGTGTTCTGGCACAGGCCCTTCATCACCATTCAAAAAAGTCACGTAGCCCACTCTATCCAATTTAGAACAATGATGAGGTTCCCAAGCTGGCTGCCACTGGTTCCCAGTTAGGAGCAGTATGGTTGTGCCTACACATGATGTGCTTGAACTACCAAATCCTGCTGAGGGCAGGGGGGTGCCTTGGCAGAGCTCCCCATTCCATGGTGCCTCTTCACAGCACAGGATTGGTCCAAACAGGTGTACAAGCTCTCCCAGAGGCTATGGGTCCCTATAAATCCCTCCAGACTCTGTACACAGCCTCACAGAAACACACATTTGTAAGACAGCCTTGGTGGCCATGGGGAGAAAGGTGTTTGTCAGCCAAATTTTGAAAGCAGCACTAAGTCTTTTAAATCCTATCTGCTCCTCCGGGGTTCTAGCATAAAGTGCTTTCAAGCTAACTGTGTGAAATAAGTCGCAGTAAAAATCCTTGGCAGCATTTCTCTTTTGTGTTGTTATTTCAGTGAGACTGAGGTGAATTGAGTTTTACAGCTTTCTTCAGCTAGAAAGTGTTTCTTTAAATATATATATATTAATAGTAAATACTGCACTTAGATGCTTTTGGAATAAAATGTTGAATTTCAGAATTTGAGAAAAATGCTTAGTTTTGAAAATCAGTTCACTACAAATGCATATCTCTAAATGGCAGCATTTGCCTCACTAACAAACAAGTATTTCAATTTTTCTTGTGAATGAAATTTGATGAAATCTGGGGGAAAATCTAGTAGTTTAGCCATAATGCACCTTTCTGTCCTTGAAAGAACTGCTGTTGAATCAAAATAGATGTAATTCATACATTCATTCACGTAACACAAAATTTGCCTATGTAAAATTGTCACAGGACAGCCCAGCCAAATGATTATTCCTCAGACTCTATCTTCCTGCCGGCGTCCCTGAAAACAAAATGCTATTCGTATAAATGTTTATGGAAACTTAATTCGATAAAAGAAAAAATGCAGGTTCTTTTCTCCAGGCTAATTTTATTTGGAGATTCTGCTGCCTTTATTACAGAGGAGTAGTGTAAACAGCTTGAGTAGTCTTGCAGAAATGAATGTATCTATTCAACAATAAGGTTCTAATTAGAGTGAGTAACTGGGAGAGAATCTAGAGCTTACAGATTTGTCTTTTACTCTACATCCATTTTGTTGCATCATGTTATTATTCATGGCTGGAAATCTTTTCAACATTTACTTCAGTGATGTCAAACTATAAACTTAATGAATATTCTTTGAAGTTAGTGAAATAACTTCCATTTACTTCCATGGGATTTTGATTAGTTCTAATGTGCTGTATGAAAGTACTTTGAAAACTAATTTTTTTTTTTTTTTTTTTTTTTTTTGAATGGAAGGAAGAGATAACATCTTTTCCTTTTGTGTACTCAGTGCACTTTAAAAACACAGATAAGCAAAATCAGTGTAACTTTGGCCATAACCAGCTAAACCTCATATTTGCTGGCCCACAATGTATATATTGGTCACATATTTTGGCCCAAATATAACTGAGTTTGTAGTGAGCTCATAGAATCATGGAATGGTTAGAGTTGGAAGGGATCTTAAAGATCATCAAGTTCCAACGCCCCTGCCATGGGCAGGGACACCTCCCACTAGAGCAGGTTGCTCAAAGCCCTGCTCCTGGATGCAGCCTGGCCTTCAACACTTCCAGGGATGGGGCATCCACAGCTTCTCTGGACAACCTGTTCCAGTGCCTCACCACCCTCATTGTAACGAATTTCTTCCTAATATCTAACGTAAAACTTCCCTCTTCCAATTTAAAACCGTTACCCCTTGTCCTATCACTACACTTCCTGACAAAGAGCCCCTCTCCAGCTCGAGTTTTATCAGTGCTTCTAAGAAGGCAAGGATTATAAAGACTACAAAACAGCTTTTGGTCATAGTCTTTATAGGGTTCTCCTTTCATCTGATGAAAGTACCGTAAAACAGATTTAGAGCTTTGTTTTCATTATCTTCTGTCCATTTCAGGCATACAGTAATTAAAAAATACTGTTGTTGAGAGGTTCAATTATTGTCATGAGTTATCTGTAATAATTGGTCTTTTTACTTAAAGCAGCACTGAAAAAAACCAGAAAGGCCTACAGATAACATAAAGTATGGCCAGACACTGATGTTTGCCTTCTTATAAAGGGGAATGTAAATGTGTGCATTCACTGAGTTTGACAATTATATTCATGACATAATTACCAAGAGAACATGCTGAATCTCATTGCTGAATGCTTCTCTAACTTTTAATGATGATTCACTTACTGAAGAAGCAAGCTCTTAGAAGTATATAAATATCAGATACAACTTGTCCATCGACTCTTTGAAATAATTCAGAAGGTCAAGCTTTTATGAAGGCTGCTTTCTTACAAAACAGTTAAGCAAAATATACAGGCAGTAGATACTAATTTTCAATGTTTTCTTTCATTGGGCCATGCAATATGAGATGGGTTTTTGAGAAAGCAAATTAGTGTGTGGTCTGCTGTTTGAAAACTGAGTAAAATAATCCCTTGCAGAAAAGCACAACAGGTTTCAATTTAAAGAAGAAAGAGGTTTTCTATGGACTTTTGGACCCTCTTATTAAGCTTATAGAAAATTATGATCTTCCTTAGAATTCTGAAGATGAATTTAAAACAGTATAGTATGGACACTGTTGGCCTCAATCTCTAACCAAAAATTTAATTTCTACAGAACTTTATTGATTTCATCCTTTTTAAAAACATGCTAAGATTCTTAGGTTGCATGCAAATTAGTGCCGTCTATATTTATATGGCGAGTCAAAAATACTACAGGCAAAGCGCAGGACTGGGACCACCTGCATTATCAAGTTCATTTCAAAGGTGGGCAGGCCTGTAAGATAATATATGCTAACATATATGTCGATTCGAGGCAAATCTGAAGGAATCTGTACACAATTATTGTTTTAAGCAGCAATGCTGATATGAATTGGTTTGAAACAGCACGAAGCAGTCTTCATATTTTCTACTCCAGTTGAATAAATATTCTTGAGGGACTACCAACGTCTTTGATGTTATTGCCCTGAATTCAGAGACTGGCACTGTATGATTCACACTTTGCTGAAGCTGCAGAAATTCTACTTTCTGAAAATCTGCCCAGTGAGCTACATACATCTGGTTGGCAATTTTTTCCCGCTTTTCTCTCCCATGACAAATCCGGACTCATCAAAAGAACACTTTTTTTTTTTTTTTTTTCCTTCTGTAAAAATGTGTGCATTTCATCACTCCTATTGCCTTGCCCGTTTGTGTTGTTCAAGTCTCAAGAACCAGGTCTTGATGAGTAAAGAGCTGACCATAGCTTCCAGGCCTACCAAAGTGCCTCTGACAGCTGTGGCCAGGTCTCAGTTAGCAGCCACAGAGGCAGATCACTCAGTTTAGTTACTTTCTTGTATGTGCAGAGTTAAATTTATTTGCAAATGGTTTTCCTCTGGGCTTGAAAAATAGATTGCTGTGCTGTTTTGTGGCAGTGTAGACCCCGTGAACTCTTCTTCGTCTAGCCCAGTATTCTGTCTCTAATAATAACTATCCCTTATGAAAACAGGGCAGGATAAATTCTGCCTGTGACTTGCTAGTCCTCCCTTGCTGAACTAAGTAATGTTTTCCCTGGCGCAATGAATGTTGTATCTGAGAGAAAAAAATAGTAACCATAAACAGATGCCTAGGGAAGACTAAGAATAGAGCAAGTTTATATGAAATTTCTCCTGAAAAGCTTTCTTATCTCCAGTTACTTTCTGCTAAGGAGATTTCCTGAGCCTACTATGATTTTTGTAAAACATTTCTCTTCCAAGACCAGTCTCCCCTGGAACTGTGTTGAAGTTTGTAGACCCACAACATGCTTTGGTTGACTCCATCACTTCTCTAAGCCACCTGTGAAAGGTTTTTAGCTGTTCCCACTGTGGAAGAAGCCCTAGATCTCCCTTCTAAGTTCTCCTGTTTTGCCCTTGAACAATTCCATGTCCTTCTAGTGCTGCCCATAAAGATTTAATCTTTTATCTGTCCCTTTTGGTTGCTTCTAAACAAACTCCCTCATCTTCACAGAATTGTCTTTGAAGCCGAACATGGCTGTGGAGGGTCTGTAGAGAAGCCCATTGGAATAGTGACTTATGAACCTCATGCCCACTGTTGTGGGGCAGCACTTCCAAACCCAGATTTTTGAACCTGATCCTGGATGTATCTTGGCATCAAGTTAAGGATGCTTCTTCCTCTCATCTACTCAAATAGCAATTACAGACAGCACCTAAGCACCGTGCTCCATGCTCCGCTTTTTTTTTTACCCAGTTAAGGATGGGGGTAATTGAAGTAATCCAATAAAGCTGTGTTTTCTGCTCTTTCTGCCTCTTTGACCTGATCTGTCTCCACACATTACAGTCAGTGCTGATGTCCTGATTGGGCCATCGATGATATAGACCCAGCACTATATTCTCCCTGCTCAGGCCCTGGATTTCAATCCATACAGATTTGGTGTTCCACACAGATGAACCCATACAGGCTCCATCAAAGCAGTTAGCGAATCAATTTGATTTGACTTTAAGCTCTCCTTAGCATATATTACTAAGCTGCCACTGGCACAGTTCCTTCCAACTTTCATAATACACTGTCCTGTTGATCACCTCCCACTCACCAAATTTTCTCTGACCAGTATTTTCACTGGAAGCCATGCAACCTCTTTTCTAGATTCTTCCACCATTTGTACAGAAGTGAGTATAATGCTGGTTTTGGTTCTTTCTTGGAGTTGTATTTAAATGACAATCTGTTTGCTTTCCATTTCCTATTTCATGAATTTCTGAGTTGCCAGAGGCCTGAGTTCCTCTGTGTGGGACAGAACTAGGCTAGAAGTCAACATATTTGGGCAATCAGTGTATTCTGGTGTGAGCACATACCCTGCCAAGACCTGAACCTTAACTTGCCCAACTGATCCAGGCTTCCTGCCACAAATCTCAGAATTTGTGAAGGCTGGTAACCCTGGCAGTGAGCAAAGCACCCAATTCAATTTAAAATGACTGACTGCACAATCACAATTAAGATATGCAATTTAGCATAAAATAAGGCAAACTAGCATAAAATACTGATTTGAATTTGTAATGAAATCACAGGAGGAATTAATTCCCCCTAAGAAAAAAGTATGCTTAATGAAAAACTAAGCAAACAAATTTAAAGGGAAAAAAGTAAAAAGCCTACCAGGGAAACCTTGGGTGACAGCAAAATATTAGTGGAAGTTACAAAGAAAGTATGAATAGTTCAACACTTAAGATTTATTAGTGCCCAGGGATTTTTTTTCTTCCCTATAATAACATTCCTGTACTGCCAATATTTGACAATCCTCTATCAGAGTACTTCATCACTTTCCACTATAAATCCTGTGTATCAGGTTGTCATGGTTTACCCCCAGCCAGCAGCCACTCATGTAGTTCTCTCCCTTCCCCCAGAAAAACTGAGAGAAGAGGGACAAAAGGAGGGTAAAGGAAAGGGGAAAAAAATATCAAAACTTTCTGAGTTGAGATAGTTCAATAGAATAATGTAAGAGAAGGAAAATAACAATAATAATAATATTAATAATAAAAATGATGGTAAAAGAATATTCAAGACACAAATCACAAGTCACTCTTACCACTTGGTAAATTGGGAAATTGGCACTGTCCTGAGCAGTGATTGGGGATTCCCCCTGCCCAGCCCCCGTTTATATACCAACCATGATGTTTATGGTACAAAATATTCCACTGGCCATTCAGTAGTTCTGTCTATACTTCTCAGCTTCTATGGGAAGCTGAAAAGAATCCTTGAAAAGTGTAAACATCTCTTAGCAACAACTAAAGCAATATACGTTATCAACATGCCTTTCACAACAATCACTAGAGAGAAAATAAACTATTTCCCAGCTGAAACCGGGACACAGGTGTATATCATTCAAACAGAGGAACAGGGAAAGCAGGGGACTTTATTTTTATTTATTTATTTTGCCATATACATATGAAGATTTTTCCAGACCAAGGGCAAAAATATTGCCAAGCAAATAGGCTAAAAGCTGCCCTTAACAAGCCTCAGCAGAGAACAAACAGGTTGCATATAATGCAGCATAGATCCTTGGAAAGGGATCAAATTAGAGAGATTATAACGTGGGGAAATACTAAGACATTGGATACAAAAGGCTGCATATAAAATATTAGTTCCTTTGGAGAATATTGATATGTCCAGGATTTAATTATAAAACTGGTCAAAGTATATGCCTACAGGTAATCTTGCAAGCATATGAAATTAACTGCATCAGAGAGAAGACTATTTGCCTTTCTGCTTGCCATTCAAATTTTCCAACAGTGCAGTTTGGTGCAGTACCTAAGCACACTGATCAGGATCAACAAGTAAAATCCTAAAGTTCATAATCAGTTTGTAATTAATCAGATCTCAGCTGAACTCAGAGGGCCTTCTGTCTGAATATGCACTTCTCTATTTTGCTTAAAGGGAAGACTGTACTGCAAGAGATGCTAAGATTTTTTTTTTTTAATTTTTTTTTTTTTTGGTTTTCTGTTTCTTTTTTTTTCATTGTAGAAGAGAAAAGTCCCTTCAATTCTGGCCTCCAGTCCCAAAAATGTCCTCCTTCCCAAACCATTGTTTTGTGGTTGGTTTCTATCCATTATTGTTCCAGGGTGGTAACAATGGCAAATGTGATTTACAGGAGTGGTTTGGGTTTACTTAGCTCTGTCCACACTGTTGTTAGTATGACCTTTACTGCTGATTTCAGCAGAACAAAGTTAAGACAACAATGACCTTTTGAAAATTTTGGATTTTTGAGAATCCAGGTTTACAATTGAAGGGACTTCTGCCAGGCTTCCTAGGTACTGCAGGTCATTCTTTGGGAGTAAAATGAGCAACTATTTTTCATAATCGTCTTTCCTAAGAGCTTAATTCCCAAGGGAAATAGAGTAATCTTTGTGCCAAGAAAGCATTAATTTACATGCAGGGGTAGGCTTCGTGTCATGGGTGAAAAGAAAGGAAAAAGGCTGAGGTTCCTTTTGAGATAAAACACTTCACATAAAACACTGTGGGACTGCAGTCAGGCCAAACCACACGGTTTCATTGCCATGCATCAATGCCTGTGTAGTAGAAACTTCACCTACTAGGAATCACAATATAAATAGTGAATCAACATAATCCCAGCTCCAGACGAGCAGCAGTAGTGAACAAGACCTGAGGCAGGGCTGTTTTATTTCAATATGCAGAACAGCAGAAAGGCAGATGTTTGCAAGAAGTCGTGGCAGAGTAAATTAAACTATATCCTCAGCCAGGAGAACAGGACTGGTAGAAATGCAGGGTGTGCTCCTCTCAGGAATGATCGGGCTGTTTTGGCCAAGCATAGGTCATTTAACATGTTTTGAATATCTTAAAGGGGCCCATTTGCTATGAAGAATGTTTCAGCGGATCTAGCTCATACTAGTAGGGCGAACAGGGTTAATAGGGATTTGGTTGTGGATGACTTAAATCCATTGAACCCATTTGCCCCACAGATAGTGTAGTCTGCCAAAATTGTAGATTCTTTGTTACTGTTCATGAAAATACCCTAGTTATAGATGATCTTGTCACAGGTCAGGTGGGTAGATTAGAGAACTTCGATGTCTCTTCCACCACTATTTGACTTTTTTCTTAATTGAGCGTTTCTGCTTTATGCTCACTTCAGTCTCCAACATTGTCTTTCGTCAGGACAACTGTAATTTATTATCACCACTCAGTATTACCTTAGTTGGAGAGAAAAAGGGGTAATTTCTTGGGGTGAGGATGGGTTATTTCAAGTTTATCCATTTTCAGTTTTAGATAAAAAAACAAAGATTGCATTCCTGCAGATTTGCAAACCAAAACAGGAAGGCAAAGTAAAACAAGGCAGAAGATGATATAGGAGTGAAGTAGTTGCAATCTATTGATTTTAAACTCTCTTCTCTGACTGCTGTTCAGTTAACTGGATGGGAAATACAACTTTTTGTCCTCATTCTGCTGAATTTGTGCATGCTGTGTACAATAACCTTTCATCTGCCTAAGACTAAGGCAATATATTAAATTCATTTTTCAGTGAAAGAAAGAAGCTACTGTTTCACAAAGTAGCCTGTCTTGTCTGGAAAAGCCTGAATTTTGAGTTTCCCCTAATCCTTATCATATCAGATGGTGACAGGCAGTGAATGGCCTAACATGTTACTCTCTGATCCCCCCTGGGAACTGAAAACTTTAATTCTTTCCTAATGTTTCGACTGATACAGGAGTTGTAGCCTAATTTCACAACAATATGTATGTTAGACTTCATATGTTAAGTGAGAACATAGGACCAGCACACGCATAATAAAACCAGTGTAGTGGATAGGGACTTTAATCTGAACTCTGCCAGCATGTTTAAAGAGAAATGTGATCATGACAAGAAAAATCCAACCCAACAAAAAGCTCGAACTTTTTTGCACGTAGACACGGCACAGGAAAAACCTCATCCAGACATCATGAAGATGGTCAGGTGATTCAGAGATTTATTGCCTTCGAAGTAACCTCAGCAATAGATTTCCCCTCTAAGCGCTAGTGTTACACTCCAAGCAAACACATTCTTATCTGGGGGAAAAGGCTCGGTTATTAGCGTGGTAGCTGCAGAGAGCAGGATGCTCTGCCTGAGAGACAGGACAGAAAGAGGTACCACATATTGAAGCAGATAACTTCTTTTTCCAATCCCATCAGGAGGTGAGATTTAGGGAAATGTGGTATCCCACAGTTCCAATATTTCAATATGCCTTCAAACCATCATTAGCATGTCCTCTTCCCCTTTTTTTATGCCAATAATACATGGAGGCTTTAGGCTTTGGGAGATTTCTTATCCAAATCCCTAGCAAATTTAAGCTGCTTTTGTGCAAATTTCAACATGGAAGCTCAGTAGGCTAGATGGACCACTACATAAGGTTTTTCCTGTGATTCAAGTAAACCTCCTTAAGGAAACTGTATATTTTCATATCTAGTAATAGATACTCTTTGAGACCTCTGTTTTTGAACCCGTGTGTTACATTTGATTGTAGATTGGTTTTGCGCAAACACTATTATACAACTTGTACCAGGAAGTTGTACACATTAAAGAGGGGGAAATATTTACATTTGATAGCACTGAAGATAACAGGAGAAAAGGAACAGAGGGAGTGTGCTGCACGTACTATGTCACTCAGTGTTCCATGCAGTTGCCAGCAATTATTTCAGTGACTTCACTCAGGCCAGGATTTCATCTCAAGTTCATCTCTGACAGTAAGGGAGGCGTGACCAAATAAATGTGAAACACTGGGGTTGTGTTTCTGTACAAGCCTCCTGAGAATGGAGGAGGACTCAAAGCAGAGCTGAGAATTTTGCAACCCTTCACTTCTGGAACTGCATTGCCCAAGAGAGCACGAAGTCTTAACTTTCTGCATCTCATCAAGAGCAGACAACCTTTGTGCTATTTCTTTTCTTCTTTACTGTTTCTGAGCTCTGACTTTCCCTCCTTCTCCTATCTCCTACAATCTTTATAAAAACAAGGAAATAGGGAAATCAGATGGCAATAAGTAATGTATTTGCATATACCACACTTACTGTATTTAACTGACTTTTCAAATGCTAGGTATCTTATTTCATCAGCTTCAGCTTATATTGAAGTTGAAATGTGGTCAGTCACTAGCTCTGCAGTATGAGGTGCTCAAAACCAAGACTGCTCACAAAGACTAAAATTAAACTAGTAGCCTCTTTTTTTCAGATGTAGCAACATTAAAACTTTTAAGATTCCTTTGTTGTAAAGCAGGTAGGCCGGGTATAATGAAATGAAATTAATAGAAAATAGCCCTGAAATGTGAATCCCTCCACAATTTGCATCGTCCAGGTTGCTCTGGAAATAGTGATGTGAGCTAGAAGGAGGAGTTACTAGTTATATGACATGCAATTTAAATTAACGGCCTTTGAGAAGCAAAAATTAATTTAAGGAGAACAGACCTACAAAGCCTCCGTCACTTGGAAGGCAGTTTCAACCACTGTTGGCATTAAACAACATCACTCATACTGAGTCCAAACTATGTTGACTATTGCTTCATTTCTTGCCAAAATTCACATTCTATTATCCTGGCACCCCAGAACTTGGAAGCTGTTACTGCAATTGGAAGAGAAAAACAAATGGAAAGAAAGAAAAAAAACCTCAACCCTCTAAATATCTGCTTTATTTAAGTTAATACTAAAATTACAAGTGTCTAAAAAACTAAGCCTTTGTGAGAGAACACATCACCAACTATTGCTATAGATTTTTCACAAAATATAATAGATAGCTGCAGCATTCTTTTTCAACATGGTTCCATAATGATAACTTTCTGTACAAAAGTAGAAATCAACGCTTACTCAATATTTGCATTTTTGAAGAAATGGAAGCTTGGGAAGGTTTTCATAAATGCTCACCATGCATAATGTGTAAGTATTAAGGATCAATTCCTGAAAAACTTTTACAAATCTTTAAGATAATTTTGAAGAATAGTCTTTTACTCTTCTTTCTACATTTCTTTTATTGCTGACGTGAATAGATAATGATCCTTTAACAGCAGAGGAAGAAATAGGGGCTTTATTAATAACTTAACTGAAGATGTTTGTGTGTTTGAAGGATAAAAGAAGGCAATGAAGCTTTTAAATCTTACTTCACAGTCCAGCTTCAATTTTGAGATTAGACAACAGCAGAGCCAGACAAATCTTTAGTAACTGTTCTGGGCTGCAGGGCTCAGCGTGAAGACAAAACATTCCACTCCCACTCATCTCCATATGAAATACAAAATATAAATACAAGAATATGAAGATTCAGACTTTAAAACAACAACTGGGTGCTGAGGGTGGAGGAGAAGAAATACATAGTAACACTACAAATATTACAGTGTTGAAAATCATAATTTCTGCAGACTTTACATGTAATTAGCAAAGAAAATGTAATGTAGACCACTGGCATGGAATACATGCACTTGTGAAGTCTATCTTCTCCTCAAATTTTACTATCATTAAACAGAATATGCTGAGAGTATTTTGAACCATACAAGGAAAAGTGAGCAGAGATTTCTCAATGTCCTAGTTTTCATGGTGGTGGCAAATCACATGAATATAGTTCCCAGAAGGATATATTTATAGCAGTAGATGAAAACTACAATAATCCTTCTTATTTTAAAGTTATTTTAGGAGTTAACACAGTTTACAGCGGTGGAGGGAACATGGAGATATTTTCACAAAGGAAAGAAAATGTCTGAGAACACAAACCATAAATTCAGTTGCCAGCGCTTATCCTATTCATTATGTCCTGTTGACTTATGTATAAAAACATGTGCCGGTTGCCTATGATCATGAGTAGAGTTACATGCAAGATAAATCACTTCTCATGAAAACTAGCAGCATAAAGATTCCCTTCTTACTATCCTTCTTCCAAGCACTGCTGTGGTATCAAGAAACTGAGGCAAAGACACCAATCAGATGTACAGTTTACTTCGTTGTAGTCATTAATTGTGGAAGAGATTATTGAGCAGCTCCTTTTTTCTAGTCTACATAGGAAGAGGTCTTCCTTGTTATGTATCTGTCTATAACTGATCAGAGACTTTGTACAAGTAAAAAGACTTTATACAGATCTTCTAATCTGTTAAATCGAAGAGTTAGACTATTATAAATAGGGTTACACACAGTAAATAGTGGTAGTTCTTCCTCACAACAAAACTTTTAACTTAATACTTTTCTGATCATGAATCGTTTACAAGTGTAATAGGAGATGTATACTCCTAGAACTACAAAGTAAAAGCATTGATCTAATACTTTTCTTTCTGATATTAACACACAAAATTCTGACCCATTTGAGGCAATAAAGCTTTGGCTAATTACTTCATCAGAACCAGATGTAAAGCATTCTCTTATGTCCTTTAATCAAAGAAATGTGATCTGCTGGAAGAGATCAAAGTCCATATGAGTAGTATTCACTGATGCCAGTACTTCTGATTTGTTGCTGTAATTGGAAACTCATTAAAATGTAGTGGTATTAAAGTGCATTTTAGTGGCAACTGCTTTACTTCTCCATGTAGTACAGCTTTTCCCTATGACTGTGCATGTATAGTTGATGTAAACCTAATTAAGGGACATGCAGCTGTACAACAAAGTTCGACTGATGCTATTTAAAACTATGTGGTATGATCAGTTGAAGAGAGACTTTGCTAAAAAATTGAGCTAGATGACTCCCTTAAAGACATAAGAACTTTGAATCCACATTTTATTATTGTGATGAAACATGATCTCTAACCAGTTGACTGGCACTAAAAAGAAATCCAGAATAGAATCCATTTCAAATTCTCTACTTTTACTCTCATCCCATTGATCTGACATCCAGAAAAACTTCCTTCTGTTATTTTGATACTATAAAGCTAAATTCAGCTAGTGTAAACTGAAAGTGTCTACAGAATTCTGTAGTACCTACAGAATTCTACAGGTACTGTCTACTACAGCTGAGATATTGATTCAGCAAGTTCACAGAAAATATACTGTGATCTACTTTTGTTATGTATCTGCTGAGTTTCTTCAGCATTCACCTAAAGCACAAAATACTTCACTGTAACCTTCTCAGAGGCTGAAAGAAATGCAGCAGAGAATAATTCGGCCTTAAAAGATACTACTTGACAAGGTTTTAAAAAAGTGAACTATTTGAATGATTTGAATATGAAGTCTTAATAATGTTGACTGAATTAACTATGTCATTGGCTTCCTCAGCAAAATGCCAAATATCTGTTTCAATGCATAGAGGCAGATTGTAAAGAAAAGCGTAGTAACTTGCATGGCATATACAACCAAGAAAATCACACAGCGTTTCTTTGACTGTTAAATAAAGCTTAGAAGTATAAAGGCCTATCTCATCTCTGAGCACTAACTATAACCTCCCAAGAGAAAGAGCCGAAGAGAATTTTCTCTTCCTGCTTGTGTGAAAAACATAAGCATCATAAAGTAATATGGCTACCATAGCATGATATTTTGCACTGCAAAATCAAGTAAATTTTAATTCTTTAGAACAGTAACAGGAACTTTCTTGTTGGTTTCCTAGGAAACTAAGTGGCCTAGACTCCTCCTGTGCCAAGAAGCAACTGGAACATCAGGTCAAAGGCTTAATTAACTTTTTATGTGAATTACTCAGCAGTAACAAACAGCCAGCCTGCTCAGGAAAGAAGATACTTCTTAAGTCAAAAACAAAAGCACTTACTTAGGTGCAAAAACCCTCCACAATTAAAAGCAAAACAAGCAAAAATGAAGCAGTGAGATTTAAATGTGCCTGATTTATAATTTAAGGAGCTAAACATAATAAATATTTCAATCCTTTAACTCTTCCTTGCAGCTGATCTCAACTTTGCTGGCTGTTTCTTACCATCAATAGAAATGACGTAGGA
Source organism: Thinocorus orbignyianus (assembly GCA_013400375.1). Taxonomy (NCBI): domain Eukaryota; kingdom Metazoa; phylum Chordata; class Aves; order Ciconiiformes; family Thinocoridae; genus Thinocorus; species Thinocorus orbignyianus. Next base: position 389,537 of record VXBW01001342.1, on the reverse strand, counting down.
ATAAGGAGAGATGGCAACTTCACGTGTTTATACGATGCCATGATCATGCAGCTGAAGAAAACAAGTCTCAGATACATCATTGAAATTCATCTATGTGCTGTCAGATGAAAAAGAGTATGTAACAGACCTCATTGTAACCTCTTTAAAATAAACAAAAGATACTCTTGAAAAATCTCATGCAACCTAGTCCTTACAAAGTATATAGAAAGGAGCAATGAGACCTGCTCAACAAACATCTCTCCTCACGTTTTGCAAGCTGGCTTCTGCTGCTCCTGCTCACCAAATACATTTTGAGTATTAAAAGATACTTGCAGTTCTTCCATGCAGGCTACATTACCTGGATTTCTAAAGTCAACAGATTTCATTGTAGTTCTTTGTCTTCTGAGGCCCAGCACTGCTGGCACAGGCAATAAAGTGGAACTTGTGAGCCAAATTCTGGTACCGTTTCACTGCTGATATGGGGTTAAAGCCAATGGATCAACCCCAAATTTACACACATTAAAAAAAAATGAGATTTTGGCACCACCTCTTAACTTTTTTATTTATAAAGTAACCCTGTGACACTAATGCTTGACAGTTTGCATTAATAGAAGATCGATATAACAGATAGTGTAAACCCACACAATTACACTGGAATGTGATACAAATATAAATATTCTTTCCAGATCAGACTCTAGCACGTAATACTTTTCCTTTCAGAGTCCCATCATAATTTCAAGGGGACTTCTATGTACATACAATGTAAAACATTTGTGAGTGCCAATGGAAAAGTTTGATGTTCTGCTTGCTTTTAAAGAATAAGTAAGAAAATGTGGTATAACACCCAAGTAATAGGAATAAACATCTTTCTTACTGACTGAACTCAGTGATGCCATAATATCTAAGCATCATCTCTTGGCAAAGAAATACCTGTCATATCACTGTTTCTGTACCGTGACTTCACTGGCAGACTGAAAAAGAACAGCAGATGGTTTGCAGAAGAAAAGGCTTCTTTAATTGATGAATATTTTTAACAACTAGCACCCCCAAAAGTCACAAGTAACATTTCTGATAAATAAATGTGTTGAAATATTATTAGTTCTATCTTTAGAAGCCTGCTCCCCCATAGACATTATTCTATTTTAAGTAAAATTCATTATTGTGGAAAAAGGTTATAGGTAAATTTCTTGTCTGAGAACAGAGGGATTATTAGAACAGACCAAATGTAATGCACAATCCCAGCATTTCCAGTTCCTGACCTACATATGGCTNCCCCCCTCAACTTCTATTCTGTTGGTAGCACGCTATTCACTGAGGATTAATATTTTACCAGGGAATTAATTTCTACTTAAGACTGAATATTGACTGCAATCCCAAATTGTGAATTTTAGACTTGGCAAAAGCATATAACAAGAATATTCTCTATTTTCATAGGGCCATCATTTTTTATGATTATGATTTATGATTTTCATTGCTATTGGTGTCTGACTTAAATTTTTGTTTTTCAAACTCTAAGCACATGATTTTCAGGAAACGTTTGAAAATACTGAGGTGAGAATTGTATGTATACATATTTAAGGCATATACTGTTTTTTAAGATATATATACAAAATGTGTTCATCTTGATTGAAGACTTTATGATATTACCCAATTTAACTTCAATAAGGCCTCCAGTTTTTTTTCTCAAAGGTAATCTCTCAATACACCCCATATTTCTCATGACCACCTGAGATAACTTCACTCCAGCATGTACAGGGAGTGGACAAGAAGGAACAAGAAAAACTCTGCTCATCTGCACATTTTGTAACAGTGCTGAGATCAAAGCATCCTGACAGCAACCATCAAACATGGAAACAAAGGCAGAGTAACAAAGGAATTGTATCTGCTGGAGACCAGTAAAGTCCCTCTGGGGAGCACAGGATTTCTGGTAATAAGCAAAGCATACATTTTCACTGTAAGAGAGCTCACAAACTTTTCCTGTGTTACTGTAAAATCCTATTGAGAGCAACAGACTATTGCCATGAGGGAGAGAAAATAAAGACAGTTATGGGCACAGTTACAGAACTAATCCTGTCTAGCCAGCTCTCTGATAACTGTAGAGTTAGTGCCCATTTAGATCCAACCGTAAAAGAACTACTTTGCTTTTATTACCTCATTGTAAATTACAAACCGCTAAAAAACTTCCAACCTCCTATCTTCTGAAGAACTGAAGACAAATAGGATGCATTGGACAGTTCTCCTTGCAAATGGAAACATGTGGGAATAAAGTGAGTGAGGGGCAAGCTGCAAAATGAGACACAATGAGCAAAAGAAATAAAAGGGAAAATCATAATTTCACAAATCATAGAACCATAGAACGGTTAGAGTTGGAAGGGACCTTAAAGATCATTGAGTTCCAACCTCCCTGCCATGGGCAGGGACACCGCCCGCTAGTCCAGGTTGCTCAAAGCCCCATCCAGCCTGGCCTTAAACGCTTCCAGGGATGGGGTTTCCACAGCTTCCTTGGGCAACCTGTTCCAGTGTTGCACCACCCTCACAGTAAAGAATTTCTTCCTAATATCTAATGTAAAACTCCCCTCTTCCAATTTAAAACCGTTTCTCCTTGTCCTATCACTACATTTCCTGACAAAGAGTCCCTCTCCTCTTTCCTGTAGGCTCCTTCAGTTAATGCTAAGAGAAAATATAGGCCCGCCACTGAATCAGCAAGGACAAACAACTCATGATCCAGGGAAAGGTGAAGTATTTAATGCCATTTTTTTTCACTCGTCATAATGAACTAGTTCTATAAACCATTATAATAAGGCTTAGTTGAGACCATCAGTTTAAGGAAGGCAATAAGAAAAATAGAGGGTAGCATTATTAATCAGAGTCCTGTATCGGAACATATGACCAATAGTGATGAATTTATATAAACAGTGATGACTTATATAAACTTTTATATAACAAGTAAACTAATAAGTATTGGGGAGCTTGTAGAAGATTGTTGCCAGAGAATCAAACTGTGACCCGTACACAGGTTTAAATACAAAAGTTTTATTCCATATCTCCAAAAGGACAGTTATCTTCATGCAAGCCAGAATTATGAAGGAAATGATGGTTAGGATAATTAGATTTTTCAGACGAAAGATCCTGATGAAATTTACTTCAGAAAATCACCAAAACAACATTTCAACAATTAGGTATTATCTTTGAGAGCTCACAAAGAGGAGATTCAAAGGCACTGGAAGAAAAAATAAACACAACAAACATGGACAGGACACAGGGCTGGAGGACAAAAGCCAGTCATTTTAAATATAATCTCTAGGAAAAAAAAAAAAGAAGAAAATTAAAAATATATTAAGTTCTCATTTTATAGGCTTGCAGAACATATGAGGTGATTTAAAGCATACAGTATTTTTTTTTTTTTTTTTTTTTTTTAAGAAAGTAGACAGTATTTTTCTGTTTCTTCTTTTTCAGGTGAACATTCCCTCATATGTTCAGTTTACTCGTGCCTGAGCTTCTCTTCCTTCCACTCACCTGCCAAAATGATGAAGTTCATATTAACGAACTTTTTATAGACCTTTTTGGTAACAGTATTCCTTTTCTTTTACTGTCTTTATCTGATGTCTGTGGTTCTGCTAAAGAAATGCTTTGGAATACAAACATCATGATGTTCCAACTGTTCAGTCAATTCCAATTTTTTTGCAAATTGCACTGTTGATTCAGCTTACATTATTGAGATGAAGATATTTGTAATTTTATTATATTTTTATGCAATATATTATTATCCTTTAAATAAGATGTGGGTTAAAGCAGCCAGGTCAATACTCACAAAACTTCTGAAGGAGTAAAAGCAAAATTGCTCATGCTTGTAGTCAGTGACAAGATGAAAGGTGGCTACAAAAATAGTGTGCTAATGTTTTTACAGTTTACATCATCACTGTAGAAGCAGATTTCTGATTGTCTGGGTGCTTACGTATTTAAAAGCTTAGATTTCTTGAGAACTGATTTTTGACTCTGAGTAGTCTATGCTTCCATTTGTTAGTTGGTTTGTTTCCCACAATTACATTGCTTTAGTACTTGAGACAATACTAAAATAGCATTGAAAATAGGTACTGGTACTACGTTTTGTCTTCACTAAGGAGAGGCGCAGAAATGACATACAGTACTTAATGGAATTCGGAGATTTCACCATAAAAGGAAATTTGTGCAAATATATCTTTCAGTTTCAATCCACAATGGTAGTAGTATCCATATGACAAATTATCACAACCTTTAACCTATCATGTATGTTCCACACACTAATCCATTTCTGCAGTGAACACATTGAATATTCAAAAGTCTGAAGCAGTTTCAGATGGATGTAACTATAATATTGTCTTGGGTGCTAGTCAAGCAATAGTTTGAAGCAAGGGAAAATTTAAAAACCAGTTGGTAAGATTTTTTGTTTATTCTTCTGGGACTTTTTTTCCTGATTCAATAGCTTCTGGACACATTGCTGCTCAGCACATGTACAGTGCATTTAATTGGAATTTCTGCGGTACTTTTATTTTTCACAGTGCAAAAGACAAGATACTATCCAGAAAAAAATCATTCTGAAACACCTTTCTGCATGTATACGATTGATAACAGTTACAGATGTCTTTTTTCAGGAAAGCGTGATGCAGCACTCAAGTCAAGGAGTTTATCTGTACATATTTTATTATTTTCCTTCCAATACCAACAACAAAGGGAGACTATTTTGTTACCATACACATCATGAAAGATGGAATATCTGTGGTAGAATTGCAACAGTGTCTGTTAAGCGTATGCATGTCTGACTCACGGTGATACAGAGGCTGATTTGCATATGCATATATACAAATATGTGTGATGAGATGCAGGGCTGCAAGACTAAAACCTGATGCTCTGTGTACGCTGTCTGGGTTTAAATGCCTGCACACTTTTGTTCAACCCTTTTGGAAACCTCCTTCTTATCAAATTTCTTTGTGGCTATGTTGTCATTTCACTGCTTAGATGACTAATATGTTAAGAGGAATACAAATGGCCTACATTGCTGGGAAGTAAATTGGATTTTTATTGCTAGATTTTCTCTCCAGTTACATTGCTAGCTTACAGCCTCCAGTGAAGTGAACAGAAAGGTTACATACAGGAGCGTTGGTGGACTGTGACCTTTGAAACCAAAGTAGTTTTGAGTAATACAGGAAAAAAGATACTGCTTTATCCTTCTTTTCAAATTTGAACCCCAGGTGTTTTCAAGAACCTTTTGTTATTCTGGACGCCCTGAGCTACTAACACGGTCAAGTTGTAACACCTTTTTCCACTCCCTCTACTTGAGTAAACTCCCCTAGAAAAATATATTTCTGCTTTGAAACTGTTCTGTCTTCTTCCTCTGTGCTATCTCTGGAAATGCTTACAGGCATGAACAAATAATGGACCTAGAAGATGCCATAGACTAACCCACTTCCTTCAATGTGTTTTTTATGTCATTGGTATCTTTTTGTGGTGTACACCTATCACATGCCCCTGTTTGAAAATAGAAAAAGCATAGAGTCCATGGATGTTTCCATACTTACAGAATTAGAATATGTTTTCTGGAGGTTGCATCTCTGTGCATTTCAAAATTATCCTAAAAGCTACATCTTCTTAGTACTGGATTACGAGAATCCTTTAATCTTTGCTGTCACAGGGAGATCACTGTAGTATTTCTACAAACCCAAAATCAGGACCCAAAATCAAAATTTCCTCTTAGAAAAAAAGAGAAACGCTAGATTTGCCTACTTAGCTACTAGTAAAACCATTGTAGAACAATAGAAGCACCTATAAATTAGCAATATTAAAGTCTCTGGCAAGCAACTCCTTACATGGGATAAACCCCTGCCTTTGAACTGTCCCAAGGAAAGTCCTGACAATTTTAGTGAAATATCTTGTGCATGCCTTAAAATTAGTGGTTTAAACTCTAAGGCTAATGCCATTTTCAGTATTCTTAGAGGAAGCTAACAAGTCTAGGTCTGCAATTACATATATGTATGGAAAGTTGAAGAAATCAAAAGCTAAATGCAAATGTCCTTACATATATGAGGAAAAAACAGAGATTGAGACTCAGCAGTTTAGATCATGGTCTCTTTAGAGATACATGCTCTAAAAAATCCACACCACATCACAATTAGCTGCCATTTCCAAAAATGAAAGCACGTAGTTTTGAGGCAGAAAATGTACATGCTGATAGTTAAAAATTTAACATGCAAATAACTCAATTGGCTTTGATGGATTGCTATAAATTATGCTCATTCCTAAGGTTTTTGTTTGTTTGTTTTAGAAAAACTGGAACACGAGTAATTGAAATCATCCCATGGGTCACTCTCTTGGTCACACAATGACTCATCTGCTGAGCTGGTAACAGAACTGTCTCTGCTGGATCTGTATTGCTTTCCCTGTGTTTCTGGCACTAGGCTCACTGCTAGCTCAGTATGAGCTGCAAACTTAACATCACCATCTGCTGCCACTCAAGTGGTACAACTCTTTCCCAGCATTCCTGATGTTTTATGTGCCAAAAAGCATAGATTTTAGAATTTGTCAAGTGCTTTGAAGTTGGGAAGTGCTAAACAACATCAATTTTATGTCCAGTCTGCCTTACCGCATGTATAACTGGAGTTGGATTTTGAAGATCTCTGAACCTGATTCTGTAGCAACTTAAGAAAAATAAAAGAAAAAATAAATCAGAATGCAAAGGTCGCTCTGGGAATATGTGTTTCTGATGGTTGTCTTAAGACACACACTCCATGTGTTCCTACTGACTCCATTCTAACAGAAAGATAGAGACAAAACGCAGTTGACTCAAATATAAAAAAGACTGAATCAGATCCTTGCCAGTCTTGAATGGGAACAGTTGATATAAACACAGAGGAGTTTGGCAGGAAAGTTAGTGTTGGTAAAAAAGCTTCAAATCAAAATGTCATCCATAGAAAGGTGGAATATATTCCAGGTAAACATATCTCAAAGAAGGCTTAAAAAGACTACATTTCCACTTAAAGCTGCCCATATGGCAAATCAGGAAGACTGCAAGAGCAGAAGAGGAATTTGAAGACAAAAGTATAGCAGTCTGTAAATGAATTTCCTTTGTTCCATGTCTATACTCACTCCTGTCCCACATGTCAACAACTGTGAAAGGGATAGCGAGTGTCTGAAAGCTGTTGACCAAACTGTGAGAGGAAGGGAATTTGGAAGCACCTTTCTATTCTTTAGCAAGCGCAAGACTATTCCAGTGATTGTAACACATCCACCAAATAAATTTCCAAACACCTGATCTACATGTCTTTTCAATCTAATGGGGAAAGAAATTGAAGTGGAAAATCCAACAGTGGTACAATAGTTTTAATTGCAAGCACAAGGTCCTGAGCAATCCAGCAATACATTTTGAGTGAGGGCCTGGACCAAAAGACCTCCAGAGGTCCTTTCTGTGACTCCAATTAGCAATTGCTCTATTGCTTTATCTTACTACCCTAGAAACATGTGTTAGGAAGGGATATTTCCTCCTTCAATGCTCATACATTAACAAGATGAATGGGAAGTTACTACGCTGGCCATGAGTATGAGTGTCCATACTTGATGAGACTAAATGACTGCCAAAACCAGCACTCTATATCTCCAGCAATAGCTAATTACGCAAGACAAAGAAGGGGGTAAGAACGGATCAAGCAGTCAGTGATACTTCCTATTCCTGATATTCAAATTTCATAGTACAAATAATAAGAAGAAATATTAGAAATAATAAACAAAGCACTGCCCTTTTCAGTCCCAGACACCTAATTGTTTTGCACTCAAAAAAAAAAAAAAAATCCTTTTTATAATTCTGTCATGATTGTATCCCTAATTTTGGTTTGTTCAGCATGTACTGCTGTGTGTCAGTGTGCAATGTCCTATGGTAGGCAGACGAAGACTTCCTGTTTGCTTCGTCCTGTTGTGTCACCTCACAAATTGCTGCCCAAAAGCAGGAGAACCTGCACCTGGGTTTACCAAAGCTGGAGGAATTATTTGTAGTGCAGGGTGAGACAGGCAAAGGACCTTGCTAATCCTCCCAGGAAAGTAAAAATAAGATTTCTCTTTTGATTTGAAGGAGAAAAATAGCGGCTATTGCAGTGCAGGAAGCTACTGAAAAATTGCTGGCCTGAGAGCAAACAGATTGGAGGGAAAAAGTCTCTCTCCTGAGAGATGTTGGGCAGAGAAAGAATTGATTGTCATCCCTTCTCTTTTATTCTGCTCTTCCTGCCTAGTACATCTGAGTTTTTTGTTTAAGAACAGTTAACTCTTCCCAGCACATTAGGTGCTGAACATATTTTTGATGTTCTTTATGGACTAACTATAAGTAAAACATACAGAAAATCCACCTCCAGACTGGTTGATCTGAGGTATCATGTTCCCCCTCCCCTCCTTCACCTGCTCCGCCCCAAATCATGGCTACCTGAGAAGAACCCAAATGATTTAGATGCAAAGAAGTGAAATTAGCGTAAACATATGGACCTAGAAATAAAATCCTGCCCTGTGCTTGGACCTATATCTGTTGAAGTGAATAAATGGGTTTTGCTATGATCGTTATTCCTTTGACAGCTGGAATGTGTCTGTAAGGTTTTGGAGAAGGTCTAAAATGAAAAGAACCATGTCATCTTCAAATATTTACCAAAACTGGAAGGGTGTTTGATTGACATCTACTAGGGGATAGGGAGCATTAACTGACCAGCCTGAAATATATCTGTTTTGTTTGCTTTGTGTTACGTTGCCGCCCAAACTGGGGAGAAGGACACTCTCTGTAGGTACTTCTGGCTTTCTCCAGGAGTTGAAAAATCCCAGAAATAAGTGGATTTCTTGTCACAGCCTGCTCAGAGTCAAACCTTCCTTCCCAAAAAGAACTTCACATAAAAAGTTCCAGAAGAAGAATTTGTAGATAAGATTGCCTTTCCCAGCTCACGTTCCCAAACCTGATTGGCTTTTCTGCAGGATACAATGGAACAGTATATAAGAACTGGCAAAAGACAATTGGAAAAACATTACAGGACCCTGGCAGATGTGGTAGTATTTGTAACTTGACCTTTTCTGCCTAGCATCCTTGGGTGTGGGAAGCCCTCCCACAACCATTTTAATTCCTTTAAAGAGAGCCAAGAAGCCAGTCCCACGCTGTGACCCATTGCCCAGTGCAGTGTGCAGCTGGAACTGGAACTGAGGTCTCCTTCTGGGGATTTAGTGTATGACAAAATTGGTGCTGGGCCCACTCTGCTAAACAACACGCATTCAGCAGGGGACTCTGAGGTAAGCGGTAGTCTGTGTGAGTTTGCTTTGTTTGAGTGAAACTTGTGTATGCACATATAGAAGTGAAAGCCACAACCTACTGAAGTCAGTGGGAGTCCTCCCACTGTTTCCAGGAAGTTTTAGAGCTGATTCAATAGGATGCTAACTTGTTTTGAGAAAGCATGCACGCAAACATCAGCGCTTCTGCCCAGGGCTTTGCAGACGCATTCTTCTGCTCCATGAGACATTTCTTGTGTATAGTGAAAATTCCTTAGGTTCCAATCCTTACTTACATTTTTCTAGTATTCAGCACAAAAAGACCTAAACATGATCATGGCTTCTAGGTACTACTGTAATGCAAAAGATTAATATAATAATCAAATCAGTCTGAGCTCCAGGAAATCCAGGCTTATTTTGTTATTCCCCACCATCAAAAACTCATCTTGAATGCTGCCTTTTGGCTAATGAGTTCTATGTGGTGTTCAAGAATCTTTGAAGAATAGAAAGATGTTATATTTTGATATAATGAATTGAGCTTTCTAATACATCCAGCTGAAAAGACAGAAAGAACTGCTTGATGACTTCGTAAAATAAGCAATTATATCCACACAGCCATGCTGTGAGAGACAGGGAGATGAATTAACTGCAGACAAGCTAAAAGCTATAAAAAAATAAAGACACATTCAAAAAATGCTCTACTTTTTAACGTAAGGATCAAGTTGGAAGAGATTGTCAAATAGATCTGTTACCAAATCTTCTGGGTCTGAAATTTTAACTTGTATTTGGAGATATCGCTGGTTCTTTTCCATCGCAACTATTTTCCTTAGTATCATATTTGCATAGAACTATACAACTCAATGATTTACAGAAGAGGGGAACGGACAAGAAGTTGATGTTCAGTTGTGCACCTGTAAGGCTTCAACTGATCACAGATGCAGCAGATAACATGGCGATTCACCTGTGTGAACCTTCTTATCTATGCGAAGCTTATAATTATTCAAATTAGACAAGATTATGGAGTTCACAGGGAGAAAAAATGGCATGAGAGCCGTGAGTTCTTGTTGTCCTCATATTCCATTGATAATCCAAATTTTGTCATGTCTAGATTCTTCAGCACTGAAATTAAGTGGAAAATACAGTTTGGCAGCTCACTAATGGATTTGCCATTTGCAAGAAAAGTGGCTCTAGGTAAAAAAAAGTGTGTTAATAGTTAATGTTCAGCATGCTCTGCAAACCAATTTGGCTTTCAAGTCTGGCATGGTTGGTTTTACATTATACTGATGGATTTTTTGCAGCTAGAACTAGTGCTGTCAGACATCTCATTTTCCTTTGTTTCATAAATATATTATGCTGCTCCATTTTCTGTAGTGATAAAGAATGGTAAGATTATTTTCAATATTTTCAAGCTTTAAATCTATTTCTTATTAAATTACCAGTGGATAGTTCATGTTTGGTTTCAGGCTTTATGCTAAAGTCCTTGGAAAAAAGGCGCATTGGAATCAACTTTTTTCCCATATACATTGTGCTTTCGTCACTTTGGATCTCAAAATAGCAAAGCGATATTAAACATTTCTTTGTTTCTACTGCAACGGAAAAGCTGCAAGGACCAGAGTTCCTTTTGGAAATACCATTCATGCAACAGTATTTAATAAACAGTAGCTAAGAAAAAAGGCCAGAGCATCCATAAGGAGAAACCAGTAGATCTTTTCTGTAGCACTGAATAACTTGGCTAGGTTTATTCAAGAAACACCGAAACTGTTCCTGCTGAGTTGTTCTTTTCTTAGTGCTATGCTGCTTGCCTTGCAGCAAGAGACCTTGGGGTACCCTGTCTGTGGGGGACAGGGCATAGGCAAGCCCACTGCCCCTGCATAAGTTCCACAAAGCTCCTCTCTAAGTAAGCGCTGCTCCTGCTTGGGAGAAGGTCTCCCTTTTTGCTGCTTATGGGTGTTCCTTTGGTGGCAAAGGTGAGTCCTGAGCTGTTAAGTAGGCAACCCCAGGCAATCACAGAAAAAAAAAAAGGACCAATGATAAACAATGATAAACAGCGAAACCTGTTGAACCAGTACCTCAGAGAGTCAGAGATGTTATCATCAATGGCTTTACTGACAAAAAAGGGGAAAAACCCTTCAGTTTTGGCAAATAAATATTCTCAAAAGAGGTAAGTCAGTGTTCTCAGACACCTTGAACTAAAAAATTCCTTCCCTGTAGGGCTTTGAGGACAGAAATATGTCTGAGTAATCATTTTTCTAATTTATTTTTTTTTTAAACTCTTGGAAAGGGTCATCTTTCTTTGGCAAGATCTGATGAGCTGTCTGCAAAGCCAAACACTGAAAACTAAACTTTCAAAAGAAAACATTTCAATGAAAAACATGCCAGTTTTGACACTCAGTCAAAAACAGTTGGAGAGCAGCCAGCATCTTATACCCTACCTAAGACAGAATCCAAAGACAAAGTCTGTTTAATGTGATTTCAGGAATTTGACTCAGATTACTTTATAGGCCCAGAGTGTGCTGTTCCTTCCTATAATGGCTTAAATATTTACCAAGGTAAAGGAAAATCTGAGTTTGGTTCTCTGTTATCCTAACAATTTCTCCCACTCAAACATTAGGATATGGGGAAGGGGGATCATATCTGTTGAAACTGAGTGCGAGAGAGAACACAGCCCTGCAACCTGGGGTATAAAGATTGAAACAGACAAAAGGGATCCTGGTTTCCCGCCCCCACTGGCTAAATTTAAGCTGCAGGGATTGATTTGAGAAAACACCATGTCTATTTCATTTTTTTAAAGGAAGGATTTCTGATCCTACTTTCAGGGCCAGATTTGTGAGACCATCTTAAATAGGCAGAATCACTTTGCTGAAGCATTTAGCAAGGAGGTAAGTGCACTAGAAGAGACAAGATTTAGGACACATAATTCTTGTCACCTAGCACCAGGCTGTGCCTACCTTTCTCGTACAGAAGTACTCAGATTATCTCTAAATCCAGCTGGTAGTCCAGATTAGGAGGTTAAGGTACATCAGGGTCTATAGGCAGCAGCACACCAGGAAGCAACGTGTTTAATGTTGCATTAGCTGCTGTGATGAGTGACCAGTTGTGCTCGCTGGAGACTACATGAAGCCAGGGAAGCCTTGCACTTCCAAACCTGAAGCTGTGGAGAGATGTTTGCTGCAGTCCAGGTGATCTGGAGCATTGATCTGAATTCTGTCCCTGGGATCAGGAACACAAAGGGGGTTATAGTAGGGTAACGTGGTGGGACATAAGTTCCTCTAATGCTGTGATGACCAATTTCTGTTCCTAGTGGGGTCTGAAAATGTTCAACCAAATGTATCTGTAAGAAACTGGCAATAAAAATTGATAAATGTGTTGTTTGATAAAAACAACACCAACAAGAGAAAGCAAAAAATAAGATTTCAGGCTTATACAAAAAGACCTGTCTGCTAAGACAAGAGATTCCCTTATAAGTGTTACAAATTGTTTGTGTAGACTACTTTTGCAATCAAAACAAGAACTTAAATGAATTTCACAGGAACTATTTTAATGATTCTAGCTTGCTCAAGGAAGGCTGAAAAATTGTTTGAGTTACTAAACATAAAGCACAGCTTTGAAAAAAATACAAGGGCTGATATAGTAAGGATTCCCTCTCTTGGAGATCTCTCTGAAGTCAGCATAAGGAACCCATGAAAATCAATCATACTTCAGTTCACTTCAATTCCATTGATAGGCTAGATGACTAGATGGTAAAAACTGGGAAAGACATCATTAAAACTAGACATTTTGAAAAGTGGATTGTAAAGAACCCCATGTAGTTTGATATTGGAAGCTGTTAATTATCTGAATCAGAGTGGCTAGGATTCATTCCTCTGGAGAAAGTTGGAACATCAGTGAAGAGAAACTGACTCTTTGCCTCTGCTCATCTGTGGGTTTGCTAGTCCTGCTCCTGAAACAAAGATGTTAGATTTTTGTTGTTGCTGTTGTCATTCTTCCTCTTGCTTAATGGAGACTGTATATTACTCTCTGGGCTGTTATCTTAGACTCTCAGTTAAAACAACCAATCATTAACTTGATTTCTTTGGAGGAAGAAATCCAAAAATATCAAAAACTGTGCACTTTAAATAATGACTCAACCATGGCATTCTTAATTCCTGTAAGAGCCAGGGAGATTATTCAATACATTTCAGGCAAAACAAAATGTCACTTTCACCACCAATCTGAGAATCCCAGTAAGCCAAGTGAAAAAAAATGAATCAAAAAGAACAAAATTCCTTTTGTTGCCTCAGAATACTTGATAATAAGCATTCTATAGGGGATACATAGAGATTTGTAATAATGATCCAGGGACCTGTCTTGTGCTCATTCCATACATGAGCAGGACCATGGAAATTAATAGATCTAACTAAAGGAGTAAAGGTCTGCAAGATCAGACACCTGATCAGTAGTATCTACTTCTGTTCTTTTTGGAGTAGGGGATGGAGTGTGGAGAGGAGGAAAGTATCAGAAGAAAATACCGTAAGAATGGGAAGGTCATCTAAGTAAATCATAACTAATGAGGCATCTGCCATTAAAAATAAATCATCATCACTTTGTCGCTATCCAATTTCCCATCAAATTAGTTTCCAGATACGACATCAGGTCCAATCTTTTTCTATCAGTTTTGATGCTTTATTATTGTAAAATGGGAGCACTAGAAGGATGAAAATGCTAAATGTGCATTAGTAATCAGATTCAGTAATCAGACTGTTTAGAAAGGTGTTTGTCTTGGTGTGTTCTCATTCCTACTGGCATTTCCGATATATAAATCATAAACTAAACAACTAACTCCTACTTGTGCACTTTTGGTGAAGCAATGTAATCTTCACATAAATAATTATTGCTTGATTCTTTTTTTTAACTTGTATACACTCTTAGTAGAAAAATAATGCTGTGACAAAGACTGTCAATCTAAGAATTTCAGAGCAATCTAACCATTTTATCTTAATTAAAATGTTTCCCCAGAGAGAGTCATTTTCCCTCAAAACACTACTCAGATGTGCTGGATGACATTATCTTCCTAATAATAATTTAAGAAAATGCTGTCAATATCATTGTCTTACCAGTTAATCTACTTTGCCTGTTCCCTTGTGTCCTTATTGCAGGTTTCTTATTTCATGTGGAATTATGTTTTACTGAACTATAACAAACAGTTATATAAAAGGTAATAATTGAGTTTGATCAGTTGCTGGTGTTTGCAAAACCAGCATACTAATGATTCTCTTTCGAAGTGGCAGGGTAGGCTCACTGACAAAAAGGATTCTACCACATTTACAGTAGTTGTAACAAGGAGCAGAACTTGGCCTGTCATATAGTTAGCGTGTACCTATGTGATTAGAGTGTAATTGCTGACATGTGACAGCTGCAGCAAGACCGGGCACGTTAAATGAGAAAAGGTCATTGCTTGATTACCTGCGCTGGGAGCTGTCATATTAGATGGATGGCTGAAAGAGCACTTCTGATAGGACTCGCTGGCACTCCCTCTGAAGTTACTAGCTTTGGAAGTCAGCCACGACCAGCATGCAGTTGTGAGCCCATTAGTTTGTCTCAAATAGGAAGAGTTATCTGGATAAGAGGAAACTCAGTGGGGCTAGTACAGGCCAGGAAACACTTTGGGTTACAATTTGGTTGTGACTGGATTCCATTGCATCATAAATCTGCAGCGGTGCCTGAATTTTCCATTTCAGAGGAAGTGGATTTGCACTGTACCTTACTCACAAAGGATGATAACTTTACAGAGTAAACAGCTTCTGTAACTTCTGTGGAGCCGCTCACAAATGGGACTTCTAAACTTTGCCGTACTCTTCTAGTCTGATTCACAGTTCTTTGTGGACTTTTAAGAAATACATTTGTTAATAGTCCTCAAGCCCATAGCCATCAGCCATCTGTACTCTAACCCCCAAGGACAGTCCAGCCCAAGCCTGACAAGCCTCCAGGTTTGAAGCTGACTGCCTACTNTTTTTTTTTTTTAACATCCTAGTCAGCATCTAAAAACACATCCTGGATTTAAAATCAGGAAAGCTCAAGAAATTTGTAAGCTACAGTTCAACAATACTTTTTCTCTGTGTTCTGATTTTCTGCAGTTTCTCCATAGTATATGGGAAACAAATTGCAGACCCATCATTTTCCAGAAGACTTTATTTTGCACAGCTTTTAGAAACCTTGAGTGCATTTTGATGCTGCACACATGTAACATACATTGCAATATTGAAAGCTTTGTTGTGGGCTAAATGACATCATTGAAGTAGAGAAAGGTGATTCATATGAATTGGGCTGCTGAGAAACAACCTTTTTGTTGGGCCTAAACATCAGGGAAGACAAAAATTTACACAACAGTTTCTGCAATTTTGATGTTATTGTGTGACTGGAGTTTCCCCTGTAAGATCGTTCCTGATTCTCTTTCGCTCAGGTCCAAAGACAAAATCTTCATTAGCAATAAAGCTTATGCTGTAGTTTGCAAGAGGTACGTAACCCATTGGATTGATAATACTACATGAAACTATTGCAGGTAATGTGTCAGCTAACTGCTTGGGAGAAGGGTAGGCAGCTGTACACTGAAAGCAATTGTTACTGGGAAGCTCTAAGAGCATTAAAACACAAGAGTTATGTAGCTGCTCAAAGAAGTTATTAAAAATCTTACCAAAAGGTCGCAAAAATATCTTCTTAAGAAGCAATTAAAACTTGAAATAAAGGGAGTGCAATTTATTCTGAACATACACAGGGCAACCAAAAGCCAGTCATGATCTGGAGCATTTGAAGACCAACACAAACATTTCAGAATAACAGCAAACTCCTCGTTCTTACAAATACAACTTCTATTCACTCCCAGTGACAGTTTAGGTCTACTTTGCCCTAGGTTGCCCCAATGCTGTGTTTTCAAAAGTATCTTCCATCTATATATTCTTACATTTACAAGTAACCAGGGACTCAAAGTGAGAAGCTCTGCTTTCCTTAGTTTAGATTGCACCAAGAATTTCTTGTCTGTATGGTACGAAGTTCATTCCCAAAACACGCTATTCCCATGAAAGTAGCAATGTGGATTTCATTGGGAGATGGAAATTCAGACCCCTTGCCAATTTTGATATTTGAATGATTGTTTTCACCACAAATGAAGACAAGAGTCAGCAGATTACATTTTTTCATTAAAAAAGTCTAAAATTTGTTTTCAGAAAGGTTAACATATTTCACTCTGGAGTGAATCACTGTTAAACTGAATATGTCTGAGGTACTGATGTATCTCAGGGAAGCTGTGTTTCAAACACTGAATAACTCTGTTCACCTATGAGTCAGGTTTCCTAGTTGGACAATGTCATATATTCCTGGTTGGGCCATGGTTTTAATATGATGCACAGCGTCAGGGAGGACCATGTGGTGTCATGGGCCAGGTGGTACCATACCCTGGCCTAGCCCACATGAGGCATCTTTAGCCTCATTGGCTTGGATTGACTGGTGGAAAGCAAGTGTCTTGATTAGATTTTCAGAAACAGTAGAAGAAATATTTTCAGGATTTATTAGAACTATGGGAAAAATACCATGTTCAGAAGAAAAAACACACAAAAAGCCCCGAACTGATCTGTTATTGAAATACAAGTGCAAAGCAATAACTGAAGTTGCCGGAGATGACTTCTATATGAGCAGAAGACTCCTAAAAAACCTTTGCAGTGTTCATCTCCATTACATGGTCTAGGCCTCAGGGCTGAGGGTTTACCTAGCCCCTACTACTTTTAAATGCTGATTTATACTGTATGAATGGAAGTTTATTCTTGTGTATAGAAACACTAGTGGCATTTCAAGGCTGCAAGTTGTTCAATGAGCCTGGTATGTCTATGGGAAAAAATACTCACAAAATTTGTCTGTGAAATTTGGAGGATGACCCACTAAGTTTGAGTTGCTTGTTTTATGGTGTTCCTGGGGGCTGTGTTTTGTTTAGAGTTTGATATAGTCTAATTGTGACTGTAGATGGGGGCTTTTTGCATTTGCATAATCTTCTCGTGGGACTACAGTTGCTAATTTGGTGATTAATTATCCATATTACACACTGTTTATTTGACCATGCCTAGATTAATTTCTCTTTCCAAGCAAATCACATTTAGATATGAATTTGCATATCTTGATTACATTTTAATGCCTTGGCTATCATTGTTTCTTCCCTGGGTACCTCATCAGATTAGAGAAGAGTGCTCAAGCAGGGAATGATGGAATGTCTTAAATGACATTGCCTATCACTGGACAGACTGTGCACATGACTTCATGTTAATGGAAAGTGTGTTCCTTTAATAGGCAGGAAGGTTATGACACCTAGATTGCAGGCCCTTTGCAAGTTTTGTGGCATTATTACTGAAGGAAATGTTTCAAGCAGGTTATTTTAGCAAGGAAATATAAACAAAATAACTAATATATGTCCACAAATCCGAAAGATATTGATGTTCACAGATTTTTATCTGCACTTCGGTTCTTCCAAAATGTTTCCAATTTTATAGGAAAAAAAATATATGTAAAGATTGTCCCTAATTTAACAGTAGGAGTTAAGTCACAGGCATAGAACATGTATTTTAAGACTAAGGTTTGGCGCGTGACATGGCAAACCCTTGAATATATTCCAATAAAAAGCAGAAAGCCAATTTGTTCCTGCCATGCTTTTCTGAGACAAGTTTTTGCAAGAATTGCATTCTAACACAGCTGGAATCCATGCAAACAATAGGAAAAAAAGGATTAGTATATTCATAAAAACCTTTCCAAGGATCACTACTGTATTTCAACAGACAACTAGGAAATTCTCTTGATAAAGCAAGCTGCTTATTCTGAATACCTTCAAGTTTGTGTGTGCTTTGGGTATTTGGAATTTTATATCTCTCTTATTTACTTCAGCAGCACATGCACTATAAAATCACTACTGTTAGGTATAGCCTTGAAAATAGAATAATATTTATTGTAAGAAGCATGAATTTTTATTGCTTTTATGATTAAAAAAAGTATTCTCTTATATCCATTTGACTGTTTCATCACAGCAACGATCTGTACGCAGTATAGATATAGTAAGATGCAGTACATCACTCTTGTAATAGCAATTAATTCCACCATTCTTTCCCATAAGATGAAGGCAAAAAAGTGCACTCCAAATGTGGTTACACACATAGGCTCATGGGGGAGGGAAGAGGAATATTATATGCACTGACTTCAAGCAATCTTCACCACTAATTCTATTTGATCTCTTCTAAGTACTCTTCCAACAATCCTTGCACCCAGGAAAAGAAAGCTAACAAGTAAAACTGTAATTGTTAACACTTGATAACCTAAACATATTCATATCTTTTGGAGAGGAGTTTTTTAGTGAATTTGGAGCATTTTATCACCATATGAAAGTCAAAGACTCCTATCCACAAAACATTTCTGGAAGTATGTCAAAATATTGGGAGCCTGACCCTAAAAACACGTCCCTGTTAAAATCAGTCTGATTATTCATATGAGTGAAGTTATTCACATGTGTTAGTAGTTGCTGTAGCAGACCCTTGACCTTTGGCTTTACGGGAAGACAGCACAGTTGTCATGATTTCACAATATAAATAGACACTACTAAAAGACCCAGAGTAACAACATAGACTTACTGGGATTAAAAACAAAGCATCATAAATGTTTATGGATGTCACAAATAAAAGGGCAACTTCAAGTTCATGTGAGCTCTGCACATTTCTTGTTTGCAGTCCAAGTTCACGGGCTGCAGTCCTCCTCAAGAATTGCCTGCCAACACATGTACACATATTTCAGTATCAGTTTGATCCTCCTTTTAAAAACAAACTGTGTTTTGTTGCACAATGAAGATGAAAAACAAATTAAAACAGAACTAATACTCCCTAAGGAATGAAAACCAGCTTTGGAAATTGCATAGAAACTTTTAATTATTATTATATTGTAGCTTTTAAAACTTTCAAATGCCAAACTAACATTTAATAAAGTGGGTGGGCAACTACATCATGAAACCCCCAAACACAATAAACAAAGCTGCTGGCAAGCACAATGCCTTTCTCTGCGCCAAGATAGTGTTCTTTCTGTTATTGTCCTCAGTGAGGCATGGGTGAAATTTGGATTAAATTTTTGCCACATTGAAACCAACAGTAAAAACTCTTGACTTTAAGCCAAAATGTCAGCTTCTGTATTAAATTAAAAAGAGAGAAGGGAGAGAAGATGATGACTGAACCGACACATAGCACAGAAATGAGAGTATGCTGTGAGTTGTGGCCCCTGGCTGGTGGGGCTGGCCTGGCCCCCCAGGGTCGCCCCTGATAAATGATGGGTGACCTTGGTCCTTGCTGTCACTGGCTTGGCCCAAAGCCTTGCTCAAGCACGGCAGCTACTCCACCCCTTGCCGGCGTCAGTGCTCCAACCAGCAACAACTTGTCTTTGCAAATGTGGCATTGTTAGCTTAAGACAAGTAAACAGGGAGGACGATCCTAATAAAGAGCTTTAACTGAACCTGCAAACACTTGGGAAATTGTGCTGGAGAAGGCCTTCAATCTACCCAGCTGAAAGTCTCCTTTAAGCCCCCATATGTATTTGCTTTTGTTCTGATGGTGAGATGCACAATGTGGGTGACACAATAATGTTTTATACTTATTCTCTTTGTCTAGCTGAGAAGGAACTTCCCTGGAGAAACTTACTCACATTCTTTCCCCACCTGGAAAACACCAGGAGAGAAGTGTCATGATAGCATCCACTATGGAGTCACACTGGTTTATACCCAAAAGGGTCTGAGGTGTGGTTTTCTGTCTGCTTGAAGTCAAGAGGTGAGTTCTACTGCTCTTCCAGGTGTAAATTTCAGATGATCTGGCACCTTGAATATAGCCAAGCTATTCTTCTGTAACAAATCTAGGAGGGAGTTCAGTAAAAAGGCAACAAAGAAAGAAGCCCATTGTTAAAGGGAAGAGTTGAGGAGGAATTAAAACCAACAACAACAAAATCACTCTACCAAACAACTCAAACATCTGCCTGAGTGAGATTTCCCTCTTGGAGCCAGTGAATGCTACTCTTTCTGGTGTTATAACTGGGGTGTATATTTATTATTTGGATGTGTTCCTTAGTCTTATGTTTCTTCTGATAACAGAAAAGGAAAGTTAAATAAATTACTGTAAATTGTAGAAATGAGGAATGTTTTTCTAAATGTTCTGGACCTTTTCAGTAGCTCTCATGGACTAGGTTGGAAGTCCTCCTCCTACTGCTTTATTAAGACATGAAGGAAGTATACCTATATCTAACAGAGACACAAGGGTATTAAATTTGGACCTAACTACTGCTCTTTACAAATCAGCATGAAGATAAACATTTAAAGTCTTCAACAAAATCATTTCAAAAGCCTGTTGTGCAATTTGTTAGGGTTGTGTCTCTTTACATTATGTATACTTCTCTTTAATTAGAATATATGTCTCTATACCATTGTTCTGATATACTCACATATAATGAACTCTTATGCCTATCCGTGAGCCCACTTCCAGCAAGATGTTCTAAAATCTTTGATGGAAATCTTTTAAGTCTCCATATTTATATTAATGTTGTATGAGAACAACACGCTGTTTGACTGGTAGCTTCCATCAATTGCAGCTCTCCACATCTTTTTGTATGTTGTGTGTTCTTTCACTTTTGAAAAAATAGCTTTATGTCTAATGAAGTGTTCCTTAAACTAGTGCATACATTTACAAGCCTTGGATTCAGCTGTCACATATACGTCAGCTCAGACATATTGGTGTTATAACTGGGGACAGTAGCTATGCTAGGGAATGGGAAATGTATAAACACACATGGATGCCATCCTGTGTTAGAGCTCAGCTTCTTGCAGACAACCCCAGAAAATCCAACATTTGACATGAATTAATCTTTTGAATAGTTATACACAAGAGGCAAATGTTATCCTTCTCATTTCTGAGATATTCTCAGCAAGAGGAAGATAATACATCATTCAATTACGTTTGTATATGACTCAATGCATTAAAATATATAGTTATTTAAAACTAGCAAAGCAACATTTTTTTTTTTTTTTTGTTAATGACTAACGTTTACGACTTGTGTTCCTAAAAATTGAGTTGGTTGTTACTAAGAGCATATTTACAGGATATTTTTGTATGAAATTTACAGAAGAAAACAAAACTGTTTGAATGGTATAAATAAATAAATATAGATTGTAATGAACAACAGCAGTGAAGTTGTTTTCTTTCTGTACTTGGAAAAATGTCACAATAAAAAACAAGAGTCTGGGAGATTTATGGTGAAGAGCTCTTCAGAAAAAAATGTCAAGGGAGTCAAATTTGAGTGCATGGGTTGTTCACCACAGTACATTAAAAGGAATATTTGTCTAAGAGTTGGTATGTGACCATAGGATTATTGAGCATCCTTCTTCATCTGCTCTCCCTTAATCACAGTGAAATTAAATCTTCTGCTAATCAGTACAAGACCCTGCTGGATCCTGAGTTATCAGCTGAGCAGTGAGCATGACCAAACTAGCCTCCCTAGGGAAGAGAAGCTCCTTGACTCTGCAACCGAACTCCTATTGACCAAAGCAGGGTCGGAGTTGCATTTGATCTAGTCTCCTCTGCTTTCATTTTCTCCTCGTTGTTGAACAAGATGATGTGGGGTGTCACTGTGGCCTCTTCCCTGGTGATGGAACCTAGTAGGAGGCATGTGTTTATACCAGGCCTTTCCTTATGGCATCTTTCTAGTGCCTTTCTCTCACTCACCAAGTCACTTACCTGCAGAGAAGTGCTGCACCCTGATATATACAGCCGTTAATTCAGAAAATTTGAATTTATCAAGCTCTCAGGTAACCCACCATGGTCCATCAGTCTAACGGACTTCTCCATGCAGAAATAGAGCTCTTGGCCAACTGGGAAAGCCCAGGCTGCCTGAGCTGAGAGACTTTCCCTCTCCCCTACCATTGTTACTGGCTCTTCGATTGCTCCCGTGGGAGCAAAAGCCTATCAATGACCCTGTGTGTGGGAAAAGAGCTTGCTGGTGCCCCAGGAGAGGCCAAGCTGCTCCTTTCAGAGCAGAGACTGGATGCTTTGGGTGTGGCTCTGCTAGCACCTGACTGGCCATGGGGGATACTCATTCGGGGCCAACACCCCAAAAGACCGAGACTGTCCAGGACAGCCCTGACAGTAGTTCTTGGCATCTACAGCAATAATGGTGAGAAGGCTTTTTAAACCCCTACATCTCCCTTCCCCCCAAACCTGGCAGTCTGGAGACAGCTTGAAGGCTGCAACAAAGCGAGTGATGAATGCGCTCTATGCCTTTTAAATACACACCTGCTTGCCCTGCAGGTAAGCTCCCTATATTATCCTCCCACAAACAGTCCTGCTTTGGAAGAATTAAAGGTGGAGGAGCAGTGCGTGAATGTTTTTAAAAGTCCACTGACAACCTGTGGACCACAGGCATGAAAACATGGTAGCTCCCACTGATACAGGAATTGCCTAAATCATTTTGTCAAAAGTTTCATACACAGTTCAAAGCTAATGATGTATTTCCCCTGAACTTTTGCTCTGCCAAATTAGTAAAGGTTTCTGCATAAGCAGCAAGTAATTAACCACCTACCTCAAGGCCTTCTAAATCAAGAACTTTGTGCTGATGGAAGGGTATTGTAAGTACCTGGGTTAATTTTAACCTACTGTACACATCAGCATTTCTTTCATACTTTCTCAAGCTTAAAGGACATTAATTTTTATCTTCTAGCTGCTTTGTCTGGTTCCAAAGGTACTAAAATACTTCTCCAAAGAGCAGTATCATAAGGCACACAGAGCATATCCTGGTTTCTAGTTAGGTCCAAGACTATAATTTGGTTAGTGAGAAGTTGATGTGGTTTCTGTTAAAGCAGCCAACAGAGGCACAGAGAAATAAGTGCTCATGTATACATGTATATACATATATATATACTTATTCATAACCCAGCCCATATGCAGCCTTGATGACCTGCATATTCTATAAATTGCATATAACCACTGAAATTGGTTGTAAGAGATCCCCTGTGACGATAAACAAAAGAGGTATTGAAAGTCACCAAACATTTGCCTTATGCATACACCCTAAAAGTACAAGGAAAATGGAATATTAGAAATAGGGAACAAATAAAACCAAGCAATTTACAGAGTAGTTGAAGAAGTCAAGCAAAGTTAGCAAGAGACAGAAAATTAGTTTGATTTAAATGTGTAAATTAAATTATTGGATGAGCCATACCGGAAGAGAAAAATAGCCTTTCCTGATTGCTTTAAATAAATAATAAGGTTTTTGTCACATTCCCTGAAGTACACAAACACTGAATAATAAAACTGCTATGGTTTCCCTATAAGTTTCTCTAAAACAGTGCTGTGCTTCCAAAAAGGGATAGCTTTACTTCTTTGATGAAACAAATCACCATATCAACACAGAGAGATCCACTTACTTGGAAAGTCAGGCATGGTTTACATTAAAACTGCCTCCCAACACGAGTTCTCCAAACTTTGATGGCTTTAAATGCTTAGTGCACTAGGATCATGTTACGTTCAGAGAATTCAGAGCCACATTTGGTGTTTCCTTAAGCTGCCTCAGCAATGTGTGTGCCAGGCATGAGGGGGTTGTGTTGTTCACATGTATTTTATTTATTACAGTAAATGCTGTAAGTTAGGCTGGTCAAAATCAGAACTGTTTTGTTTGGGCTTGCTTTTTTCTTTTTTTTTAAGTGTAATTTGAAACAAATTGCTACCTTTAATGTTTTATTTCTTTAACCCTTTCCTCTCTCTATTTTACATCTAAAAAATTTAATTTAATTGGAATCTGAAACAATATGAGGAAAACGACCTTCAAAATAGGTTTTGGAAACATTTGTTTACATGGGACAAATAACAGGAACCATCTTTCTACCTATCTTTTGCTGGGTGAATCAACATAATTGAAATCCTTTTGTTGGTGTCAAGGCAGCCCCCTCCAATATTCTGACTAACATTCCATGAGAAATTTACCTGCCTGTCCTTGAGTAATCTGCTGTATTGTTACCTGGCAGATCCAGATGTCAAGAATTTGGATTGTTTTGAAAATGCTAAATCAAACAACTTGGGGAAAAATCCAAAATATACTGATTAATAAAATATGTTCCAATAACAAGCCCATTTATAACCATCACGCACAAAGTATGATAAATAGAAGAGATGATGCTAGCCCAGTGCAAAGCTCCTGGAACCAAATCTTATTTTAAACCACAGATACATCTCACAGTATGATGCTACATCATATAAATCGGATTTTCTGATCGTTTTTGCACATGCTCCTGCCAAGTGTGAAGGGAGGAGAGTAAAGGGTGGAAGGGCGCTGTTGTGAGACATCTTTAGACAACCTTAGGAATCAATTTAATGGCTCCCAGAAAAAAAAGCGAGGCTGGTATTTAATTACTTTGACTAAAATTATGTATTTCATCAGCTGTAAACAAAAGTAATCACATTTGTTATGATGAAAAATGATGCAAATACTTACATCTGATTTTGAGAATGCAAGAAAATTAGAGCCCTGTTACATTATGATTAATTGATTCAGAATGGTTCTTGTCGAGTAATTTTATGCTTAATGAGAGTCCATCCATTCAATTTGTTATCCATTCTCGTTTCATAGAAACTATAATGGTCTCAGGTGCAAATTTAACTGTCTTTCATAAAATATAGATCTTAAGAAAAATAAATTATATCTCCAAGATTTATGAACAACTTCTAGAATAATGCAATTTCAAAGAATTCAGATTGATTCATGTGTTTCAAAACGAAAAAGCTGTTCCAGTGAATTAATATTTTTGCTTACCAGAAAAAAAGTAATCAGAATAGCAACCAGAATAACCTGTTAAGAACTGGAAGGTATACGGGTGATATGTCTGTAAGTCTGTATGCCAACTTGAAATATGTTGCACAGACACACAATACCCACACTGTGCCCTGTGTCTGGCAGCTAATCAGGAAACTATCAGTAGATAATGATTAATTAAGGGTGGTACACCTGAATTCCTTATGACCAGTGGGTATTGGCAGGAATTATGTTTATATTTTGCAAATTTAATCTTGTCAAGCTGCATTAGGACACCAGTTGTCATATTAGCTTATCCTTTATGACAGCCGATACAATCACACTATGACACAATGCACACCGAACAGGGGTACACACTATACCAAAATATGATGGCCAAAAAATAATAATAAATGTTTCTCTGAAAATGAACATGAAAACACACTGAAAAAAAGCGTCTGCCTATAAGCAGTAATTTGCATTAAACAGAAATGCATTGTTCTTCTCACGTTGCATGGACATGTATCCGTCACCAGGATTGCACCTGAACCTCCTGTTTTGGTCAATCTGAGCACAGGAGCCAGAGGGACTGCCAGTATGATGCTTGTTGCACCGAGGGAATGGACCTATAGGTTGTGTTCTAAAGCAAATACAGTTTAGGATTTCAAATATGCTGAATGAGTCTTTGTTCTTTCCACAGCACTGAGAAGACATAGAGATGGCAGGACTGTTCTTTCTGCAGCACTGAGAACAGGTAGGAATGGCAGGACTCTACTTAACCCATGACTTTTGAGCTCCATGTGTGCACAGCAACTCTAGAAGTCAGGCAACTCCACTCAAGAGAGCCCACCCTACTCAAAGAGATAGTGTCTTCCTCCTGTAACTCACCACTGTCTCTTGCCTCTTATGACTAAGGCAGAGACACCACCGGAACAGGAGGGAATGAAAATCTGGCAAATTTTGGTAGGGGATGCACATACTCATAGACCCTAAGTTGCTCAGCTATTGCCATGATTCCTTTTTCCATGTGTGCAATTTGGCCTTGCTGGCATATAACTGATGTAATATGTAAGATCTCTTTTACCTTGTTTATTGATGCCTGTGGCAATCTAAGGCTTGCAATGATCAGAACGGTATGTGTCTGTTCCTGGCCTAGCCTGGGAGCCCCCACAGAGTACTTTCTTCTACACTCTCTCTTGCCAAACTCCACTCCACAGAAGTAAAGCTGCTTGAAATGCATAATTTTTCATTGTGATATGTGTGATTACTGTTGTTTACAGCTGATGAAATGCATCATTTTTTATTCACATTAGTTACATACGGTCTCAATTGTTTTCTGGGAGCCATTAAGCTGAATCCTAAAGCTGTTTAAAAGAGGTCATCTCACAGCAGTGCCAGCTTCAGCATAGAATCATAGAATTGTCTAGGTTGGAAGGGACCTTTAAGATCATTGAATAGAGTTTGTGGCAGTTGGGCTGAGCCTTTTCAGAAGGGGTTTAACTATGCTTGTACTTGTACCATACCACCCTGACATGTGGATGGATTCCTTCTCTCAGATCTGCCAAGCTCCTTGCTACAAGAAGGAAGGGCTTGTTTACCCCATCTTTGCTCCTTTCTCCAGCCTCAGTGTGAAGAGATGCAAACCCGTCCTCGCAGCCCTGATATTTTTGGGGCAGCAACAGCAAAGTGATCCCTTATTCCTCTCCTGTGAGACAACACACTCTGCTACACTGTGCCTACAGTGTGCTTACCATAGCTAAGAAATCCTCCTCCAAGAGATCGATTTTTGCAAATGGAATCATCCTGTGGCAGATGGAAATGATATGCTCAAAACAGCATCCCACCCCCATTGGTAAATGATCCTCTTACATGTGCGAATTCATTATCTCTGTCAGGGCAATACGGAATTGAGCCATGACATAATCCAAGGTTATCTTTCAGGAGGAGATGAAGCTGCCTGGCATAATGCATTGATTGATGAAGATAAAGTGTCGACAAATGAATATATGATCTGCTCAAATTAAAAGAAAATTCAATTCACAGCCTGAAACGGCATTTAGATAGCATTAAGGATGAGACAGAAACCAACAAGTCAGGAAATTCTGCAGTGAAAAGTGTGTCCTATCTGTGACTTTTCTGCCTTTTGTAAGTTTTTGCCACAGATGTAATTATTCAGCTACAGTTATCATGTGTTCTTCATTTTTTTATTTTTGACCCAGTCTTTTAGAAAACACCTATTTAGTATCAACTATGTAAAATCATTCCTTTTTGTAAATACAACACAATACATTTAACATATTCTTGGCTTGCAGAATATGTACCTGTGGGTGTTTTGTGCTGTAGTTAACAACATTTTTGTATTAAGCCATTACACAAAACAAGAAAAAAAATAGGACTGCCTTTTGCAGACGATAACTCTGCATAATATTTTGATAAGAAACAGCGCTTATTTTGTTAACCACTTTGTATATACATGGATCACACGATCACCATGCCAGTCTACTCACAGAAACAGTGTTTTGATTTCAGAGGACCCATTATCATATAAATTGTTTATGGTTCACAAAGTGAACAAACCATTTTGAATGGAAATTTATAGCTTTAAATTAAGTGTGAAATTTTAAAAGGGGCAACATTTACTTATTCCGTATCTAATCTTTCGAACACTTTCAGTAGTTGCATGCACTCACTCACACACAAAGGCATACAAACACTCTTTTTTTATCTTTGTTGTGATTGTGACTTTTTTCAAGAGAAAAAAAAAAAATCCCCAAACTGAAAGCCTAGCATTGGCATCCCTCCAGCAGTGAAGGCTGAATTGAACACGCATGTTAGTTGCACATCTGGCCTCTGCCAGGCAGCTGGGGCTTTAGCCTGCAGATCTTGCTGGAACGGTCGCAGTCTCACCCAGTCCCTGCTCTGGTCTTTTGCTATCCTTGCCTGAAACAACATTCAGTGTGAGAAGGGATTTCAGACGCTCCAAACTGAGTGGGCTGGAGAGCTGGTCTTCAGGGGTTGTCGTAAACTTGCACAGGGACATCTCTTTGAAGTACTGACTTGGTCTTTTTCTCTGCATTTTAAAAATACATGTTGTCATGCAATGATGTTACTGCATCCAGGGGCAAAGACAAGACTCTGGGCTTGTTTCTATACCCTCTTCTGAGACTGCTGTTGGACAGAAGAGTAAGATTTCCAGCAATACAGAGACATTTCACACCAGAATTCTCGTAACTGAAGTTTCAGAATGCATTGGGATATGTTTGTATATGAGATATTGCATTTTTCCTGTGAAGAACTGCATCTCATTTCCCCTACTTCCATTCCTCGGACTTCTGATGAGTTTAAACTACATTAGACATCCAGATCCCTTTAAATTAGGTCAAAGATATCCTATCTCAGGCCTTGGAGGACTTCACAGGTCAGGCAAGCAGGGCCTCACCCAAGTCAGTTACGCCCGGGCACGTTAAATAAAGCTTGGCTGGGCAGCAAAAATAGTGCTGGAACAAATGTCTGACATCTCTGAATAAACATTTGGCAAAGATGAAGCTGAATTGTAGAGGTTTGTAGGGTGTTTTTTCTATCCATTCTGACATTTGTTTTCTTAGGTGTTACAATGCAAAATTTCTTACCTCTCAAAAAACAATTCCTTAAATGTATATATTTCTGCAAGCTCTTCTATTTCGGTGAAGTTGATTTTATGATCAAATATGCAACAATAACAACAACAGCAATAATAATAATGATAATAATAATAACAATATTTTTAAAATTTTTATTCCTTTTTCTAAAAAGTGTCTAAGGATTTAATGTTGGCAAAAAAGTGGTGGCCTCTAAATATGTATGTCCATTCTGTTAACAATCTTTTTGTCCACTCTTAGTCTGTCTTTAGCAGCACTTTGAAGTGACAACTGTAACACTTTCATGAATAATAACAACAACAACGATAAAAATAAAAATTAAGATATTTTCGTTCAGTGCACTGTATAAGTCAATGCAATCAAATTTCAACTGGAACACAAGATACTCAAGGCTGACCTTATTCTTCTTGGTAGAGTTAGGGTCCCACTAGGGCTAGGGGACATTTATTTTAATTCGTTCCCTCGAGGATGTAGATATATGTTTGAAAAAGGGTCCAAAACAATATTGACCTCTTCAGTACTTTCGTCTAAGGGGCATTTTCTGAAGCTGATTCTTGCGGTTTCGTATTGAATATGTTACTGCATTGAAATCACTGCCTAGCTGCAGGAAAAATGCACTTAAACTTAAAGGTGACATTGAGTAGCAAGACAAAAAAGTAAAAGTGGATTTGAAGTGACAGGCAAAGCTGGAATAGCAAATATGTTGTACAGATACTGGTATTTTATGTATGACCATTACTTACATAAGTGATGGTTCACCGACAAGACTTTAATCAAGATTAGAGCCCCATGACACCAAGTTCCACACTGCATGGACATGAAACACAGCCCCTGCCTCAAACAACATTCCAGCTTACAAGGAAAAGTAGAGTGGAAGGAAGCATAGAAGCAAAATCAAGCCAGGACTTGTATACTCCATCCTAACTCCATTTCTTATGGCTACTGCCCCATGAAATTAGTTTGACAAATCTATATATGTCAGCTGTCTCTTTGATTTTGTTTGGTTCTGCCTTCGAAGTCAAAGTTGGCAAACTTTCAAGATGCCGAGCTTACATCTGAAAATAACTCTCCAATAGATTTTTAAGAATATCTTTTACTCGCTGAATTTTTCAGAGAAGTTAAGCACCTAGCTCCCATCCTTTGCAAGGGAAGCAGACTTCAGAGCCCTTTCAGAAGGATCACCTTGATGTTTGCAGTGCTGACTGCTATAGCAATTACATTATTTAAAAATAAGCAGAGAGCTACATATATTGAAATGATCACTGGAACGTGCCCTGGCATGACTGCCCTACTGCCAACTTCAACAATTTGGAGGCACCAAACTGCAATACTACCATGATACTTAGTGGTGATCTTCCCAGCTCCTATTCAAATCCTGGGGTGGGGTTTATATCAGCTAACCATGGATATTGAAAACCTACCGTCCTCAATAAGCTAGCCACGGAAAATGAATTGCGGAAAAGAGGCATTTAGGGTTGCATTTTACCTCACCCAAAAGCAAAAGCCCAAAATAGGTCAGATAAGTTTTCATTTTACAGCAAGCTTTAGTAGCATCTCAAAATCAGTTGTTCCTTTTGGAAAACTTCCCCAGACTACCGCTCCTGTGAACATTAACCCAAGTTTGCTACCCACTGGTTGACAAGAGTGCCTGAGTCTCCCTTGTGAATCTAGTGCAAAGGGATTTAAACCATGCAAATGCCAATTTAATAATGATCCTATAAATAGACTGCACATTACTCACTTGTAGCAATTCAGTACAGAAATATAAATCTGGGTCAGCAGTCTCTTAAATGAACTGTACCATTCTTGAAACAGCCAGCTTAATTTCTCAGCTAATGAACGGTAAGTTGTTTGTTGGGTATTTTTTTTTAATAATTTTCAAAATACTCATAATTTTTTTAGATACATAAACCACACCTTGTGAGTGCTATGAACTAAAATACCCCTCCTAAGGACTGAGGGGAAAAATCAGCAGCATATTGGTTTCAAACTTCTTCCCCAGTTGCATACTAATAATGTATGTGTCACCGCTTTCATATATTCACCATGGAGAATAAAGGTAATTAGAAGCTACTTAAACCAGAGATATTTGTAGCTATAAAGAGGATATTGTGACCAATATGTAGTAATGAGATCTGCGCTACTAGTGTGCAGAATTTTAACAAAACAAAAGTCTTGGGAGAAAGGACAAAGGGTTAGAATCAGTCAGGTCGGTTTGGCTTTTAGGATTTTGCGGGACACGGTGTGGCTGACATCATGGGGAATGGGGCTCTGCAGCTTCATGTGAGTAGGCACAATTAGGTGAGGGAGCTAGAGTCACCCTTTTGCCTTGCTATCACATTGTTGGTCACTGTGAAAACTAGTTTCTACTGTTCTGGTATCAGTGCAGAGCTGAGAATCATACAAGGGCTCCCGATGTGCTCAGTGGCCCTGTGTAAATGGGACTCAGAGGAGACCCCATGAGTCCCAGAGTGAGAAGATGCCTTGAGTTACCCAACAGGAATCACTGCTGAGTCTTGTGCCCTGTGCTACAAGGGGGAAGTCTCAAACATGTCCCTCCATGGGGCAAAGATGATCCTCGTTCACAGGCTTCGGTCCAGTATGGAGACCCAGCCTGGGGGAGCTTCCCAAGAACAGGTGCCCATTTGATCTCTTTTGAGTAACTGAGCCAGGTTCAGTCATCTTGTTTTCTAACAGGGGTAGAGGAATAGCATTCATGCCTTTCAAACAGCATCTTATTTATGTTACAGTTCTGGGAGAAGGTACTGGGAGCAGGTGTTCCCCTTCCAAGCATAATGCTCTAATTGCCCTCTCTGTTGGGTTGCCAGCTCACTGATGAGGGCACTGACCTGAAATATTTGGAAAAGAGTCTTAAATCTCCTCCTCAGACAAAAGAGTGTAAACCTGGGACATCCATTTACTGGAAAGGTAATAAAAGCATACTGCCATCAGACAGAAAATGAACATCACAACTCTCTTCTTTGGCTATGTCTTAAAGGCAAGGAGAACCACAGTTTCGTTTTTGCAAGGAATCCTTCCCAGGGATCTTCAGTTCACCCCAACATCATCTACAGGATAGAGGAGATGGACACAGACTTCCCAGGTTTCACACCCTGGCTTGATTACACAGATGTAGCCATACTGTGGTTGGTTGTGGGTGCTGAGAGACCCAGCTGCATCCACCTGGAAATACATCTCAGCACTTCAGGCAAACATAAAAGCAGATATGAATAAGTGGGTCTTTTCAAGACTGCAATTTTGAACCGGTGAGGGATGACAGCATGTTCTAGATTTGGCTCTAAGTCAAGAAACAACATGTTAACTTCTGACTTGTATCCCATTATAGCCAGCTCCCAGCAACAAAATTCTCACTCACTTTAACCAGAAAAGGCTACAGCTTTCAATATTTCTGCTTATTTCAGTGCAGTAACACCACAGACGGCCTTGTCTCACAATCTCAGATAGGGAAACAAGGCATTTATGCTGAGGCAACAATAGAAATGCCTACTGGACAGGCCAATATTTTCCAAACCAGGCTTGCATACAGCATAAATAAATGACAAATAAAATCAACAGATCCCTTTATTGTGTAAAACTGGAATGGAAAACAAAGAAGCCCAATTGATCACTGTTATGTTCAGTCTCTCTGGAGTCATTATGCCTGAGGCGAAAAAGAAAAACCCTATCAAAACCTGACTTGCATAATGTCCTTCAGATGATGTTGCTTACAAAAAAAGATATGAATCACTGTTGGTTTAGTACCTGTGAGTTGGACCATTAGCTTTAAAACCTTGTAGAAGAGTTAAATATCACTATTTTGTTTTTTAAAAAAGTTCCTAATCTAACATAGAGATAACTTTTTTTGGTTTTTTAAATTGCATGATAAAAGAAGCTAAGAAGGATAAATAAAAAGAAAAGAGGAAGAATGTGAATTTGAAGAAAGAGGTAGGAAGAAATAGTTTATATTCCTGAAAGAGTGCTTTGGCTTATAAAAGATAAAGGTAGGAATGAGGTTTTTTTCTTTTGTTTATTGGCATGATCCCATGAAAATGAAAGGACTCAGAATAGTACTGGCCTATCTTTAGAGACATCTATTTCATTTTGCCTTCTATGGAAAAGCTGAACAGAAGGGGAGGATCCTGGCTGCTGTGACTGAAGCTGTTTCAGTCAGAGTAAGAGTGAATAAAAAGCACAGCTGCCAGAAATGATACATTGCTGGCTAAAGTGTAAAGTCCAAATATTCATTTTCTCATTAAAATGAGGCTTTATTTCTAGTGGATGCGAATAGGCTGGGAGGTTAATTTCTCCCTGTATGGAGAAACTAACAATGGACAACACCATTCCAGTATCAGAGGCAATACAAATAAAGCAAAGTTTCAGTCTGACCACCAAAGACAAAGTGATGGTGCCAGTATCAGTTCACTGATACTACACTGAGGCAAAACCTTGGAAAGTACTCAGTAGAATCCCCAGCAGAAATGCCGTAAACTCAGAGGATTCCTCAATAAAACAGATTAGTCACAATATTTGAAATGTCTTCATCTTTCAGGTTTGCGAAATTTACAGTAAACATAGAAACATACAGATCATAGTCAGTATATGATTATCTGACTTTTTTTTTTTTTTTTTAAGGAAAAAAGCTTTTAAAACCAAGTTAACTATAGAAATGTGCAATTGATACAAAATCCAAACACAATAGAAAGCTTACTGCTGCTTAAATGGCAATATTTGGCCAAGATAGTTTAAGGTTAATCTCTGCTTTTAGTCTACAATAAGCCCCGCAGGGGTGATCTTTACAGGGTTGTGAAATGAATTGCATGGCTGAACTATCGGCCTGCCCCACAGGGATTGAAGGCTAGGACTGCTCTTCCCATTGGCCACATCCAATAAGGGATGGAGGTGTCTCCGAGTTAAGCGCTTCTCTTGCTCGCCTTTAACAACCATCTCCTAGCTGAGAATACAGAATTAGATGCCTGCAATCATTATAGAGGGAGAATTAGGTGACTCAGAATGGCAATCCAATCAAACCCACATATGGAGCTGCCTAGAGGTAGGAAATAAGAATAATTGCTCAGACGCAGACCTGAAACTTTCTTTCTCTTAAGTGTGTTCAGTGCTTCAAGAAACAGCTCCACTCAGGGTTACCAGGACACCTTCTCTAGGTGGACATCTAGAGACTTCCTTCAAAGAATTGTGTGCTTTCTGGGACATCTGCTGGTGGTATCTCACTTGTACTCACAGCTGGGATGCAGGCTACCACCAGGACAGCATAGTCATGGGACACACACTCCACACAAACACTGAATAATTGCAGTTCAAAAGCAAAATCCCTTTCTTATAGTCAAAATGCCCTCATATTTTTCCTTAATAAAGACACTAATAATACTACCTCGCCAGCTTGAAGCAAGTTACTAAAGTATTAGAGTCCTTCAACTACCTGTCTTCCACCCACGGGCTAGTTTACATTCTCTCTCTGTCATGCCCACCTGGGCATTGCTATCAGCTTTTCTCTTGCACCCTATTTTTATCCTTTGGTTTCCTGCCTAACAATCCACCACAGAGCCTGTTACAGTGTTTGGTTTCTCTGAAAAATTGGCAATTTTGGTCCCTAGAGAACAAACAGCAACGACAGCTTCACAGCCACAACTCAGCCTGGAAGGATCTCTTCTGCAGCCAGGATTTCACTGGTGGAGCTATCTTGTGTATAAATAACAGCAAGATGATCTGAGCACTTTGGGTTTAACTGCATGCCAAAAAAATGGCAGGAAGATACAAATGGAGCAAAGCTGATCATTGCAAGCAACATCACCTGCCTGACCTTTGTGGATTAATTATCAATATGGAAACTAATCTGGGAACCACCAAATAGCTCCTATTTCAGGTCCCTTATAATAAGGGTAAAGTTTAAGCTGGCCCAAAGCATTCTCAGGGTTTGTTGAGTACCACAGATGTCCCTGACAAGGCCTGCTGGCCTTACTTCAAAGAGAAGCTTCTACTACCCTCCCACAGCCCAGCTCCCAAGTGACGGAAGCAGCTGGGCTTAGTTAAACAGTTACCAAGCAAAAGTCATCTTGCTCTGCTGTGCAAAAGGTTGTTCTAAATATTATTTCCACTACTTATTTAACTCTACTAAAAGGGCAAAACATTCTCTTGAGAATAATGCTTTGGCTCAGCCAGTCAGTAAGTAATGTGTTTTGAGTATTGCTGGCCTATCTTAAGTAAGATTTATCATTTAGATCTTCATTCATTAAGCCTGTACGTTTTGCTTTTTTTATTTTTTTTTATTTTATTTCATATGAAGAGGGATTAAAATGCCTCTATAATTCAGAGGCTTACCGATAATTTATACCTCAGTATTACCTATTTTAAAGCCTACTTCATGGTATATAAAAATGTCTGTTCATACTTTTGGAAAGTTATAACAAGAAAAACAGTCTCGCGGGAGCAATCCTCCGCAGCAAAGACTAATATTAAAGTTCTGTGTTGTGAAGACAGGCTTTTATTTATTTCAGTTTGATTTAAAGACTTTTAACAGACTGTTCTGTTCATCTTGTGTTTTTCCTAAGTTGTGGATTTTACTCGATGAAAAATCCCAACATCTACTATCCCGATTTTGGGTCAGCTTTCTTCACATCCAGATGGAACAGAGTTCTGGCTAACAAGGTACTCTTTCCTCACCTGGGATAATTTTTCAGCAGTTTGCAGGCATCAAAGAAACTTATTTATACCAGTGGAGGACTCTCATCTGCATTTGCACTCAAGGCACATTTAAGCAAAACAAAGTATGGAGATGTTTTTACTCTACAGAAGACCTTGAATCCAGCTTTTTCCCTTGATAAAATTTCTAGTCTTAATATAGGAAAAAAACCACCATCCTGAACTTTAGCATGGACAGATGTTTGAACTAGTTGCTTCATGTATTGCAGAATTTTATTTTAGGTGTCTCAGTTCCTATTTAGGTTTGGCTAAATTTAGCCATATACCAGCACTAGGGTACCTTACTCAAGTATTCAAAGCAAAAGCTATTTATTTATTATGTCTTGGTGGATTAGAGTTAAAATATTCAAATAAACATTTTACATGTTTGAAAGCAAGTTGAGGAAACCATCTACATGTATGTAATATACATGCAATCTGGGAAGGAAAGAAGGTATGTGGAAGGAAGGTGCCTCCAAAAGGAGGAAAAAAGAGCCCAGAAGTGGATAAATTAATTGCTTAATATAACCTGTGTCATTCTACCACTGACCTTTTCCATTTCTCCATGCTTATCTTTACTCCTTTGACTGTCAAATAGCATCTGGTAGTAGTAGCATGTTACTTATAGTTGATTAAAAGCACTAATAAAGTCAGTTATTATACATCCTATTGACATTTAGACAGCAAAGAGCAAACTGGAGAATGACATACTCCAAAAGCACTAACGCGTGGTATTGATACACGTGCTGGAACACACACTGAAAAATCAATCTATCGCCTTCGTGACTGATGCCTGCCTGCTTATTTTGCAGTTTTCACTGTCCTCAAATGCGCTAATTCCATTAGTTATTGTTATGGTGCTTGACTGTGCTGAATGGTTTTGTGGCTTCATAAATCATCATCAAGCATCAAAAAAGCCTCATTCATATGAGAAACTGCAGTAAAATGCTGTCATTAAGTTCAAACAGCGAACGTTTAAGAGTGAGAATTTGTCTAGATTTTTCCCACAGTTCCTGTAATAGATGCAGATCCTAATTAGGAGTGGAGGAATTGCTAAAACCAGTGGCTCATAAATCGTGAAGGTCTTGACAATAGGAAGAACTGAAATCAGCACCATGAGAATTGTCACACACCTGGTGCCTAAATACTGTATGCCAGGTTCCCCAAAATAATAATGCTGATTTCAAACAGCATTGATAAATACAACAGAAAGTACATTTGAGTGTCTGGCTCTTCCCCTTGTGTTTCCTGAAGTGGGTTCACACTGAGTAAAGGCTGAGACTCTCATGTATCTGTGCTGTCACACATTTATGAGACTTGAAGATCAGAGTCTTTTAAAGACCTACTTGTTATCACAAGATTCACAGTAGAGTTATGAGAGTTAGCAACCTTGGATTCTTGCATTTTATTCACGGCTGAATAATTACTTTGCTCTGTGATTCTGAATAAGTCATTTCCACTCCAGCAAAGGACAGAAGGATTAATATTAAACATGGAGTATCCAGGAGTGGTGATAAATTCAAAGCAACTCTAAAGAGTCATACCAAGCAAGTCCAAAAAAATAGTGAATGAGTCAGAAATTTTAACATCAGAGAAAATAACTCATTCAAATTTAGCCCAAAACATGGAAAAATGATTTCTTCTAGTTGGATTTTTGGAATACATGGGTAAATCTGTGCCATTTCATCTCCAGAATCCTGGACTAACACTGAAGTTGGAAACACGGAATGGAATGAATGTACAGCATCCAAAGAAAACAAGTTGGATCCAATCAGAAAGTCCCAGAAAGATGACAGGAGGGAAAAAAGGAACAATGTGCAATTGATCAGAGAAGGAAAAGCAAAATATGTATTGTAATTAAAGTGGCAAGACAGCTACTTGATCTTAATTGCAAATAATTTCTGTGTGTTTAGCAGCTCTTCCAGGACTGAAACAAATATGGTTGTTCTCTAGAGTAAGAATGTTTTTACCATTTAAGACAGAAATTTCTGTCAAGTGTCTAGAATTCTGCAATCACAGCCTTTTAAAAGTAAAGCAGCAGATGTGCTCCAGCAGTCAAGCTTCTATGAACTGCAATGCCCTCTCTAGAATAAAGCTGGAAAAAAAAGAGAAGATTTAAGGCCAATTGAAAAGACCAATTGAAAAGGATCATTTTACTTGAATGTAAGTGAAGAATCCATAAATGTTTTTCTGTTTTCTTTTGTGGTTTGTTTTTTGTTTATTTTTTTGGGTTGGCTGGTTGGGATTTTTTGGGTTGGTTGGCATTTTGTTGGTTTTTTTTTTTATTTTTTGTTTGGGTTTTTTTTGTTTGCCTGTTTGCTTTGTTTTGTTGGTTTTTTTATTATTATTATTTGGGTTTTTTTCTTTTTTTTTTTTTTCTGAGCATGTTAGCCACTCATAGGAATCTATACCTTTGTTCCTGAAATCTAAAATTTTGACCTGATTTCTAGCAATCTGACTTATTTCTACAGTATATAATTTCTGCACCAGTGTGCAAACTCCGGTCTTAACAAGAAGGCTTTTGAAGGAGCTGTTTACTGGTGAATCACAAAGCCTGCAATACCCAGTTGATTTCATTGCTCTTTTGAATTGTTATTCTGCAGAATTCAGAGCCTGTATATAGCAGTCCAGAAGAAAAAAAAAAAAAGAAACATCCACCAACCCTCCTACTGCAGTCTGTGAGTCACTCATGTTATTTTGTCACAGTTTTACTCTCCAATATTACCCTATGGCATTTTGATGAGTTTTTCTTCATTAGGCTATTCAGAAACCAAATGGGAAATTCAGGATGAGCTTGTTTCTGACAAAAGCCTCCTCTGACTCAATTTGCATACTTGACAGGGAATGAGGGCTGCAGAATACAGAGCCACCAGTTTGAAGTCACTGCTTCGGAGGAATCGAAACAGTATCTGGAGCCAGGTTCTGTGCTTCACCTCCTAAGGGAGAAAGGATACACAAAATTGTTTTACAGTGCTCTGGGAATCTGTCTAGGGACTGCGCCATTCTCTGGGTTTGAAAGATTACAGCATGTTGCCCACTCTCCTCTTCTGTCCTTTGGCTGGGTTCCCCAGAAAATCCATGTTCTGGGAACTGCAAGAGAAGGTAATGATGTTTTATGTAATGGGTAATTTCTTTGTTGTGTCAGGGCCCCATAGGGGAGTTTCTTGGGCCTTAGAAGACATTTAAGACCCTTGTAAATATGTGCAGGAAGCAAGCTCAAACTCAGAATTTTGCTGGCCACAATACATGGCTGTAGCTGGCAGGATCGTCAGAGCCCGGTTCAGATGTATAGAGGAAGAGAGAGACTTGAAAAGTCACAGAAGCTCTAAACCACAGCTGTGAAAATGCTTCTGTAACAAGGAACTTGAGCTAAGGCTGGGAAGTCACCACTGATGATGTGTCTCTGGTGAGGGCTAAACAGCTTTCACAAGAACAGTGATAAGGATGTTGCTTGAGGTGTAGAAGCAAGCGTACACATACTCCTTCAGGGAGACTTTCTAACGCAGGCTGTGAAGGTCATAAGATTTGGTCATAAGCACCAACCTGCTCTGATGGGTCATGCCCTTCCCAGATGGCTGGCAGGACATACAGGTACAGCTGAACTGCTTTTAGGGGCTCTGTGTTTGTTGAACCTTCTTCACAAGTTCCTGTGGCAGCAGAGGCTAATGACATTGCTGATGATGCCATGGGTGTCAGCATCCATCACCAGTGAAAGAAGAGAGCTGCGAAAGAGTGCTTTACTTGCCACAAGAGAACCAGCTAGATCCCTGTCAGCTGTGGATGTTATGTTCATGTGCCTTAAGTCAAACAGCACCTTTACAGCTGCAATAATTACAGGAACTGTAAGCAACTCCATGAATAATCTCAGCCCAGCAAGACACCTCACTTTTCCAGAACTCAGTGATGATAATTGAGATGTCGTGGACAGTGACAGGTTGGGGAC
The DNA here is from genome assembly GCA_013400375.1 of Thinocorus orbignyianus. Classification (NCBI taxonomy): domain Eukaryota; kingdom Metazoa; phylum Chordata; class Aves; order Ciconiiformes; family Thinocoridae; genus Thinocorus; species Thinocorus orbignyianus. The sequence continues at coordinate 350,213 of VXBW01001342.1, read as the reverse complement.
TGTTCTGCAAAAAAAAAAGAGGTACCGCTGCTCCATACCCTATACCAACTCCTGGAACAGAGACAGATGAACAGATTCCTGAATCTTGTAACCTGGAAAATAGCAGCCCACTGTTAAAGTGGAGGCCAACAGCAGGAGTCTCCAGTCTTGTCAGGTCTCTGAGGACTGGAAGGCATGTGGTTGGCGGTGGTACGGATGGTAAGATTGCATTCCTGGGAGCTTGCATCATGGAGAGCACTCATGTGGTCCTCCCATGAGGTGGCCTGCAGATGGCAGGCAGCATTGCGGTTGTATAGCACTAATATGGATGGGTATCCTTTTAGGATGGACATCTCTCCCAGGAAACCATGACTAGGACATCCTTTGGTGTAATACAGACACTGTAAAGTAACTTCACTCTAGAGGTAAATCCACTGGTGTTCATTTGAAATGATTAGCAGCTCAGGAACAAGCACATGCTAGCCTTGGTATGGTTCACGGTCAACTTGCAGATAATCATCTTTGACATATTAAAGCACCAGCAAATACATTTTAATGAAGACTTACTATGATTTTTACTTGTAAATATGTTTCCGCATTCAAAATTTAATTAAAAGCAGACTTGATATATCCATCAGCATGCGCTCAAAAATCTGCCTGTATCTTAAGGGAACAAACAGCCTTCATTTCAAACGAGTAATGCTATTACAGCTCTTTTAAAGGTAGGGGGGCTCAGTGCAAACATCGACAATTTTTTTAAATGTGCGTATTCATCAGATACCTTCCAAACCATTACAAATCCTGTGCTTCTGTACAGCATTAGTTTATAATTTCTACAACTAATGAATCCAAAGAGCATAATGAGGAATGGATGCTGGGTGAGACGGAGAAGACAAGTGCTCTAAATCCATTGTTACATTTCTGTGGGACTAATTAGTCCAACGTAGATTTGGGATTTCAATTTGAAAGGATGTTGAATGTTTTCAGATCTTGCTGTTAATTGATTTCAAATGAGGTTTCTTGTTTTGCTTTTCTTTTATGAATTTTTGTGCTGACATGATGTCCAGAAAATATATTCCCAAGGAAAGATTTTGCATTTTAAAAGCCTGGAATTTCTCAAATTTACAGATTTGAGATTACAGAGTTAAAAAAGAAGTGGGAAAGAAATTTGCCATTTTCCAGTTTCCTCTACTTTTGGGGGGAAATTGATTGTCTTGCTAGCAAAATATGTAAAATTAAATATCTTGGTTTGTTTTTTTTCCGTATATTTTGAACAGATCTAATTCTAGAGTAAATACACATGGAATAATTCAACCACTTGAAGGCCTCTCCTGATCTTGGAGTCTCCAGGCATTCTTGAAAATTACAAATGCTACTGACCTGTCATACATACGGCACCAACCACCTCTTAATTTTGGGCCAGTGCCATAAAGTGAGTGGTGATACTTGCTGACTTGATCACAATTCACACAGAGGTAGTTGTGATTAGTGCCCAACATTGCAACACCTTGGGTGATGGTGCAATGCTAATGCATTAATCCTCATTGTTCTGTTCTCTTTCTACGTGGCTGAAGAATCCACCCTTGCTGTGATACCTTCTTTCTGTTTCTAGTACATGAGCTTTTGGTTCAATTTATTTCCACTTATTAGAAACAGTTGTTGGAATATTATTCACTAGGGGCTATAGTTTAATGCAGTATCACTATGCTGGATATACATTCAGTAAATTAAATAAATGAATGAATAAATAATACCTCCCAGCTCCATACAAAAGAGTCGTGTAGCACTGTGCTGTACAGTGTTACGTCAACCCAGCAAATCCTTTTTCCTGTCACAATACTCATCGTTATACCACCCAGGGTTCATAAAGCACAATTTAGAGATAATGGAAAAAATACAAGACACAACATGTTTCTGGCTGATAATATTGATTCCAGGTGTTCTGAGGGAAAATTAATTCAGTCATATGTTCCAGCTATAACACTACTTACCCTCTTTATGGAAGCCTGTTGAAACAGCTCCTCATATTCTGCAGACCCCAAACCACAGATCAAAACTAATTACAAAAATTAAGCTAATTGTTTAAGAGCTTGCAGCAGAGTGCAGATTAGAGACACTAGCAGCTGCACAATGCCACCTGACTCTCTTCTCGCCCATGTGGAGTTTATGAGGAGAATAACACTCAGACGAGAATTAGTAAATTCCACAGATATGGTCCTAACCTCTTCCTAGGGTCTTATAATGTTGGAGCCTAGCTGAGTCACAGCCATGATGTCCCCTCTCTTTTTTCAACTTGCACATAACATATGCCAACAGATGCAAAACATGTTCATTTATTTCAAATGGTACATTAACCAGTTAGTAGCGCAGCTGAATGATTCATCACAAATACTTTCTTGTTAGTCCGCAGACTTTCAAAAATTCACTTCACATTTGTGCAAGTGAAAAAAGCTATGTGCCAAGTAGTTCACTTGTGGTAAATCTGAACTTACTCTTGTGAACTACTCTTTTTGACGATATCACTGACACTTTGCCGTGGTTATTCATCGTGTACTATGTGTCACCTCCTGCTATGTGATAATACCTTTGTCTCATGACTGACAATGCTTAGTCTGAGAACATCCACACAGATGTCAAACAATTAATATTGCACATCAGAGATGAGTCCTTGGATGAAGCCGCATTTCTACTGAGTGAAATAAACATTTCAAGGCCACCACATACACTTTAAAAATTTTTCCATATCATTTCCTAGTGTTCCAGAAAATTAACTACTCATTTTCTGAAGACCAAAGGCTTAATCACCTCTGACTAGATAAACAGGGTGATGCAAAAGAATTGCTATGAGAGACATCTTCATCTCTGGAGTCAGGAGCAGCAATATCAACTTCCTTGAGCCAAACACTGAATACATACTAGGCAGGAAAAAGCAAGGATTCCCTTGTGCTGCCCACAGTGTTGATGAGGCAGAGTGCTCTTCCTTCAGACCTCATTTAGAGTATTAGCCAAGAGTCAAAAACCATAAAGCTTGGATTTTCCAAAATGAATCTGCTTTTGTGCTTAAGGAAGAATTATTTTCCATGTACAGCTTGTAGTCTTTCTTATAAAGGAAGGATGAGCTTGCTTAAAATTCATAACAAAGGCATAGTGGCTCTTGATAAATCAGATTTTGGGTGTGAATAAAAGTTTTTCAGTTTGTATTATAGTTCATATGGCCAGATATTTCTGTTTCTTTGTCCTGTGCAGCTGAGAACTGTCAGTACGCAGTGTGTATCACACTATTGTGGGAGTGAGACTATCCACATTTCACGATAATTTCCTCTCCTTGTAGAGGACTCATGCCTAGTTACATGGCATTTATTATTAATTGATCCCAGTCCCTTAACTACATGGAATTTATCACTCTTCATTGAAGGGGGTTTTGTTGTCTCTTTGGGCTTTTTTTTTTTTTTTTTTTTTGCCTTACTCTAACCTTAAAGCAAGAGTGTGAGTACTTACAAGGCCTTCTGCAAATGAATGAAAATGTATGCAAATGGACAAACTGGTATTCCTTCACAGAGGACACTGGAAGGCACAATAGCTTGAAATTCACATTCCTATTTGCATTTGCCCTCCAATTTATTGAAAATACCCAGACGGAATTTGCTAAGCGTTATATTTATCAACCCTAACAGGCTGCACGCAGACCTTTTGAAGACAAACCAGCCATTAGCAGCTGGAAGAACAATGCTAACCGCTGTACTGTGTAATAGTTTTTACAGCTTAACTAGAAAAAATAGCCTGATTCTTCGGAATGGAAATTCTAGCTTTGTCAATATTCATAGGGCACTGGGTTTATTTGTACTAGATTATAAAATGCACAAGGTGTGCCAGTTGTTATGTTAATGAAATATATTCACACATCGTGCTAAAAGTAAGGACCTTCAAATCTCATTTGTTAAGAGCTAAAGACAGCTAAGATTTTAATAAACAGTTGTGAATCTCTTTCCTGAGAATCTTGTAAATCTTTTTGTCTGTAGTGGGAGTGGGCAAGCCAGAAACCAAGAAGTTTGCTTCCTGCTGAAGTTTTTTCCAGGAACCTACTTCAAAGTTTTACAAAGCTTGTTCTAAATATCATACATTCAAAATGGAAACAGATGAATACTAAACTATGTGTTCCTTGTTAGGATACCACCAAGAAACCATCACCAGTGGGAGCTCCCATTGATACTGAATGAAACTTTCACTGAGGAACAAATTTAGAAGAATCAGTCCATAATCTGCATTATTAGTAGATCTTTTGACAGGAAGTTTTCCTGTTAAAATAGTCTTACACCAACAGCGCTCTTCTCTGTTTATGAAAATTGCATACCCTACCCGTGAATTACCACTAGGTTAATCTGCTGGATCAGATGAGGAGTTAGGGACATGACTATTGCAAATAATAAACTCAACAACTGAAATAGAAGTCAGCCCTCAGCTTTTGCATGGATTAAACTATGAAAATGTGGAGGAAGCAAGAATGTGAACTGACAAAGGAAAGCGGTGCCAGTGTACTGCGGCCTGACACCCAGGAGAGCCCAAGCTGAGGGGGTTGACAGCAATGAAGTCTTGACTTCTTGAACAGTTTCTGAAGACAGCTACAGTCCTGGCATGGAAGGTCTGGTAAGTGCAGTGTCTGTAAAAGCCATATGGAGACCGTGCTCTGACCTGTTCGTACCTGCCAAGAACCTTATCAGCCAAGCCCCAGAATATTTCAGCAAAATAAACGCAACATTAAAGCAAGCATGGAGGCAGTCACATCCTCCACAGCTTTATATATTTAAAAAGCTAGGCCTCTAGTTTAAAGCAACTGCTTTGCCTTACTGCAGCTGGTGGAAAAGATGACACCACAAAAGGGCCCTTAATTCCACTTACTTCAGACATACTGTAGCTAGCTGGATTGTTCTCCAGAGGTTAGTCTCCCTCCATTGACCACAGAAAGAGCTTCAGTAACTACTTTACACTAAGTGTCTAACTTTTAAATTGCTGAGGTTAGTGAGCTGAATCCCATTTCAGTTCTACGACTTCAGAAAGGTGGGGAGCTGGCTTGAATGATCATTTGTTTGGTTATTTTGCCAGTGCTGTGCCTGAGCAGATGTTTCTATTGAGCTGTCCACAATGACTCCAGAACTTCTCCCAAGTGTTTGCCATTAATTTAACAGTCAGTCATGTGTGAGAAGTTTAGATTGTTCCTCCCAAAAGTCCATTACCTTTGTACTGAATTTTATCTATTTAAACTAATACACATACGCCTTGCTTTCTCTACATGGCTGTGGAAACTGTATAATGTAATAATCTGAGTCTGACACATGATGCTTTTAAAAAACCTATGTGTTCTACCATATACTTGAAACATTCTTGACTTGGATTTTCACTGTGTATGCAAAGAATAACACAGATGCAGGTTCAGATGATGAAATTAATAGATTCACAATTAAATACCTGGCAGTTTGCCTCAGGAATTCTAAAGAATAACATCTCCTGTCATTAAACGGTATTATTTCAAAGTGTATAAACACACCTTGTGTTCATCATCAGACCACAAATAAAAATTATCAGGAGACATGAAACCAGGCCAGATGGAGCACAAGCCCAAGAGGCACTTAACAAATAAATTAATTGACATTCAAATTAAAATAATTACAATTCTGATCACACACAAATATTGAGCTGTCAGATCTAAGCTTTGTTTGGAAATAAAGCATTTGCCCATATTGACGGATGGAAGAATCAGAGTAAGTATTGACTTGAAAGCTCAAACTCTATTAAACACAGCATCTCTGGATTCCACCCTTTGTTCACTGACACATCTGAGTGACATTTGGTTAATGGCTTGGTCTTGGTAATATATTTAGTGTAATCTCTCCCACAATGTGATTAACTGTACTGGAAATGCAGATGAAAAGGTGTATTCAGTGTTTTGCAAAGGGTCGCAGATGGGGAGCATTACTTTCAACATTTGTAGCTATCTAGGCACAGGAACAGATAATCCATACTCAGTGGCAGACTACTAGGGCTTTTCATACTTACATGTAATGACCATACACAATAGATTTCAGAATAAAAACTAATTGTCTCATCGTGCAACCCAGTGACAATAACAATCTCTAATAATTAAGGAAGGGGAGCAACAGCTCATTATACAATGCTTAATATGAAGGGTTGGAGGTTCTAATTACGAAGAGTTTTTGCTTAGCTTCAGTCAATAATAGAGGTCAGACATGGAAGAGTAACCTGACTCTGCAGAGAGATGCATATGTATAAATACCCACATGCACATGCACACAGACACGCACAACCCATTTTGAAGGGCTATTCTACTCACAGGGTTTATGACTTATTTACTTTGTGGTTTCCCTAAAATGGTCTGGTAGCAAGATTAGTCTGAAAGTAGTCATCAAGTACATTTACATTCATTACAATGACGTAAAAAGGCCTCAGTTTAACTAGGAATAAGGCCCAGGGTACATTAAGTTAAATACGCACATGATTCTTTGCACAATCAGAGCTTAAGGGCATTATGCAAAAGGTAGTGCTTTCAGAAAAAATCATTTGATATCAGCAGTTAGCATAATTCATGTTACTAAACAAATATGAGTAAGGCAAGAAATGTATATTTAAGACAAAAAATTCTGGAAAAGCTCATTACTTTCTGATTTTTATTTCTTTTGTGTCCTTTCCGACTTCATTCTTTTGTAAGTACACATTGATACCTTCTACGTCAAGGAAAATGAGAGCATGTATTCTGTTTGCTTTAAATTATTGATCCATAATTTCATAGGCCAGGAAAACTTCCTCTCCCTTCATTTTCTCTCCAACAGGATGCATCTTCTGAGCAGTAGAATCAAAGCTGAATTTTGTTACCATTGAATTTCTTATGGACTTCCCATGAACCTGTCCCAGCACAGAACTTCTGATGAGAAATGAGGCTGGCTGTTCCCCTGATCGCAGTGCTGCATGCAGAGGATGGGGTCTATGCTCTGTAACTGCACACCGCATGGTCCTCTTCCACGTCCACGCTGTGACAGCAGCTACCTGTGCACGAGCCATTTAAGACATTCAAAAAATATTTATTCTTCATATGCAGCTTCAACCCCTCTTGTGGGNTCCCCCTATTCATCTTCATGGCCCTCTGCTGGACCCATTCCCACAAATTATGTTTTGTCATTCATCGTCTGGATGCAGTGGAGTTTTGAAAAACGCTCACATCTCCTCATATATGGAGAACATACATGAATTAAAATACATCTGCCAGAGGCATAGATTGGCTCCACTTGTCTTCTATCAGTCACCATTTATTAATCATGAACAGACTGGTCTCAATTTGGCCCATTAGACAGAGGTTTAAGTTGCTGGCATATTCTCATTTTCCTTACCATTTTATTACAAAAAGAACCATATAAGGCAAAAATTACAGCGCTGTACCTATACTTAAAGAAGTGAAGTAATGCACCAGCCCTTCCCAGTCTGGACAGGATTACAGTGGCATTGAGGTATGTGAAAATGAATATATGTGTGTTTACATACTTATCACTAAATGATATCCCTGCGCTGGGAGTGGAATAAACTACTGGAGTAAGCATATTTATGATACTGAACCTATGCCCATCCTAGTCAAGCTATATTAGTAAAAATACCAGTATGTCAGCATATAGGGAAATAAAACCTATCGGGTTTGGCAGCTGGTATAAGAAACCCTCTATATATCGTAGCTGTCACAATTGCGAAGGAATACGCATCAGCTTAAACCACCTCTGCTGAAGTTTAGCTGATCACATTTCACTTTGCAAGGCAACTGGTTAAACATATGCACATGGCCAGTTAGTGGAGCCCATGAAAAGTTGAAACCAGGGATACTATGATAGCTCAGTCGTTCCAAATATTCCATTACATGTCTCCATTATCTTTCATTAAAATGACATGGGAACTGTTAATGCCAGATTTTTGTCTCTAACTGTTCCAGTTGTGAGGAAAACTCTCAGCATACTTTGTAGCGAACTAATATGACAGTTTCAAGTTTTTAGATTACAAGAATCGACATGTCTAAGAAGTGTGTATAGCAGTGCCCGAGGATGAAAGCTCAGATGCCTAGTGGTGGCTGTTTAAATACACTATTTATTGATTTTGCTCACAGTGATGGAGCAAGTATCATATTTGCAAGGCCAGCACAAAGTACTCTGTATTTTATTGCCTTAACTTGTTGTTCTCCAGGGAGCTCAAATCCACAGTGTCCAACCCAGATGGATACCTGAGCTGCAGCAAGGAAAGCTGAGATCCACGAGTATAAAGGCCGATTTAAACTATGGAGTTACATCTGTAGATCTTAGAAAACTGGTGTAGATCACATTCAGTGCATCTATCCACTCTATCACAAGTAATGTTACACAAAGATGATCAAGGAACTGGAGCATCTGACATATGAGGAGAGGCTGAAAGAGCTGGGAATGTTCAGCTCGGAGGATCTCATCAGTGTGCATGAATACCTGACGGGGGAGAGCAAAGAAGATGGAGTCAAATTCTTCTCAGTGGTGCCCAACGAGAGGACAAGAGGCAATGGGCAAAAAAGGAAATAAAAGAAATCTCACTTGAACAACTTAAACAGAAGGGGAGAAAAATAAATGTGAGGATGCCCAAACACTGGACTAGGTTTCCCAGAGAGGCTGTGGTGTCTCCATCCTTGGAGATGCTCAAAACTCAGCTGGACACAATTCTGGGCAACTTGCTCTAGCTGGCCCTGCTTCAAGCAGGGATGTGGACTAGGTGATCTCCAGAGGTGCCTCAAACGTTCTCCGATTCTGTGGTTCCACACCGACATGCTTCAAAGTGAGAGTTCATTTGTCTCTGGAGCTAGGAAGATCATTACCCTTTCTTTCCATTCAGTTACCTTCTCCCACTTTGAACCTTTATATCAGTGCTGCTGTTTGTCCAGACTGTGATTATTTCCCCCTACTCTCCCACTGACTTCAAAGGGAATTAGGGAGGGGTTCTAAAGGACATAATGTTAAGATGCCCACTGTCTTCACTGAGGAAATCAGTGGGAATGAGATACTTAGCTCACCTGTGAATTTCTGTGAATTTCTGTGAATTCAGGTACATTCCTAAACACTTTATGTAACATTTTTATCCTTATATACATCTGACCATGACAATAGTTTCCTGACCCAAATCAAATTCTTCTGTGGCCAAGAATTCATCCCCATCGTGGACCTGCAGCTTCAGTCACAGCATTTAATTAATTCACTGTTTTCCCATTTTCTCTATTACCTGTTGTGGCCAAAGTTTTCTTTCTAAGGACAAGTGTTTTACCAGCTCTTATTAATTCTTTTACATTGCCTCCTGTTTTCCCTCTTTACTTCCTCCTCTATCTCCATGTAGATTTTCTCACAGCTTCTGTATTCCTGTCAAAGTAGAATTTCTTTAATAACCCCAAGACCCCCTTAAGCATAAAAAATCTGTCTGCATCAAAGCTTACAGAACTTCTGCCGGGCCTTCAGCACTAAAAGCTGAAGTTGTATTACAGCAGTCAAAGTTGATTTTGACTCTGACAGGAACCAGTTCAAGGTTTTGGAGATCTTTGCATGAACTGCATGCCAAACAATCCTGAAAAATTAACACTGGGACAGTGGAATAAGAAGATACTGTATGGTCTTATTTATATACTCTCTCTTTTTATACATATATAACAGAGTGCAAGAGAGCGAGAGTATGATAATATATATACATATACATAACATGAATATACATAATACTTTGCCCATACATATACACACAAATATATACATGTACACAAATGCATATATATGAATATATATCCACAGACTCCACTCCGTTCTAATCACAACATAGTTCAGTGGTTTCGGTAAATGTAGCCATTATTTTGCTGTAATGAAAACACCTCTGCATGACTGATCAGAAGGTGCTATTGGATGCCGCTGACTTCTTTTTACTGTACTGCAGGTGTTAATGCACTTAGGAGTGCTACACTTCCATGATTAAATTTGCCCTCAGGAAAAAAGGAAGTATTTGTTCTTCATTAGCACTTTTGCTAGATGGGATCTCACAATCCAGTCTCAGGAACAAATGAGGCGTTTTCACTCATCACTGCAGATGCAGTATATCTGTGAAATAGGCTTTTAAGAAATGCAAATTAAGCAAAAGCTATGAAAAAACATGCAGACGGGAAAAAAAAATTCCCAGACTACTGATAAGAGTGCCACTCCTCTTTGGCAGAACTCTCCTCTGGAAAATCGCACAATGCAGGGCTTGAAATCATCACCCTGACTGCACTTGGCTGGCAGCAACTATGAATCCCTGCAGCTGAATGCCTGTGAGTTTTTAGCAATCTGCATGACAAGCGTTTTTTGGGTGTCCACTGCTCCCCTCACAGATTCACTCCACTAACCTATCTTGTGACTTTGGCAGAGAGGGCAATTTGTGGTGGGATAAAAAAATGACCAGCACCTTTAGCCTCAAGGGAGGTTTTCCAGACCACATTATAAGGGTAGTGTGGTGAATTTTTTATGGCAAAGCACCTCTTCAGACATAAGACATTCAGGCTGAGAGGCTGTCAATCTATCCACCATCAGGAGCAATGTTTTTGTATAATTGTGTTCCCAAGCAAATAAGGATCTCAGTTGGCTAAGTCCTCATCCTATCCTCTCTTCTCTCCCCCTACACATTTATTAATGACGGAAAGGCCCTTAAGTGTGGTTAGATATCTTCAAAGAGTCATTTACTGTAAATATCAGCAGGCTTCATCCTGGATAACATGTCACTGAAAGTACTAAGGAACAACCAAGACTGGAATCAAAGATGGTGGGAGTCACAACACACAGTTCTCTGGGGAATGTTAATATTTTGATATATGCTTTACTTCTCATCAGAATCTTCCAGAAAGCTATGAAGTTCAAAAATAAACACTGACTGAGGATTACTGAAGTGTTTATTTTCCAGGAAGAAGCAGTCATCTTAATTTATGTAGTACGTGATGTATTGTGGTATATTGTATAGAGGCTGATATATTAAGATGACTCAAAAGTCTAAACAAAAGGAGTTATAAGTAAAAATAAAGTATTTTTATGTTACCAGAACAGCTCCTTAAAAAGATTTACCCCAGAGGATTTCATTAGAACTGATTTATTCACTCAAAACATTTCCATTTCAATGAAATTGTGTTTTCCAGTTGAAACACTTTTCCTCATTTTTTTAATCAGCTCTTTTCAGTATTTTGTTAAACCTGAAAGCATAGTGCTCAATCTTTTCTTCCTGGAGGAAAACGCTCAAGTCCCAGACACATTTCATTTGGTTACGCTTAGAGATAGTTATAATATTTCTTATCACATTGCGCACATTCTTTGTCAGAAAGCTACTGAAATGAATAATTGTTTTAAGCTATTACTGAAGAATTTTTATTTAATAAAACTGTACTCAGTAATTTTAAACACTATATTTTCCCTCTCCATTTTGTGTAAGTTTCACACAGGTAATTTCTGAATTCCTTGAAAAACTACACAGATTCAGAATTCCAGCTAGTATTTCTATTGCCTGCCATAGAAACATATTGTCAGAAAGAAATTCAGCACTGTGTTACTAAATGTTTCCTTTCATCACACTTGCATGAAATATTGATAATATGCCCTGAAGAGGTCAGATTTTGTTTCTACGCAGTATTTTTTTCCTGTGAAGCTGTCATAAAATTCTTTTTTCTTACTTTATTATCTCATTGGTAATATCCTGGCCCCACTATTCATTTTTTATGCATGCGTACTCTTTTCTTTCATAAGGCACAGTTCAGCTCTGCTGCAAAGGCCGGTCCACAGCACACAGATGAAGGAGGAGAAGCCATTTGAAGAAGTTATTGACTGATTTGCTTCCTTATGTCTGAGCTGCTTATTTCCATCACCACTTCGTGGTTTGTTTTTCAGCACTGCCTGGGGCACTGCACTGACCACGGTGTTACTGAAATGAAGGATTATTTTGGGAAGGGTTCTGCTTTTAACCATTTCTGTAGCATGTAGTATGACCCTATGAAATACTTCTGAGGGGGTGAGAGAGAGGAATGAGCAGCGGGATGGATGGGAGAGGAATGAAACTTCATAAGCCAGCTTTTCTGCCAAAACCCAGCTGCCCCTGAACCATGGCTTCAGGCGACTTTGCTAATGTTATGGCAATTGATGATTTGGAAGAATAAGAGCTACGTGTCAGCCATTAAATTTTTAGTTTTGTACTTGACCAGTGTTAAGTATAGTGATACAGGGTAAACAAACCAGCCAACCCTGAATCCTTTGCCCAGACCCGGTTAAAATCAAACACTTGACTGGTGCAAACCAAGGGGATCCCATGACCTTTCAGAAGAAGTGGAATGGTAGAGTGAAAGAGAGGAATGCAGTGGAAAGATGTAGGTGAGCAAGGAAAACATTAGAACTCTCTTGAAGCCAACATGAGATTCCCTGTTAGATTCAAGAGGATAGAGACATCACACTGGACTCTGCTCCTCTCTCAGAAACAGGCCTTAATTAATGCTGGCTGCTGTGTCTTCATTTGCAACTTTTCCAAATAATTCCCTATATGCTTTCAGCAATTTAAAGAGAAAATAAGCGTGTGGATACAACTCCTCAGTGACCCCAGAAAGCTGTATAACACAGTTGAGGTGACTGGCTTCTTGCCACCTTTTGTCCAGGCTTCAGGTTAATATGGCTGTGAAACACCTGCCTGTCTTTTTTTGACAAAAAGTATTTTACTCAATACAAGGTGACTCTGGCTTGGACTTTATTATGAATAAAAGAATTAATTAAAAACCAGACCAAACCTTTATGGTTGCTTAAGGACTAGTCATCTTGCATTTAATAGAAAGTAAACACTGGGACCTTCCAAAGAGAAAAGAAAAAAAATATGGCTGGAGGCTGGAGACTGAAGCCAGTCAAAATCAAAGCAAGAATTAGGCACAAATCATTAACAAATTAATACATCAAAGTAGCTTGTACTGTGAATTTGACCTCCTCTGGTTTCCCAAGTCCTTCACACTTTAGAAACATTTGTAAACAGAAAACAAGGAATAAGCTATTTGGATTCATTAGAAATTGAAACTTTAACATAATGAATTTCTATTTAGAAGACTTCAGAAAAAAATAGAAGAAAAACAAAACAAAAAACACCCCATCCCAGTGCGCTTAATAACATCTTCACAGAGCTAATTCTGTGACAAAATAGTCTGAAATGGCATGCCAGAATCTGTTTGCCTGTCAGCTCTGCTGCCATGTAACTTACAAATATGCTATTAGCATTCTAGCACCTCATCTTAGCACCTACTTTCATACAAAATTAGCCCTGCATACAAGATGTACACACATGTCTTTCTGTGACATAGCAACGCTGATTTAAAAACTGGAATCCACAGTAACCCAATAAAAATGAGGGCTGTAAATTAACCGGGCATAACGTAGTCCTTGCAGTTCTCCAGAGTCCTTGAATAAATAGAAAAATAAATGAGGAAGAAATGCAAGTGAAAAGAAACAACCTTTTCTTCAGATGGCCTGCCTTTCTAATTGAAAATTTTGGCTGGCATTAGTTGGTGGGAGTGTGGAACACACAACATGAAAGGTCAATAAATTAGTGTAATACACGGAAAAAATGCCTTACTGGAGAAGCTGATGGATATCATCAGCTGCTGAGTTACATATCCTGCTTGTTTACCCATTTTAAAGCCCTTAATAACACTTTAGTGATACAAGTCCATCCCATTGACTGACAAAGACCTAATCAGTTCAGGTTCCAAACTAGGAGATGCTGGGAAAAATTTGTTAGTGCCTAACATCTATCCAGTTCACATAGCTGGTAGAAACCCCATATTTGCAAAAGAATAATGCTGAAAAGAAAATACACATTTCATTCTGCAACACTAATAGGCTGTGCCAGGGTATTTTAATGGCTTGGAAAAAAATTATTGATGTGTAAGAAGAGGCAAATTAAAAAGAACCCTTACAAAACATACCCGAAACACGGCGGGCAACACTTCACATTCATCCAGTGTTGTTTTATTTAACAACTCACAATAATTGTGTTTTAGACTGTTTTGTGCTTAGCCTCAGGGGAGTTCTCTGCTGACTTCTACAATACAAAATGAATATATTTATTTAGATGGTGGGTCCTCCAGGGGCAAAGACTGTCTCTTATCATGTGTCTATTACTGGGCCTGACACAGTGGGTTTTGTCTCGATGGTGTTGTAATCCAAACAAGTAACATATTTGAAAGCCAGAAGGTACACTGTAATCACCCACTTTGATCTCCAAAACTAAATGGCAGGGGTTTAGGAGGCTTCAAGTCCTGCTTACTTAGGAAGCTAATGTGAACTCCACAGTGTAAGGGGTTTAATGGCTTTCTGCATAACAAAAAGAGTAATTTATCATTAACGAGGAGAATATAAACCCTTTTTGCATTCTTTTCGCAGCCCCAGGCCACTCACCAATAATAGCAATAATGAATAATACCAGAAGAAAGTAAAATATGTTTTATTTCCTTTCATTTCATTCTTAGAAACTTAGCAGTGGTTCTGTATCAAATTCAGTGGTCACATTAAATTACATTTTCAATGGTGTTGAAATTAAAATTATGCACCCAGATGCAAGCTGAGAGTCTGTATTCGATAGTTCTAATGATAAAATAGAAGAAAGCCCAACTCACAGACTTAGGAAGCCTAGGTATTTCGTCATGGTCAAGGCCTTGCTCCAGATCATAATTTTTTTTTAGATAACCTTTTGTTTTCATTATCCGTACATGGCTTTGATCTCTTTTATTTTATTACTTTTAGCATTTAAGTCTTCAAGGATCACAGCATCAGATTAGCAAGAAGCCCTGCAGTCACTAAAGGGCAGTGAAGGGTTTTGAGCAGAGGGATCAGCACGTGCCTCGCAGTTTTCATTGGAGTTATTTCTCAGTCACCTGGAGAATGAATCTATTTATTTAGATGGTAAGTCCATCTAAGTAAATGCCTAAAAAAGTGTAATAAATGCCTAATAAAAAACCAAAACAAAACAAAACAAAAACAACAAACCAAACCAAACCAAACCAAAACAAAACAAAAAAAACAACAAAAAACCCCCAAACAAAAAAACCCTAAAACCCAGAAACAGGCATCTTAATGTCTGTAACATTTTTTTCCTGACACATCTTTTAAGTTCATTCAAAAACATTTCAGTAGACCCTGATACTTAAGTGATACAAATCAGTGCAGTCTCTCTAACTATTTCTTACTAAGGACACTAGGGTGTAGCTTCAGGTTTGAACTTGGGGTACCTGCTTAGATGTCTAGAATCAGGCTGAGACAATACCACCAGTGTCCTTAACAACAATAAAGTCTCCTCCTAGTAAATGCTGTTTCACTATGCTTAGGTCCTATTGTAAGTGGAACGGATGTCTTTAGACTACTGTTGAATTAATCAAACTAAGTTTAGGTTCTCTTAAAATTTAAGTGTGGTATATAACAAGGGCAAACTTCTTTGCCAAAACTGGACTTCCAAAACATGTGGACTTAGCATGTGCCAGCCAACATTTTCTAGCATTACATTTTTATATCGAACCTAGACAAGCCAGAAAAGATAAAGAAAAACTCAGTGAAGTATAAACCAAAGACATTTTGAGGAAGCAGATGTTTATGTATTTGTAAAATATCCTGTTAAAAAAAAAAAAAAAGTCCTTTCTTAGACTTTCAGGCAAAAGAATGGCTTACTGGTTTTATTTTTATTGCTGCAGCATCTGGGAGGTGTCAGTGTTGTGTTAAAAAGAACACAACTCTAAAGCACTTTTGCTTTGGCTGAACATATTTTATCCAGTGGGTTAGGGAAATTTACTGCTAAGCATCACAACAGCTAATGCAAAAGACCTAAATCTCTCAGCTGTCCTAGCAGAGCTTAGTTTTATGATTCAGAATACAAAAAGCAAGGCTGAGAAAATTTATCTTAGACAAAGGACTGAAACCAGAACAGCACCTTGAAAACAAGAAAATATTTTTCTAAGAATATGTGTTTTATTCTAAATATTTTGCAGAGGAAATTTCATTTAAGGAATGTGTTTAAATGTCTCAGGAGAAGTTAAATGTACCAATGCTTCTAAGTAATATTTACACAAGCCTCAGAGTGACATGGAATATCATCTGTTCTTTCTGTTGGAAGTCCACTGAAGCACAACAGGAAGACTTGTAGAGACTGTATGAGATATCAAGCACAAAGTTTGTAGCATCCAGGTACACAGGAGGATCAGGAGAAAGAGTACAGCAATCCCAACTTTTTAGGTAAGGAACAATAAAGACAATATCCTTAAAAGTACACAGATGTCCGATTTCATTTTGGTTGTGTACATAGGCAGGAAACACACTGGTGATATGTAATTTTTAAATACAGAGAGCCTCCATTTTCTATTCGATCTTCTTAGCAAGCAGGTCTGACACACATCCTCATTCTTCCCTCACTGCAAGCAGAAGGGGCAAGCAAGACCATATCACTGGAGTACTGTGATATTCAAGTCAGCAAGGCCACAGAGGTACCGGTGGGAAAGGAAGTGAATACTTAGAGAAGATGCAGAACTTGTGATTTTTAAGTCTTTTAAAGCTTCTGGGGTGGCACAATAGGAGGATTAAACACCTCAGAGGAGAAGTTGCCTCAGGCTAGCATGCTAAGGAGTGGGCTTTCTCTACAGCCAGCTACCTAGCACACACCATCACAGAGCTAGAGAGCAGGAAACCTGTTGCACAGGGGTAAAGTCCCACCCTCACTCTCACACAACCTCACCCTCTCAGTGTAGCTTCCACTGCGATTTTGGCTTATGTTTCTGGATGATGGGGATGCACGATGGGAGACACGCTCTTCCCTTTGAAGCCAGGTCACTGTGCAGCCAAATATTCAAGATTTACAGGAAGAGAGAGAAGAGAGGGTGCAGAAGAAGAGGGTGTAGCAGGCACTTGCATCAGAGAAGATGCCTTGACTTCTCTGCTTCACAGAGGCTTTCAGCATTTGCCAAGGCTGGAGGCATAGCCGCATTTTGCAAGGAGCCTTGTCCTGCTGTGCTTGTGTTCAGCAAGCTGAATAGACCTGCTGGGGGAAACAAGCCAGGGAACAGCCATCACAGACACGAGGAGATGCTGAGCCACTCAGCAGTCAATTCAGCTCTGGGGATGGGCACTTCTCTGCCCTTGGAGACTTTTACATTATGAAAAAAGGAGGCTTTGGCAAGCTCATGCACATCCAGGTTTAGGGAGCAGTTATGATGTTTACTCTCAAGGTTATTATTTTGTTCTGTAGCCCTTTTGTTTTAGACACTAATGTTCTTTATTAGAGTTGGCCCCAAGCGACTCGCCTCAGCTTGTGGAGCAGCAGTCGGATCTTCCAAGTGCCAGCCACAGGAGAGGATGTGGTCATGGATAAGCAGTAAGGAGTCCATAAAACCACAGTGACCTGTGGCGAATCAGCTTATTTGCTTTCCAGATCCTACCATGGTAATAGGGACTTCTGCTTGTATGGGAATGAGAAAGATTTTAACCCAAACCGGTGTATATATTTTGTGCTTGGACAGGTCAGGAATCATCTTTGTCCACCCTGCCTATGTTATGTAGTAACATAATACGCTGGGTTTCCATGAGTTAAGCCACTGTCACCTTTATTAAAGAAGAATTTTGCTTTACAGATTAATGTAAGCAACAAGGCATTTCGAAACACCAGTGGATGGATTGTGGAAATGAACATTTAAGTGCAGCTTGTTCAGGCTTGTGCTGGTGGTATTCGGTGCTGAAAAGAGCTTTTACTGTTGTCTGTGGGAAACTTCAAATAAGAGCTTTAAGAATTTGCCTAACAATGAGCCTAGAGAAAATACCCTGGAATTACAAGATATTTTCCTTTCAAAATAATCACATGTTAATCATATACATTATAATGAGTAATATCACTTCTTCAGTCAGGAAAGTTCAGTTTCTTGAAGTTGGGCTTACATCACAGGTGGTAAAGACTATTACCAGTTATCATGTGTCATTGCTTTTCAGTTCGTCTTTTTTTTTTTCAATTTTGGTGGAATTAATAAGACAAAAATATAAATGTGCTCAGGAAATATATCTGTTTTACCTGTCACTCAAGAGTAGAAAGAAAAAAGCAAGAAAGAAGAAAGAAGCCAGCAATGCCAATTCTAATCAATAAAATATTTCTTACAGTTTAAGCGTGGGATTAAGCCAATTCAATAATTGCAGTGTGAGCACCCACCTTGGAACTAGTTCCCTTAGATCTTTTTTCCAATCAATAGAGTGAGCTAAACACTTTTAAGGTGCAAAAATCTAACCCATTTCAGATAACTACTTTAGGAAGAAATTATTTCACCCTTTGTTTCTTTCCACTGATGATACAAGTAGGCATCTAGCTTTAGTCTGACGAATTCTATTTTCATTGACTAACAAGAAAAGGTTATATTGAATATAAGCAACAGTTGGGGTTTTGAAGTATTTTATCAGACAGGTTTTTTGGTCGTTTTTTTTTTTGCCTCTCTCTGAAGCATTACACATGTGCCACAGCTATCTGTGGCTGAGATGGACTTGTGTCTCTAAATGCACTAAAACCTCTTGAGTAGCTTTTTTGCTAACCACTGCGGCTAAACCACAAGCAGTGCACATTAGGAATACTTTTATTGTGGGTTAGATTGGCTGAAATTTGGGATTTTTTTTTCTCGCTCTGAAATAAGGAATTTGTTCCTCTTTCTAGGCTCATTTGAACATTTTTATTTGAGCTCCCCTACTCTTATAGGTGTTTGTATTTCCACCTATTTCGCCATCAATGGAATGAACAAAAGTTAGGCACATGTTTGTCAAAGGCACATGCAGGTCAAGAAAGTATAAAATGAGGCTTTTAGTAAGGCAGACATACAACTGTAGCTATTCTTTATCTTCTGAATTATTTGCCAGAAAGGTTAATCAGGGATCATAATTTTCCTTGGAATATTTCCTGGGTCTCTTCAGAAGGAAAAGCAAATACAAGAAGCTTTGGGAATTCGCCCAGCTTCATAATAAACCTAAGGGGTTCCAAAGAGATTTTATTTTAAACACTGAGTAAAGCCTGTGTAAATGCCTGCTCACTCAGAAGGGTGACAGCATCTATTTTACCTATACATTATCTTTGTGTGATGATTATGAATCAAAACACGACTAAGAGCATAAAAAGGAAGGAAGGCCACCAATAACAGGATAGAAAACAAACCAGAATATTGCTTGAATTAATTTTGAAGATTTCTTGTGAGAACTTCAGGTTAGTTCAGCCTTTTCACATCGTGTAAAGAGATAAAGCAGCAGGAGATGTTATGTAGGCATTGCTAAAACTCTGATTTGACAGGAGAATAACTCCTCTAGCTTAAATGCCCCAACAATCAGCCAAAAGTTTTCAGTTTGAGCAGCCCTCTTAGGCCCTGGAAATGGTAGGCATATGTTCAGCATAGGAGGCAGGTATTGACACAGAACTGAGTGACACTTTGGTCCATTGTGCAGCATGAGGTAAAGGAGGATGCCTTTTAGGAAAAGCTTCTAAATTTGGTCTGGAGACTCTTATCGTTTAGTAATTGCTCATAGATATTGAGTGTGACAGTCCTGTGTATTCCTGTGTCTGAGATCTAACCAGGAATCCTTGTGTAGCTTAAGACTTTATGTAGCTAATGTGAAGCTCTTAAAGTATGACCCTTTACAAGCAGATGTTTTCACGTTTTCACTTCCTGCTTATTCTTTCCAAAGCTGTGTACCATCACAGGGAGTGCTGTTAAAGTTTGAGACCCGAAATCATCCCTCATCCATTCAGTGTCTTTCTCCTCTCTTGAACAGCAGTGGGAGAAGTGGGAGCTGATGCATTAAATCTTGTTAATAGTTTTGGTTGGTTTATCCTTTCCATTTTGACATTGTATCTTGTATCTGTCATTTTTATAGATGCACATAAAATTGTTTTAAGGAACAGATTCAATTTGGCATCCCATTTTTAACCAGTGCTGCTCATAAATCATACACAGTATGTATCAGTTCTAAGAGGAAAAGGCATGGATGTTCAAGGCTTATGAATTCCTCACAGCTCTTAAATTCTCCTGGAAAGCTGGCATGTAATAATGTGGGCATACAGTTTCAACTTCCATTTTTCTTTAACTTTGACTAAACCACAGACCCAACTTTAAAACCTGATTTACTGTACAGAGGTCATGAATTGCATTTTTTACTCATTTTATTAGAAACTCAACATTACTAAGCTGGACAGTTTTTTCAACACCTTTGATTATACTGATAAAGAAGACAATACTGCTGTACATAGATGGGATGAAGGGGAAGGTTTACTTTCCTAAATTAACTAGGGAAGTTCAACTCTGAAAGCTGTGGAACCATTCTATATGTCACTGATTTCCAGCTGAGTTGTGGTATCAACTTGCATTCTTGGGCACCAAAGTTATATCCTTTTGCTTTTTCACATCAGTTTTCTCATCTCTTAGGCGACTCCTAAAAAACTTCAATGACTAAGAATTTTAAAGTCGTCTGCCCAGGAACCAAACCAGTACAGAACTTTTAAAGGTGCGCATTAGGGAAAGGACATCCTCTTTCAGGAAAATATCTTTGATATGACAATTCTATCACATCAGGAAGGATTTTACCCACAAATGGCAGCTGATCATAATTTCTGAGACCAGCTTCACATTTTTGTTGTTTCTGGAGGAATGAGATATTTCTTTTATAGAATCAGTGCTGATTTCAGTCAATAGTAACAAAATATTTTAGCAGCCTACTGAAATGCGTGTGTGATGTTTAGTGCAAATCTGAAGAAAAATGGTCACTATTGACATTTTTGAGAACTCAACATTTTCCTCATCAAAACTTTCAGGAAAAATCAAAGCATTTTCATAAAGTTATACTGAAAACATTTTCTTTGGGAAGGATCAATTAGAAGTCTTTAAAAAAAAATGTTATAATAGCACTTTAATTTAAAACAAAACATGTGTGCTAATGTATTTGGTAGTCATGTAATTGAAATTTTGGAGTTTTATGTTTATGTGCTGCTTTAATAAGTTTAAGACTTCACTTTTTGTTATCCCCATGATGTAAATATTTTTTTTTTCTTGGTTAGCTATGAACTTCAAAAGAATCCCCCTTCCTCTTTAAAGGGCAATTAACTGTTACAGTTCCTCCATGTTCTCTGAGGTCTTCATATATGCATGACACAGTGATCTGCTATCTGAATTCCTTGTACCTGCATTTGCAAGAGGCATTTATGTCTGCTTGGTTGAAGCCTTCTTTCGCACATAAGAAATTTACACAAATTATTTCATTGAGAGTTTGCACTTCGATTTCACACTCAAATGACCATGTGCTGATTTTTTTTAACCTCTTGAATGCTACAATCAATGCACTTTTAGCTCAAATATACCTCATATGGGTGGAGGTTGAGTTCCTGCTTTAAGAAGTAGCTGAGTTTTTCAGCTGCGGTCTGAGACAATGCTTGTCTTTTATTGAGCTGCTGTGCTTGTTTTTCCTAAACTAGTATTTCCAGAATTACGGTCCTGACCTCAAGTCATGACGCTTTGTCACTTTTTATTTGTGACTCTTATAAGGAATGCAAGCCCAAGGGAAATTCAATTGCAGAAGTCAGGCTTACAGGTGGAAGTGAAATCAGGGCTTGCAAGGGAGGGAATAGAACTGAGCAGAGTGGCGTGATCCCATAAACACCACTAGCAGGTGGCTTTTCCCTCCTATTCGTACTTTGAAGCCTCAGTAGAAGCTTCTGTTTCCGCAAACTGTCTTTCAGAAGGATTTTCTGAGAAGCTAAAGTCTGAGAAACTATGATCAAGAACACAAGGAAGCAGCAGAAAATCAAAAGCTTTTTTCTCCTCATCTCACTGGACAGAAATTATGGGATGAGAAATTATCAATTTTCCCACAGCATGGAATTGTTAAGTTTACCTGAATACTCTTACAGAACTTCTTTGCTCAAATTCCCTCTCATCAGGAAATCTAACCTTAAAAGTGGTTCCTTTTTTGGACTTTGCTGCAACACTGTGTCAATGACATTCATTACAACCAAATGTTATCAACCCATAGCCTTTAGGTTGCTAGAATACCTTCTTCTTGCCATTTCAAATCCAGTTTAAAAACAATACAATGCCAATAGTCTGGGAAAGTTCTGATGCATGCAAGAAGCTTATTTTGATAGACAGTGAATGCTCTTTTACTTGCCTGGTTTAAATTTAATTTTCCTAATTTTTGGACCCTTCACTAAATGCTGTTCCTTTGAAATTAAACATGAATTAAGAGGTAAATGTTTCTGCCAACTCTGAAATTTAGTGATACATTCTTAATTGATGTGATATGCTGGTCTATAGTTTACCATTTTTTGGCAACATTAGGATTTGCAGTATGGCCTATATCCAATGCAATAAACATATTATCTTAAGAATCAATCCAGAGCGTTCTTGCTTTATAGGTATTAGACCCATGGGATAAATTAAGTAAAAACAATGTCTATTAAACAAACCTTTAGATTATTGTTTTCATGTTCTATGGACATAAAAACATATGTAACTTGAAGGCAAATTAGATAATATAAAAGTTAAGTTACTTTTTCAATTCTAATTCTTTGCCATGATTCACCTCAAAAACTGGGAGCCCATTTAGAAGACGGGCAAGGTTCCCTTTGCAGCATCATTCTTTCTGCTTCAAATTTGACAGTGTAATTTACAGTGAAAAAGAAAGATTGAAAGAAAGCAGGAAGGAGAGGATTTCTGCCTCAGAAACAACATTGAAATGGTCTGATACAGTGGAGAGTGTAGGTTGAAATGTACCTCGCATTGCTTTTCCTAAGGCAGGAAGGATACCAGTCCAAGTATTATTCCTAAAGTCCTGCAACTTTAAACAGAAAGTTGAGTTGAAGAGGTGTTATTTCCAGAGAAAAGTAAATATTTAAGAGGTGTATTAAACACAATAGAGGTAGCAAGTTCAACAATGCTTGGAAAAACCCGTCTCCCGTGCTGTAAATTGATTACAGGGTTGTTTATGCAGTATATTGGCCGGTGGAGGAAGTCAGCCTGCACTTAATCCTCTAGTGTGCAGTGGGGAACAGGGCCTTCCCAGACTCCCAGAGGGTGGGTGAGCCTGCTGCTGGGTTTCTGCTGATGCAGTTCTGTAGTACTACAAGCTGTTCTTGAAGGCACACAACAGATTAGGTTAATTAAAGGACATAGGCTTAGGTAGTATTCAATTATTAGAAATGAAAAGGGGCTACTTCATTTCCATTGTGTTTCTACAATGCCAATCATTTCTTTTCTAAGACAGAAGGTTTAACAATTCTGATTTGGAAATTGTAGGCCTGATTATTTTGATGCTGGTTATCTGATCAGGTCACCCCACTAACACCAACAGAGATACAGGGGGTGAAATCGGTGTAAGACAGAAAAGAGCTGGTACCATAAATTAAAAAAAAAGTAAATCCCTAGCTTAAGTGCCCAATTACTACCATAAATTTCAGGTTCCTCATTTTCTTTTAAGTGAGTTTTTCTCCTGTTTGTGTTTTGTGAAGTAATATGTGATGACTTAAAGCCATAAGTCTGGAAAAACAGAAGACAAACGACAAGAAAATCACAATTACTGCATTTTAAATGCCATTATTTTTAAACTGTTCAATGATTTTGACAGCAGAGGTTGAAGACATTCTCTGTGACTTTAGTTGCATAAGTAAACAGCTCTGAGAGAGTTGCGAAATTTTCTCTGCAAACTTTCCCAGCTTTAAAAACCTGTGTATGTAACTTGTGTAATGTTAATTCATTGTACATATTCTGTTAGCTGAGGTTTTTTTCCCCTTGATGTATGTGCACCTATTTCTGTATTTGCTTTGGTTACAAGCATTTCTGTATTGCATCCTTTATTCTTTAGGAAGATTTCCTATCCAGTCTTTTTCTGTATACATACCTGGTACTTTTTCAATCAAAACAAACACAGGAAACAAGAAAATAAAGGGTTAAAGATGCTGCTGTGCAATACTGTCCACCCTTGTCTTTGCTATTAGCGTAACAGCAAAAGCTATCAGGTCAGGGTATTTTTTATGCCTGTTAGTATAGTCTGTATCTGATCTTTTGCTCTTCCCTGAAAGGGTTTTGTTTAAATGATCTCAGTAGTACAAAGTCTCACATTCAGAGTCTTCTATTTTAGTTCTCCTTTCAAGGAAATTACTGCAGTTTCAACCTGCCTCTTGCTCTCTTTCCTAGTGCAAAGCCGTGTGATTACAGGGGAAGGGTGATGAAGCACATCAGCTCTGCCTCTTAATCTTCTTATAAAAGCCTAACAGATTTTCAAGATGAAATTTGGCAAATGTTAATTGTATGTGCAGAATTCACGCTGGGAAAATCTCCTTCAGAAAAAAAAAAAAAATAAAACACCAAACCAAACAAACTAAAAAAATAGAGAAGAGAAAAAGCTGAGTGCACAGCCGGACTGTTATGTAAGATGTTTATTTCCATCAAATTCAGCCCAGTGGAGGCTATGCAGAAAAATAGGCCAAAGCTGCAGAGTTGTGACATCATAGTGTCATCAGAAAGGTCACAGAAAACATTGGCACACTGAGAAATACTAGTTTACAGTATACTGGTCATTTTGCTCCATATTTAATATTTTCCCCCCACCCCCACCACTAGAATAGAGCCTGATAGTGATAGGTAAGCCTGGGCTTTTTAAAAACTTCTAAAAAAAATGTTTGTGATGACAGCACATGGTAACACAGGAATGTTGCTCATTGTTTCCCAATTGAAAACCAGAAAAAAAAAAAAATATTGGTAGAATGCGAAAAAGTTGCATTTAGCTAAAATTTGACTTTGGAATTTCGTCTTAGAGTCTATTTTTTTTTTTCCTCAGTCAGATCCAGATCAAATAATGAACTAATTTAAATGTCACGAGGTTGTTTACTTTCTGATGAAAATCTTTATGATTGGAAACATTTCTTCAGCTCTCACTGTATGGTTGTCAGGCTCAGAATGGCCCTGATGCACAGCTGCTGTTCTGTTCTGTCCTTGAAGAATTTACAATTTAGTCAGGCATCCCGTTGCATTCATATGGATCACCTCTTCCCATGTTATGACTAAAGTGAGGCATATATATCTCAAGTACATAATAAATTCCACACAAAGCAAGCATTTTTAACCCAGATTTTTTTAAAGCTTTCATTCCCCTTCACACTTGTGGCTACATTTAAAAAAACACCCAACCCAAAATCAGACAACTCTATTCACAATAATGTGTTAGTATGTAGACACAATTGCCTGAGTGTAATAATTATTCTAACTGGTTTCTTACATACCAGTTAATGCTAATTTTTTAAATCAGTTTTGTTTTCTTATACGTTGTATATAATCAAAACAAATACTAGGGCCATTTTATGTGATCGCATGTAGGTATCTTGGCTTGGATACAGAGGAAGGTACTATTAATTCATGTTATATTCCCAGCCCTGCGTGAAGTAGATTACTTCAAGAAAGGAAAGTGCGTGGTGCCAATAGGTAGCGCTAAGCCCGTTAGAACCATCAGTGACCTAAGAGCACAAGGAGATCAGGAGAGATGCATGAAGTTTTCAGACTCCAAGCTGCCACTGCTCCACAGGTAAAACCTTCTGCTCTCCTGGGCAAAGGTGGGCAGCCTGTTGCAGGGCCACGGGGGAGGCAAAGGAACCCATGTAATTAATACCCACTAGATGCCCCACTGCTCAAGAAATAATTAAAAACATTTAATCTATGCATTTTGTTTTACTTTTTTTTTTCTTTTTTAGCTACACAGATTGTGTGACAGTCTTCTGTAGACTCTCCAAATAGAAATTTGGAAACTCATTTTAAGAGCAGATTGTATTTGCCTCAGCTTGAGTACGCGAGGGAATGAGAAAGCAACAAGGTTGAGGATTCATCTGACCAAGTGTAGATACCTACACCGCAGTTGCCATGTAGACAGGGAGAGAAATAGGCATTGCTAGAGAGTAATTTTTCTGATCTTAAAGTAGACATCCAAAACAGGCCAGAAGAATGATGCCATAAAATGTCTACTTCTGCACTGTTGCATGAGGGGAATCCCAGCTGATTAAAACACAAGATCTGCATTGTAGATGTCTAAAGTCAGATGAAACGAATCTCACCCCAAATCTACTTTTGCAACTCTGTCCCTTTTGGAACAAGCCATCACATGGAAACTTCTTTCAGGCACATATTTTTCTGTGCGCTTGTATGGTGTCTGGCACAACAGAGACTACTTCAAGGCTTTGTTCATATGGTGGCAATATCTACTCCCCAGGGATCTTGGGAACATAACATTTTTTCAAGGATAAGGATATTCTTCAGTGGCAGAACTATCCAGCTCCAACGATCAGGATTATTTCAGTACTTCTGCAATGATGTAACACAAATTTTTGAGCCAACGGCCTCCTAAAGATTGTATTAGTCCAAAGTTTAAGACATGATGCTAAATTTTTAATTAAGTACTTTAAGTTTTCTTTTGGGGAATACAGCCTACTACTGCTTGTTTACTCACTGATGGGCACTTAGGCATACGAGATGATCTCACAGGTACCTGCAGGGTCACAGCTACAGGTCTGTGCTGCCTTTGCAAACTAGAGGATCAGTTTGTGCTCATGCGAGAACCTCAAGGCACATTCTCAGTTTCTGTAATTTTATACCCTGTTTGTAACTTTATACCTCCCGTGGCACACTTGTGGCAACCGAGGAAAGGAACTTGTAGATAATGGCCCACAAATATTTATTTCACGCCCATGAAACCATCTGGCCTGTAAGTCCTAATGAGCTGTGCCCTTGAGAATTTGCAATGTGTAAGCCAAAGTCCAGGGCTGAAGCTGTACTCCGAAGGCAGTAGACGAGTTGCTTCCAGCCTCAAAGCTGTTCAGAGAGCTCAGCCTTCTCTTTTGTCGTGTTTCTTCTTCATTACAGACTAAATACTTGTCCCACAAAAGTTAAAACTTTCGATGTCAGGAAAATCAGTTCTTGATTTACTCTCATTTGCTCTGTCCTTTGGCTAACTTCCAGTAGGATTTATTTGATTAGGGTATAAATGAGACTAAATGGAATTATAATAGGCATTCAAACAAAACCAAACTTTGTCATGATTATTCTGTGA
Source organism: Thinocorus orbignyianus (assembly GCA_013400375.1). NCBI lineage: Eukaryota > Metazoa > Chordata > Aves > Ciconiiformes > Thinocoridae > Thinocorus > Thinocorus orbignyianus. Next base: position 323,070 of record VXBW01001342.1, on the reverse strand, counting down.
TTTATGGCTGATATCCAGAGGATGGAGGAACACTAATCAAAAGAAGAGATTTTGCACATAAAAACCAGACAGTCCTGATGCAATCAAAATTGAATCAAACAAATGACAATTCAAATTAGCCAACATCTATTTTTCTCTTTTCCTTACAGTGAGTGAATGATGTTCAACCAAGAAAGGGTTTGAGATGATTACAAATTTAGGTCTGCTGCCCTTTTATGCTTTAAATTAGTTTGATATTTTGAATATATTAATCTTGTCTCTGTCTTAAACCATGACAGCTCTCACCGCTTCTTGTGGTGCATTATTAAGGCTCATTCAGTACTGAACTCCAATGAGCACAAGAACTTCCCACTTTTTCAGTATGTGTGACAAAAAAAAAAAAAGAAAGAAAGAAAGAAAAAAAATTAAATCAAACTGTTGTGTGCATTTTCTTGATGGTTGTGGAATGACCAGTATCTTCCTATTACTCCTGACAACTGTTTTTCCCTTTTGGGTTCTCTTAGCTCCTATTTTGCTGACCAAACAAAAATCCTCTCCTGAACATATTGTGCGTGTTTTGAAGGCCTTATGTATTGAAAGGCTGCAGAACTTTGTGCTTGCCCTTTCAGTTTTTATGTGAGTGACAATGAAAGCTGGGCCTGATAAAATTCTTAAGAGGTTTCATTCTGTTATCTAGTGTTCCCTTTTCATCTTCCCAACCTCTGCACATCATCAAGATTAATGTTTCAAGTTACAGAAAGCTCAATCATCGGAGCTTTCAGAGGGCAGCTATAGATGAGATTTCCCAATATTGATCCCCTTGTCCCTCATTTCTTTTCTTTCCATGTCTGAATCGTATCTGTCTGAATTATGAGCCAGAACAGATTTCTTGCTCTGGCAGATTGCATTAGAGTCACGTAGAACCGGGCTTTGGGCTATCGATTAGCAGCAGACTGACTCCGCTGTTAACCAGATGCTGCTTCTTCTGCCAGAGACATCTCCATTCACAAATATTGTGCGGGGACACAGAACCTTCTGCATCGTGGGGAAAGCTGTGCTGCCATTGTTTGAATGGATGTTAGCAAAAGGACCAAAAGTGTTCTCTGTCTTTGATGCTCATCAGAACTGACATACATTGTTAAGCCTCTTTTGACAGGAGATGAGCATGTTGGGAAAGAATAAGTGACCCCACAGTCTGTTTCAGACCTCTGCTTCTATGAAAAAGAAGTAGAAAAACCAAGTGCTCCATGATTACTGATACAAAGTGTAGCCATCTAAATGAGACAAACGTAGGGAAACTTGGCTATGAATGTTAGCCTTGATTCACAAAAAGAATTAAACGTGACAGCATTTAACCTCATTTTAACGTGCCTTTTTGTCAGTTGCATCTGAAGGTGACTCACTACATCATGCGTGGAAATGCAAATGCCTTTGATGGATTCTCATGGCTGGGGTGTGCATGCAGCACAGAATAGTACGTGGTATTGATTTGCCAGAAGCATGTTATGTTATTTTTTTTATCTTATATTGTTATTTTAAAGGGGTCATCCACGAGTGCCAGCATTTTAAGACAGGAATCTATGCAGAACTCTCATTTTATAAAGTCTGGGAAACATGCATTGGAAAAGAGAGTCAACATTGTAGTATTTTGATGAAGCAGTTATGAAACATGTCTGAGAAAAAAATATAGAGACATAAATCAACATCAAACAGTACAGGTACAACAGGTACAGCTGAGTCATAGAATGACATGAGGTCAGAAGGGACCTCTGAAGATCAGCTAGTCCAATCTGCCTGCCAAAGCAGGTCCTCCCAGAGCAGGCTGCATAGGAACTTGTCCAGGTGGGTTTTGAACATCTCCAGAGATGGAAACTCCATCACCTTTCTGGGCAGCCTGTTCCAGTGCTCTGCCACCCTCAAAGTGAAGTTCCTACTCATGGAATGGAACTTCTTCTGCAAGTTTGTTCCCATTTCCTATTGTCCTCTCACTGGGCACCACTGAAAAAAGACCGGTCCCTTTCTCTTGACATTCACCCTTTACGTATTTATAGGTGTTGGTCAGATATCCCCTGAACGTTCTCTTCTCCAGGCTATAAAGACCTAAGTCCCTTAGCCTTTCCTCATAAGAGAGATGTTCCAGACTCTTTCAAACGCAGAGTTTAAGAGATCTAGTAAACAAGGTACAATAAGTGACAAAATTCCTGCATGTACTTCACTTTTTTCTCTTCCTGAGGAAGAGTAATAGTGAAGATAGTGCAGTGAAATGCCAGGCCTGGAAGAACAGTTACCTGAATCTTCTTGTATGGAGGAAGATAAATGCACAAAAATAGATCCAACTCAAATGTGCTGAATTGTCTTCTAGAGCTGCCGACATTCCCAAGGATAATGTAGGACATGCACCAGAGGCAACAGTAGCAAGTCCCAAGAAAGCAAATCCAGTCCGATTACAGAAATAAAAATCTCTTCGGGGTGAAGGGGGTTAAATACTAGAACAGACTGCTCAGGGAAGCTGCGGGTGAGCCCCAAGAAAATTCACCTCGCTTTAAAGTTAGTGTCGCTTTGAGCATGCGGTTGGACAAGAGGTGGAACTAGAGGAGACCTCCCACTAGCCTTGCTCTTCCTATGGTTCTGTGTATTCTTGATTCAGATACCCTGCCTCTACCCCTCCCAAATTCTCTTTTTACAGTAGTACTAATCTGGACATATTTACAGGTGTACTTGGTCACTCATCTCACCATAAGAATCTGTATGCGTAAACCTAAGCATATTCATGGAACAGGGACATATACATATTTATATGTGGATATTGGTACCATCTTTTCCATAATCCTACCCTTCCCCTTTCCAGAAATGCTTCAAGAGTCTTTTTTGCCAAATCCAATTTCAGTTGCTACATTTGTATATTGATATATATATATACACATACACACATATATATATTTGCCCAGAAAAGTTGTGGATGCCCCACCCCTGGAAACGTTTAAGGCCAGGCTGGATGGGGCTTTGAGCAACCTGGTCCAGTGGGAGGCGTCCCTGCCCATGGCAGGGGGTTGGAACTCGATGAACTTTAAGGTCCCTTCCAACTCTGACCATTCTGTGATTCTATGATTCTATAGCCCTTTATTCTTCCAACTGTCTAGCTTCCATAGAGATTGTAGTTGCCACTGGTACAGAAATAAAAAATCTGTGATCTTTTTCTGTCCTCATTAAGAAACCACTTGAAAATGACTGAATAAAAAGACATTATTTCTGGTTCCTCAGAATTGGTTTGCAATTTTTGAATAGGAAAGGTAACTGTTTGAACGATATCTATCGATGTTCAGACATTGCCTCAAAGATGAGTCACTAGAACTGGCAAATGTAACCTTGAAAATGCCAATAAACTGCTCTTCTCCTTCCTGTTTGTCACTACACTGGCTGAAATATTACCTTGATGCAAATTTCATATACTAGCATTGTGCTCTCCTACATTACACTCCATGCAAATTGTATTTACTACTGTACTTCAAATGGTCAAATGTGTATTATTTATGTTAAATGTTACAGAAAATTTTTACCAGAGGTGGTAAAAATCCATACAGCATCTGATAAAATTTGCAGAGCTTTGCAGGACCAAGTTAAATTTACTTAGCTACATAAAGTCAGCAGAAAGGATATTTTCAGCTATGTGGAGGCCAATATATGCAATTTTGTGAATGCTAACTATAAGAGATTGCACATGCACTTCTCATAAAAGTATATCCATACATGTGTGTCTAATTTTACCCTAGTAGATGCTCATCTTTTCTTCAAAAGAATGGGAAGGCAGAGCAATTGATACTGTGTATCAGCTTTAGTACTGGCCAGATAAGAGGACAATGGACTGGGTGAGCTGCTAAATTCATCAGGTTGTGATCTGCACCACAAAGTCCAGTTGGAAGCCAGTCACTAGTGATACACCCCAGGGGCTGATGCTGGGGAAAATATTGTTAAAGGTCTTTATTGATTAGGGCCACAAAGATGATCAGAGGGCTGGAGTATCTCTCCTATGAAGACAGGCTGAGAGAGCTGGGGCTGTTCAGTCTGGAGCAGAGAAGGCTCCGGGGAGACCTTATAGCAGCATTTCAGTATCTGAAGGGAGCTACAGGAGAGCTGGGGAGGGACTCTTTGTCAGGAAGTGTAGCGATAGGACAAGGGTAATGGTTTTAAATTGGAAGGGGGGAGATTTAGATCAGATATTAGGAAGAAATTCTTTGCTGTGAGGGTGATGAGACACTGAACAGGTTGTGCAGAGAGGTTTTGGATGCCCCGTCCCTGGAAATGTTGAAGGCCAGGCTGGATGGGGCTTTGAGCAACATGCTCTAGTGGGAGGTGTCCCTGCTCATGGCAGGGGGGTGTGGAACTTTAAGGGGGATTGATCTTTAAGGTCCCTTCCAACTCTAAACATTCTATGATTCTATGCTTCTATGATGATCTGGATAGTGGGACCAAATGTAGTCTCAGCATGCTTGCAGACTGACACAAAACTGGGAGGAGTAGTTGATACACTAGGCACATGTGCTGCCATTCAGAAGGACCACACCAGGTATGAGAAATGGGCTGACATGAATATCATGAAATTCAGCAAAAGCTAATCTCAAGTCTTGCACCTCAGCAGGAATAACCCTGTGCACTAGTACAGGCTGGAGTCCTGGAAGACAACAAGCTGACCATGAGCCCACAATGTGTCCTAGCCACAGAGATGCCCACCAATGTCCTGGGCAACATTAGGAAGACCCATGGGTCTAGAGGGATGATCCTTCTGCCCATCTCTGCTGAGACACAGCTGCAGTGTGGTGTCCAGTTCTGGACTCCCCATTCAAAGAGAAACAAGGACATACTGGAACAAGTCTACCACAGGGCCAGGAAAATGAAGCATCTCATATATGAGCTGAGACTGCTCAGTCAGGAGCAGAGAAGGCTCAGAGAGTCTTATCCATACCTGTAATCACCTGACGGGGGGAAGTTAAAAAGAAGGAGCTACAGTTCTCTCAGTGGTGCCCAGTGACAGGATGACAGACAATAGGTGCAAATTCAAAGACAGGAAATTAAACTTAAACACTGGAAAATATTTTTCATCACTCTCACACTGTAGAGTGATCAAACACTGAACCAGGTTGCCCAGTGAGGTTGTAGACTCTCCATTCTTGGAAAATACATTCATGTGATAGAAAACGCTAATCTTCTGAAAGGGTTTTGCACCAGGCCATGCAACATAATGGAAAATCACATCGCTTCCACATAATTCTATGGGATACTTCAGAAAATCTAGACAAAGATTTTCATTTTCTAATAAATCTGGAAGATTTTTAGTATAATTCTTGTAGTATAATTCTTACTTCTCTATAGAAAACTCTTGGCTCCCTTCCACCATTCAGATCACCAACAGTAGTGTGAACTACTCTTTTATTTTTATTATTTTTGGCTTTCTTTTACCTTTACTGGATAAAAACTCAAAACTCCCAGTAATGACAAACTCAATTCAGAGTTGTTGTGTATAGTTACTAGAGCATGCTTTGTACCTGTCATGCTCTTTTAGGCATCAGAGAACTAACAAATGCTTTTAGTCTTTGTGACTCCTTATGGAGAGCGCATACATTACTGTCTGTTTTTATACCCACTTCATGGAGGTGCAGTTCTTTTTTTACTCTCTGCTATTCTCTCTGAGGCATAACAGCTAAAAACACTATTTAATTCAAGTGCAGGATGGCTATGAAAGATCAGAGATAGAAGAGGGATTTTTTTATTTTTTTTTTAATATGATTGTCTTAAGTAAAGTAAAATAAAATGAAATAAAATTATAAACTAAACTAAACCAAACCAAAGAAAAATATAAAATAACACAAAATAAAATAGTAAAATATAATAAAATGAAATAAACAAAATACCATCCACTGTTCTACCAGTTTATCTGAAAATGTGTGTAACATTTTTGACAGATACTTGACAATCAGGCAGGTATGTGATTATCTCATTGGTGGAATTACACAGAAAGCTCATCATCCTATTGTGTAAAACTCTTCTGACATGCTTCTCCAGACACAAAGTATAGAGCCTGTGTGCCAGCCAAGCAATCACCGTAAGTGAACTTCAGGCTTTAATGTGCACCTGTGCTTACTATTGGAGAGCATTTTAGTGCTATGCATGCTGTGTTTTAGCCGGTCTCTACCTTCCCTTATTGAGGAATTCTGACATTAATGAAGTGTCTTCCACTGAATCTAAATCGGTGCTTACTTCCCATAAGAGAATCAAGTGCAAAAAAAAAAGATATCCTGTTATTTTCATGGTTGACAATTTTTTTCCTCTACAGTTTCAAAATACATGAATCTAGCTATTTTCTCCATCATTTATATTTTTGCAGAAAAAAAAACAGGTATGTCAGTGATTGTACAATACACAGCAACTGATCTGAAGAAAGAAATCCAGACTATGTAATGGCTGATAACTCTTCACTTTGATGTTTCTGTAACAGTTGTCAGCTAAGTATAAGAATTTGGTATCCACTTCTTTCTTCCTTTGTATGACACAAAGCTTTAAATGTGAGAGGCTACAACGAGACTTCAGCAGGCGCTAGGAAATTTTCTCCTATAAAACTGCCCTTGTTCAGAGGGCTTCAGTTACATTTTAGCAAGACATTATTTACGTGCACGTATTTCTCCTCTAAAAGTTTGCAAAGGGCAAACTAGGTAATGTGATTAAGGGGCTGAACACAGTAAAGGTTCCAAAAACTAGGTCATTATTGAGATTAACGACTGGATTAAAAGGATTTAGGAGAGTGGTAGGATTTTGATTTGCATATTACTCCAAAGACCTTTGACTTATGTAAAGCCTCCTCTTAAAGGCTATCAAGCCAAAGTATTATATCAAGCAATTTAGTTGTTGCAAATTACTCTTGCCTGTTTTTCGACCTTGTGTATATTACCCATACTTCTACACTGGAATTATTTTTCATAATTCAACACTTGATTGCTCCTCTGGATGTGGCAAGTGCAGGAGGAGCACTAATGTGAAAGAGATAAGTTCTAAAATAATTAAATCTTATTAAGTATAAGCTCTGGGATTCTTGAAGGATTTCACCTGAGAGTATTTTAGCCAGCTGCTGAAACAGGAGACTTTGTTTAACAGCAGATGCTAGCAATTCAATCAAAATAATTTCTCTAGCAAAAACCTCACAAATTTATTTAGATTAACTTTCGTACCACTCTACAAGAGCATAGATGGCTGTTTTGGTATATGAAAAATATATCTAAGAGTTGATGCCTACAATTGCTTTGGGGAGTTGGACTAGATGATCTCTAGAGATCCCTTCGAGCTCTGACAATTCTGTGATTCTGTGAAATTAAACTGGAGGGTTTGCATGGCTGAGATCACACATTTAACATCAGCGAAAGGAAAAATATAGTTTTAGGGGTTACTCAGTATAAAAATCCCTCAATGGACAGCATGTGTTTGTGTCTCATCCTGTGTGAGAAGGCTCTTTGTGGTACTTGCATGTTTCAGTGTATGAAAGGAAGGGATGTGCTTCTGTGTGGGCAATTTAGCACAAACAAATGTGATGGTGGGAAAAACATTCTGCAGATGAGTGCTTCTGTAAGACACGATATTTGTGACAATAAGCAAAATAGAAAAATGCTTTCATAACACCCCTGGGTAAGAAAAGTTAAATAATTTTAGGATTTTCAGCACAAACTCAATAAATGACAGAAAATACAGATCATGTTCTCATAAACCATATTCTTCACATAATATCCAGTCCCTTGTATTTGAAGGGCGGTCTATTTATTTTTATAAACCTTTACGTGGCAAATGCTCTTACCATTTTACTGCTCTGCTTTTAAACATTATTACTTCAAATTGTCAGTCACCACTGGCCCATCAGAGTTGGGATGACGTCATTTCAGAAACTGCCTCAAGCACTCTCAACCGCAAAAACACAAATTCTACTCAAAAGTACTAGCAATACCAATGTGTCTGAAAAAAAAATCATGTGTCTGAAAAAAAAATCATGTGTCTGAAAAAAAAAAGTACATGAGATCATTAGTTCATCTAAGGGATTCAGGTATATACGTTTCTCACAACATGCATACGTTTTTCTGCGTTCAGGGGGAATACAGATTTCCCATGTAAATTAATCTTAATTATGCAGTGAGAAAATTAATAAAGAAGGCCAAGGAACGGTCCAACATGATAAGCTTTCTTTTTTGCCCTGTTCAAAAGTGTGTGAAACCTGAGGTAAAGGTCACTACTTCAGAAGCAAGAACTGTGCCTTTGAACTTTGTTAGACCAAGGAGATGATGTCCAGCCCAGGAACCCTACACAACTTGGAAAAGCGCCCTTGCCACTAAGCCATAGCATTAAAAGTAATTTGTAGTGGTAAGTTGTTGCAACTACCTTCTATGAAGAGTCACATCGTGTTGATTAACTTTGGACATATCATGAGAATAGCTAGCAGATTACTCCCTTGAGGGGATTCACGTTGAGAAGTGCCATACTGCTGGATTCTCTTCAAGTTTGAATGGAAGATAGATGCTGAAACAGCCAACCACAGCAATCAGGATCCAGTAGAACACAGAATTTTATGTGCTAGGAAACGTTAGAAGCCCAAGAGGCACCTACAAATGTAGAAAATAGCTGAGTAAGCTGTAATATTCAAACCTGATTTTGGTGTTTAAAAGCCTTTATGAGGTCTTTCAGAAAGATGTCAGGTTTACAATGGACAGCATGTTAGAACAGAAGTGCTGTGACAGAGTGAATGCCCAGTCCCATAGGTTCTCCCCAGCCTTCCACAAACAGGTGACAGTGCTCCTTCAGCTTGCCCTGTCCTGCGGGTCCTGGGAAGTGCTGGGTGAGAGCCCCACCACACACAGTCTCTGACTGCCCACCAGCAGCCAGTAGCAAACATCCACATATTGGTGGATGATACTATTTCACCACAACTGACAGAAAACATGTTTATCATTATCTACCCTTGGCTTTGGCAGCTGTTTCTGCTCTAGCAGAGGTTTTGATTTAAGAAAGACTGAATGATGTTCTCTAAAAAACGAGGAAGAATCAAGTAAGCAATACTTCTCTTGTTTATGAAGATCGAAAAATTTGTTTCAAAGAAAAAGTTTCAATGCACAAAATCAGGATCATTTTAAGGGAAGATTAAATGTTTAATTACTTATTCTCATTTTCAGAATCTAGAAGGAACTAGTCCAGAAAAAAATAATTAGTAAACATAAATTAAAACAATACTGTAGAATAGCAACTTCATAACTCTGGAGTAAAGACATCTTTCTTTAAAATAATCAGAGATAGACCACAATTTTTCACTGTTTATCTTGCAGACATTATGTTTTGGAAACAGATTCTTGGTTTCTCTCTGACTGTTTCAGATCTCTGAGGCAGTAAAAAGCACCTAAATGTACCCAGTGAAGAGAATAAATTCCATAAAGAAGCTCCATGTTACTAGATAACTAGTGAAGTCAAAATACTTGCCCAATGATGGTTTAAGCAGTTTGGCTAATACAGCTGATGAACATGGGCTCAGAAACCCTGGGGTTTTTTGTTTTAGTTTTTGGCCTTTTTTGAATCCCACAGGTATCTACAGGAACATTTGGAAGTATTAAATTGTGGCCCTGAATTTCTTCCCCTAACAGCTTGCGTTCTAAAGATAGGATTCACCTACCTTTACCTACAGAAGATGAGCATCTACTCCAAACTAGACAGCTGCATTCCCTCTAACAGGAAAGTGGGCAGCCCACTTCCAGAGGGCAATTCATTCCAGTCTGGCTAAATTACCTTTTTTAGGATAAACTGAATTACCCCAGGAGGTTCCTGTCATTTTCAATTGACTCACTTAGACCAGATTATTAACTTTTAGATGGCTAAAGTTAGGTGAATCCCATCTGAAAAGACAATGTTTAAATGACGAACGGGATAAACAGGAAGGTGACAAGAAAGAAGGGCAAGATAAGGGGTTTTTTTAAAATACATTTTAGGATTAACCAGCACAGTGTGTAATCCTTATCAAATCAGTACCAGAAACTGCATTTTTTTACTAATCTAAGTTTCGATTACTTTAATAATCGCAATGTAGAATACCTATTAGTAGGAGGAAGCTGGGATCTGTCACTCAAATTCAGCCTGCTAGTCTGAGAATTCCTTGCATTACAGAAATCAATTAAATTGTCTGCCCTTTCTTTTAACAAGAGGTTATTCAGATTACAGACTTTCCATCACAATAGGTTGTCGTGTCAACTTAACTTCAAGCAACTTCATATTATATTTTGCATATACACACAAACATGCGCTCTTCTCCAAATTCCAGTTGCAGTACGGAGTGACTTCCAATAATAATTGCACAATTTTCATTTTCCCATCTTATTACTGAGTGTACATACTAAGTTTCTAAACTCTACCTAAAATGTTGGAAGAATGAGAAAAAGCATCGAGAAAATTGTTTACCTCACCTGACTCAGTAGCTGGGTTTATATCACACAGCAATCTGTGAATCTCTATGATTTTCTATGTGAGTTCTTGCTGCAGTAGATCCCCATGCATCCCAGTGTCCTCTAGCAGGAAATCTGGATGCCCATAGTTTGCTTTGATATGCTCCAAGAGGCTTCACAATCAGCAAACAGAACTGCATGGCATAGCCCAAAGGGCATCCACTTTGCAGCATGGACACTACCAGTGAGAGCTACCTAATTAAGTATGTTGCAATTAAAATAGGGTGAATTCAGTAGTGCTGATCAACTGAAAACAGAATAGTTGTGGCTTTAAGTTGGGATTGCACTGTTACAGATCCAGCAAAGCAAGCCTGTGAGCAAATTCTAAACCTGTCTATATTACACCTAGGTTGCCAGTTCTTTC
>VXBW01001342.1:241755-303319 GCA_013400375.1 Thinocorus orbignyianus | reverse complement strand
GAGCGTTCCTGACTCCAGATCTGGAATCCAGCTCCTGTAGATCACTTAGTCTAGTCTGGGATTTTTCCTGATGCCTGCTGGTGACATGGGCATCATTCTGGGAGCTTAATACAGTTTTGTATATACTGTATACTTTTTTTCCCCTTTTTAATTTTTTTTATTATTATTTATTATTTTATTATTATTTACATTTTTATTAAAGTAGTTTAGGTTTTTTTCTAAACTCCTGAATCTCTTTAATCCCTTTCTCTCCTCTCTTTTTCTTAAAGCAGAGGGGGGACACAACATCATCTATCTTTTCTGATTGCTCAGAAGCACGACAGGTGCGACTTTATATTATGGAAAATATGTGCTGAAACAATGCCTGTGGGGCGAGCGGCAGCCTGCGTGCATGATGGGGTACTGTGAGTTTAAGCAAAGGAGTGTTTGGCTGGGAGCTGAAATTAGAGCTTATTGTGTGCCCTTGAGTAAACAAAGCTATAATGGGTTATTGAGACTGCTGACTTCTAACAAACAATGCTCTCTCTGTAAGCATGACATTTTAAAACCATGAAGCCTGAGGCATGTGTGCTTATTATCATATGTCTTTTTACCGACTCATTTTATGTCATGCCTTTGAAAGAGCAACACAAAACCACACAGTACATGAAGGGAACAGAGCTGAGGTATGTCTTGGCCTGCTACCAAGTATTGGCATATGTCATGACAATGGCCAAGGAACAAAAAATATCTAAGGCAACAATTCAGAAGTAGCTGCAACCATAAGTAGGCAACATAAATTTGTTCTAAAGGTGTGGACTCTCAGGAAAATTTTCAAACAGGAACTTAATGATCTGGGGATGGTGTAGACATACAAAAATCCTTACAATAGTGTTCACACAATGGACCAAAACTGGGCTCCTTTTCAATCCATCTTTAACTATTCATACCACGAACAAGACCAATACAGTTCTATGCCAACATTACATGGTGAGAAGACAGGGAAGATTTAGATATTCCCATCTCCTGGGTGTATTTTCTGTGCACTCACCTTCACTGTTTTTACAAGCAATACTCCAGCTGGATCAAGCCCTAGTGAAAAGTGTTAATATTTTGGTTAAAAAGATAGACAAGTAGACTCACCTCTATAAACCAGCTGTTGTTTGAGATTTTCAGAACTCAAGATATTTCAAAACATTCCCCTAGAAGGAAACAGAGATGCCCTTGTCCGACTTCTCATTCCTGTCACAGTCTGAATGAGCAAACATGCTGCCATCTTCCATTCTCATTACAGTTGGAGATGCTGGGATGGGAACGAATTCATCTTGTACCATGATCAGTTCTCATTTCTGTCTGTGGATAATGAGTTTTAGCAACACCGCACCAGCAGCGACTCTTGTTATAGGCTCATTCTGGGGACAGAGAGAGCAATAAAAACAGAAAAGCACATTAAAAATTAGAACCCATTTTACGATTTTCTTGGAAGTTGTGAGGAAAATAGAGAAAAAAAATAATCCATTTTTAGGGTAAAGATTTTCCTGAAAAACAGAGAAAACCTCTTATCAATCATTGCTGTATCACCAACAGCAGTGTCATGACAAAATGTATACATGATAGGGTTTCATCTGCAAGCAAATAAGCTCAGGAAGTATCATTCCCAGAGACCACAGCAAAGCATCTTCCTTAATCTCAGTTTGTGTGGTAACCCCCTGGCTCACAGAGACTGAATTTAAAGTAAAAGCTTTTCTGTGTGTTTGATTTGGCAATATGAAATCCCAAGCAAAATATTGCATATCGATATTCAAATGGAAAACAAAAGAAGGACTGGAAAAATCAGAAATTTCCTGAAGAACCATGTGTCCAAAGCTTTAGTCAAGACATCTCCTCCCCTGGCCACAACTCAGCTCCATCCAAGATACCCAGCTCTTATTCATAAGAGACTCCAAAAAGGGCTTAAGTTTGGTGCCTATCAGTGTACCAAATATTCTTTCTTCTTTTTGAAGCTATGCTCTGGAGCCTGTCTGGCTCTGTAATACAGCACTCCAGTTTTTGAGGCTGGGCTTCTCTCAGGGTAACCTCTCTCTTGCCTATCAGAAGGAAAGCAGCCTTGAAAAGGGAAGGCAGAAATGACATTTTTGCCATGCCTTTGCTACTTCATTACCTCCCATTTCCAGACAATGTACATAGAAACACTTTGTGTTTACTCATTTTCCAATATATTCCAGGTAGTCAGGGACTGAGTTTCCACCCACACTCTGGACATGAAAATATTCATAATATGTGGCAATAGGATATCAAAAGAACAGCTACATACAATAGTACCTTATGTTAAGACACAATCCACTATTGAACATGTTGCCTATTGCACGTAACAAAGCGAATAGATTTTTTATATTTTATTAAAAGCAAAAAGAGAAAAATGCTACCTTAAAATGCCCCAATACGCTTTAATCTTTGATTGTAGTAGAAGCTCAAAGAAGGGCGGAATGTTTTTACTTCTTTTGATTTTGACCGGCTTCCATTCAAGTTTCACTTATAATAGCAGCAGGCTTGAAAGACGTAACATGATTCACATCGGTGATTACTTTTTTTTTAATGTGTGGCATTATGAATCAGAGGTGATATGTATTTGACGTAAGATTGTATAGCTGATATTGAGTTCTTTTTATTTGCCCTTTTTTAATAGTATTTTTTTTCCCAATATTTTACACAGCACTGTCCTATGGGGCAGAGATTAAATTCTCTGAGAAGAGTACTAATATGCTGAAATAAATACGGGAGGTCAGATAACAAGGAAATACAATTAATGTCACAAAATAGTTACAAAGAAGGGAGGTGGAAGAGGATTTCATTCAGCTAATTTATTACTACATTATACATAATGTTAACCTCAGGATAAGAAAATAAACTAGCTTCCCGGCTGACCTGGATCTATTTCTGGCTCTGCCATAGACCTGAATTCTGATGTAGGGTGAGCAATTTTGTATAAAAATAGACATTTAAAGTATATTGTTTCTGGCCAGCAGTCAAACCACAATCAAAACCAGATCAGTACCACAATCAAGACCAGAATCTAAGGTATGTTAGGCACCTGCTTTTCTTCCAAACCCTCTTTGTCTTAAATGCTCAGAATATTTTAGATACATATTCTCATTTCTGTGTGCTTTGATAACAGCCAACACAGTGGTATCTCAGGTGGAACCTACGACTATGATGCAAATAATAACAATACTGTGCCATTGCCATATGGAAAGCATAAACTTTTGGACAAATATATCTGGTACTCTTTCAATCATTGTTTCCTCTTTTGTCATCTTCCTTCTGTTTCCTTTCTTGGCTTGGTGCAGCTACCGGTGCTTCATTCATCACTCTTTGCAGCAAAAGGACTTTGCACTCTTTTTTTGGTGACCCCAGTAGAAATACGGAGGAAGGAAAAAGATATCATTGAAATTACTGAAATATTTTATTTTATATCATCTCACATTTTGCCTTGTTTGTGGCTTGGCCTTAGCTATACTATTTGCACAGCAGTTTCATATTGCTGTAAAAATATTTTCTTGGAAAGGAGTATGCTAAGGGAACTTTAAAAAAACCTACAGATTAATATCCTTACAAACATAGCATAAAAATGTTCTCAGTGTTTTTTCCTCAATCTAAATATATTCCATTTTGCTTCTGCTATTATCACAAACCTGCAAGTAAGCTTTTATTTCAATTCCCAACTAACTTTATCTGACTTCATTCTGCATGAAATGTTATTTGCTTTATCTTATACTATGGTAAGATTAATCCAAGAAACGTGGAGAAATCACCACTTCAAAATAATTAAGACCATTTGAGCTAGCTTTGATGTTTATGCATGTCATCTAGAAATAGAAAGAGTTACTAAGAGATATCTTTGTATCTCTTATTAGTTGGTTACAGTAGTTCTACCATGTCTGTCATCAATCTTTGATCTTTTGACTCTGCACAAGCAGTTCATTGATACCACTGAATATCTGAAATGTAAAATTCACGCTGCATTTCTTACACTGTTGCTGGATACAGACATACAAAATTCTGCAAATAGAGTTTCCAGCAGGATATCACATTTATCAGTTCAAAATTAATGGATTTTCAACAGTCTTTACTATTTGATGTGCTTTTGACTCATCTGCCAGAGAACTTTGCGAAAGGATAATGGTGGAGGCAGACATACATGAGGAAAAAAAAAATCCCTGTAGATATTTAAACCAGTATTAGATGCATTTAGTATGTGTGTGTATATATATATACTTATTTTGATACTAACTAACTTAAAGAATAAAGATTAGATTCTAATGCGATTCCTGTCACGGCTCCTTTGAAAACCAGCTACTGCAAGACTATACCCAAATGCTATAATTTGTACTAGTCAGGATGTGTAGTGATGCAGAGCACATGTCTTAAATTAGAAGCTGCCTCTTCATCAGTATGTCAGCTAAAGACCACATCCTCATCTTCGCCATGTGCCACTCTCTGCACAGCACACGCGTGTGCATCTGAGATGAGAGATGCGGCACGGAAAAGGGGCTGTTCATCTTGCTGTGCTCCGCAAAGCAACTCAGGGGGGAAAAAAAACACCCAAACAAACAAATAAACAAGCCAAAAGAATTAGGTGAAAAGTCAGCACCGCACAGAGATGTGTTTGATTCCCAATGGCTTTAGAATGGTCCATTTTAAGCAGTTAATTTGTCAGTGGCTTTTTTTCCACCCCTCCATCCTTGAAGTGAAAGGACAACACAGTACAAACACACAAAGAGTATCTTAATCACTGCAGCTCTTCTCACCCGCCTTGCATAATGGCGTTATGTAAGCATCTGATTTGCATCAGTCCACAGCACTGATTGCTGAGAAAGCAGTTTGCAATTCAAAAAGATTCGTACACAACATTGCCCTTCTCTTATTTTCTTGCGGTAGTCTTCATAGCTGGAATTATACAGATCTTTCCCTCACACTAACAAGCACCAAGGCCACTATGAATAATACGCTTTTTGTCTCCGGATGTATTAAAAGACCTTTCAGGACTGAGGAAGATATTGTTCATATTTTGTATACTCGAGACTCAGTATGAAAAAGACAAAAAATGTCACTAGGTCGGGAAGCGCAGACATATTGATTTCTTCAAAGACAAGGATGGGATTGCTGTACAATACACTTTGAGCTCACAGCGACTGAACCGTTTGATATCTGGAAGTACTTACTTGGTACTGATGATATCTAGCACCTCTGAGCTAAGCACATTATGTTTTGATTCAGAAAAGCTAAAGATGACATTTCTAGCCCCAAATCGCTAAAAACCACAACAGACACCAGAGCTAAAATCTGGGGCACTTAAAAGAGGTGATCTCAGACATCTTTTATGAGTGATCCCTGCTACAAGAAGTCCTCGGTATAATCAGAGAAGACAAAAGAGCCAAGGAAAAGGGGAAAGATGGGTTATCATTTCCATTGTCTTGTCCACACAAAAGATTGACAGTTAAACAGCATAAAGGGCTCAACCAAAAAGCGTCAGGAAAACAACAGCAGAGCTGCAGGTGGGCCCTGTAAATGACTCCAAGCCTGACACTTCAATCGAGAAGCTGTATAGGAGAGGTAGGTGAACAAAGTAGTTAACTTTTTAAAAAAAAGTCTTGTATGTGTTTTAAAACAAGTGGAAATTCTTTTATCAGTGATGTCATGAGGAAAAGTAAACACTACCGGGGCAGTTATAAAGCAGGCAGACTTTGCTGGCCCTCTGTTTGAACCACCAGGTCACCAGGTGTGTGGTGAGAAATCATCAGAGGTTTGGGCTAGAAAAGGCTGTGGAAGAAGTTCAGTAACGTGTCCACCTGGATACCAAAGGCGATACCAGTGCTGCAAGCATTCAGCATGGGAAAATGCGATTCTTCAAAGAAGGTTTTTTTATTGGTGAATTCTGAAAACTGCAGCAATATCTGAACTGAATTATGAAATAAACACTAGGGAAGAGTGGGAGAAGATTAAAGTGATCGAGTATTGTAGGGAAAGCTACAAGAACACAAAATATTATTTGTACAGTAATGGATTACTTATTCAGCTCTGTATTTCAAGGATAATGCACTAAACAAATGGATTAATGCTATTTTTGAACAGATAATATCTGAAAGTAGGCCAGTAAGCCACAGTTTCTCAAATTGGCCTTTTTTCAACTCTGTAAATTCAGGACTTCCTTCTCATATATAACAGATGACTCAATTTAGGTGAAAGAAGCATAGTGAGGTCCTGGGTTTTTAACTTTCCTGTCCTACTGTACCCAGATTTTTCAAATACTGTCATTGAAAGAACAGAGAATTTATTTCTAAAGACTTTTTCTTCCTTCTGGAGGAATGGAACATTTAAGATACCCTTTGGCAATTAAAGCATGTGAAAAAAAAAGTCAAAACAAATGGCGTATTTGAGCCGATGAAAAAATCCTAGTAGTAAAACAAATGAGGTCTTTATTAACATGAACGAACCAAACACATTACATCAACTGCTTCTGAGCTGCTTATGGATTTCTGTAGCCAGGAAAGTTCATGACATTTGTATCTCTATTAGTCATTGTATTTTACTTGAGAGTATTAAAAGACTGTTTTGATATTTCTTTCCCACTTCTTTTAAAGCCAGTTAGGTTTATTTCCAAATTGTACTGCTAATGATTTATTTTTTATAACATTTTTAACAATACTAAACTTTTGGAGGTATTACCAGCTTTCCACAGAAACACAGAAGGGAAAAAGAAGGAATATTACAACTGCCGATGCTGAAGACCATTTTATTTACTCTTAGTTGTGTGATATAGTAGTGAAGATCACGCCAGCTTGACTGATGGAAATGGATGTTTAAGATGCAATGTACATATATATGGGTGCAAACCACAAAACATGGCTCTTTTAAAGTGCATCTGTGGGTAGGGCTGTACTCACTTAACTGCCTTAAAAGGACATTAACAGTACAATTTCAAGTTCACAAGGGTTAAGGAAATATGAGATGCCTTAATTCAACAGGATCAGACATTACTTTACCAATTTGAAGCATATATTCACCTTTTTTTTCCACCAAGTGCTTATCTGCATGCTGTTTCTGCTCATCACAGATTCCCAGTTCTACTCACCTACTTCCCCCATTACCAGTCTGCCCTTCCCTTCTTAGCAAAAGCCAGCCTTCAAAACCAGCCTTTCTTTGCAGCACCAACAACGCCTAGTCTCAATTTCTTTATCTCATATTCTTTGCCCCAATTAGTATATGTCCAACTGCCATGCAGTCGACATCCAACTTGAATGGCTTTCTTCTGATGTACATGTGTTACAGGGCAAAGAAGAGAGAACAACAAATATGCTTCATGCCCCGCCTCAGCCCCCGTCTCCCCTTGCCTTGTTTTGATGTCTGGGAGGACTCAACAGTCAAAGTAGACAATTTGACCTGGTTTATAGCATGGCCGAGTATGGATGGATTTTTAAAGAGAAGGTAAAAAGAACAACTCTCACAAAACTCTCGCTAAACCATTTCAAGACAAGAATGAGGTCCCCAGATTGTGGCAAACACCCAGCATAGGAGAAATCAGTTTGCCTGGCTAATTCAAAGTGCTAAATAGTGCATTTTGTAATGTGAAGCACTTGGCTGTCTGGAAAATAAGTACTGGTTACGCTAGGAAAAAACTCTTGTATGCAATACACACAAACATCACACACTAACCCATTCGTTTTTCTTTGTCTGTGGTCCTTTTCCTTCCCTCAAGTTTCCTAATTTCATTGTGCACTCCTGTTGCCCCTTAGAGTGATTCTGCAGCTTATCTCAATTAACAGTTGGTGGGGTTTTTTCTTGTCTCTCTACTCGTTTCTCTTTTTACAGAAACTGTGTAGACATTAAACTGAACTATGGAATACGTTACTGTAACGAATTTGCAAGGACAAGACAGATGTAAATGCAAAACCATCCCTCAAATTCATCATTACAGAAAGGTAACTGAACAGGTTCTAGGAATACAATAAAAAAATCTGAGGCAGCACAACACAGAACAGTCTTATCAACACAGTTTTTTTTGTCAGTTGACTGAAATGCCTTTTCATTTCTTGGCTACAGGTGATCTTTAGAAACATGTACTGAAAATGCCAAGCACTTATGTCAATTTAATTTTTTTCAACTTCTACGTTCTCTTGAGGCTCTTCTCATAAAACCTAACTTCTGGGGCCCATCAGTACCATATCCAATATTCCCTCTCAAAAAAAAAAACAACCCCAAAAAAGACACCATAAATATATATATGAGATTTTGGTTTTAACCCTTAAGTTAAAATCTGAGTTCCAGTCTGTTTAGAGCTATACTTTATAATTCTGCCCCTCAGCTTTCTATATCACCCTTCCTCACCCTGCATGTCAACTCATGCAAGAGGCATTCCTCTAGCTGGGGGTGTCCCTGCTGAATTTTGGAGGATCCTTCCGGCCCTGATCATTCTATGATTTCTCTCAAAATCAAGATCCATCAGCATAGATTCTGCTCTCCCCTGCAAATGAGTAACCCAGATGTGAGAGAAATGTGATCTATACCTCTGCTCAAAATATTTTTTGTTCGACAGAGAAATGTTTTCTTTGCCAGAAGTGGGGGCTTATATCCTCTCAGCTATGGACCAAGATTCATAGAAAGCCCCAGCACCAATGACTTCTGACATCCAACCACCAGTGCCGTCTACTGGCAGCCCCATGGGGCTTCACAGCCTTCAGCTGCCTCATATGCCACCTCAAAGGACAGCCCTAGGACTGGAACCAGGCCCAGGGTGTGTGACAGCACACATTCAGCCATCCTGCCTTCAGATGTGTCTTTGGAGGATGGCTGAGAACCACAGACAATGGAAACTCTTCCCTCTCCCTGCTAACTTTGCACAACTGATGCTCTGCGGAAAAACCTCTACTGGATCATGGAAAGGAGGCATAGCAGAGATAAATTTTTGACCTCCATCACGCGTGTTAAAGAGTATGTGTCCCAAAGAATCTCTGCAGATGCTAATCCTCCAAATGAGCAAGAAAGCAGCAGGCGTTGAGCCTGAAGGCACTGATAGCACCAACAGTATGCCCTCCAAAACATTAATTCAGGAGCAAGCACTCCAGCAGATGTATTCCTTTAGGCTTAAAGTCACCTTCCAACGGTTGCTTTATTGAAGGACTTTTCCCTCAAACAGCAGTTATACCCTGTGCAGCAGCAAGCCCCAGATAACTGCCAGTAATAGCAGTAATGAGAAATAAGAGAATTAAACTGGTGAGAAAACCAGCTGTAGCAGCTAGTACTAATACCTTGCATATCCTCTGTGTGTGTGTGTAAGAGAAAGTGTGGTTTGAGTTTATATTTGCTTTCAGTATCAGATACAGAGTAGGTAATCTCCACCTTCAATACCAAATGCACTTTCTGTGCCTCCTGCACAAAATGAAGCAAATCCCCGCAGGTCTAACACAAGCAACTTTCAGAAGAGCCTTGTTTCACACAAAGCACGCTGGTGGCACTGCAAACACAACCAGTTCCTGTGAAGGGACTGAAAGGAGAGCCGACTGTGCAAAACAGCTTTTGAGCCATTATGCAAAACATGTTAACCACCTTGGAGTCTTTCTTGAGAAGTGTTTCGCTTCTATTTAGCGTGAAATTAGCACAAGTCGCTTATGACAGGAACACATTTGCATTGATTAGAAACTAAGCCAACCAAATCAAGAGCCGGTATTGGTAAAAATCCACCAAGCTGTGGAGAACACAGGCTGCTTTTATGACTTCAGTTAGTTTTTTGAAATAGCCACAATATGATTTTTCAAATATTTTAGGCAATTTTAGAGGACATCAACAAACACACAGACAGACTCCATCTCTTTCCTCAATGTATTCCTATAAAAGTAGACAAGCAAAATGTAAGAGGGGCAACAGAAGATTTGCAAAGGAAAATGTGTAATTGCTCTGCACAATACATGGGTTTTTTTCACAGACCCAGGGCTCAGCCTTCCTTCTCCAGGTTCACAAGGTGGCCATCCACCATCTATTACCTTGTACTGAAACCCTGGCATCACATCTCTTGGAAAAATCAATGCAAAGTGAAGTTCTTCCTCCACCGTCCCCTGCCACCCCACCAGCCATGAAACAAGAAATTAACTGCCTTGTGTCTGAAAGGAAAGGTGGAATCAGACCTTTCCATCTATTTTTTTTCCCCTGGGCTGTATTTGCCATACTTCAGTTATCAGTAAGTATGTGAAGCTGATCCTGTTACAGTGCGTTGAATCACGGAATTGTCAGAGTTGGAAGGGACCTCTAGAGATCACCTAGTCCAGCTCTCTCTTCAGAAAACTCTCACCTTTCGAGAAGTGGGAATAGACTACTCATAGTTGAGCTGTCACTTTGTCTTTAACCTTCAGAGAGCATTTTCTGTTCCTTCTTTTGAAATCTGGCACTTGCAGCTTCTTTGTGTTGCTACCACCTTTGCATGTGAAGCTGCACATACCAGGTTTCTCACATGGAAACTGAGGGGAAGTCATAAAAAGACATCACACTTAACCAACAGGACAAAGTCAACAAACTCCAGAAAAAAATAGTATTAGTGGATGGTTTTAGGTCTCTGGATACATTTCTAACATATTGGCTTAATGTGCTTTCAGTGATGATGGGATGAGTTCTGTACTGTGAGGAACAAAGAATTTGGGATGGGAAATTAGGAATTTTTTAAGGGGGATGTGATTCATAGAGGCCACAAAAGGGTTGCTTTATTCGTGATCTGCTTCAGACTTGGTAGTAAATTCATTGTGTTAGCAATACTAAACAGAGAGCAATAGTGGAAACTCAGAGAGACACAAGAGCAGAGAAGAACAAGACATGTCAAGACGTATGTTCAAAGAGCCACGTCATCTGGCCTTTGAGGGAATAATGGTACTACAGGTGCAAGAACTAAAAAAAGACCAGGTAAAAGCTCAGCATTTGTATTAAAAAGCCCAGAAAACTCCCAGTGAAATCTGGTGGATATAGTTCAAATGTTACCTTAAATACACCAAAACCAAGGCAGGTGCTGCAGCCCCTTACCACACCAGTGGGTCTTTGCTGAACTCATGCTTTTGGATTGGCTCTATCTCATGTAACTTTAGAGTCTATATCTAACTAAGGTCTTCTTGCATCTCTACTTTGTAGAAATAAAGATAGAGTCTCTAAGGACTTATCATACACAGCTATTATTGCGCTGGTGGAACTGATTTCTGACAGTGCTTATTTTCCCTCTTTTAATGGGGAAGAAAATTGGACCAAAGAGTCATGTTTCCTCAGTCAAGTTAGATTACAGAAAGTTCAACCATAATATCACCCTCTTTATTCCCTTTGAACTCTTTTTTCAAAAGATCTGTAAAAAAATAAAAGAAGGAAAAATCAGTTCTAGGAACTGGGTCACTACTTACGATGCTTACCTGAGTAGATATTTGCTGAGATGAACAAGAAAATTACACCAGTCAGCAAGTTATTTTGTTTACAGTGACTTTCACTCTGTAGTCCTACTGTCTTCAATGGTTTGACTTTCATACAGGTCAGGAAGTTTCCTGTTTTAACAGTAGTTTTCTGGGTTTGCTACTAACATCACAAAAATATGTGTTTGTACTAGGTTTACCTTTCTTCCTCATTTCGGTTTCAACAGAGTGAAGGACACGGAAGTGTGTCAGTGCAGCACGATTTGCCAAGGCACCTCCTGATGCCAGTCAGAGAAGCAAAAGGGTTCCTCTCATTTGCACTGGTAGGCACTGCACATATTGGAATTGACGCTGATTAATTAGATTCAATAGAATGCACCAAAGCAAATATTTAACAGAGCAGGGGGAACAGTCAAAGCAAACAGTTTGTAAACAACTCACTGGCTGGAAATTCAAATTTATCCAAGTAATTTCAGCAAACACGAACACACTGCCCAACAACCAGGAATGACTCCCAGTCAGAAAAACTGAACTAGCATCCACACTATTTGCTCAGTCTTAATCTTTACATTAAGTTCTATGAGGCAGAACTGTTACACTTTGTTCAGCTTTGAGGATTGCACAAAAACCCTCCACAAAAGTACATGTACACCTCCAACCCAGAAAACCTTTCTTCCTAATTTCAGTCTTCACCTAATGGAGTATCGCATTTTGTCAAAATTTTTAAATCAATGGCAATTATTATTCAAAGGTTTTATATCACTGTTCTTCCCTTCCAGCATTTTTATATACCACAGATTTTTACAGGTTCTGCTCATAAGATCATAGGTAAAGCTCTCAAAAACATGCTTATGACGTCCAGATTTTAGCCCTTTTTTTTTAAGAGATGGTCTACGTCAATTGTCCACTTACCTTCAAAGTCAAAATTACAACTTTATATGAAGATTTCTGGATGTTTATGATGTCCTGAGTATACCCTTGCTCAATATGCTGCTTTGGTAAGGAACATGCCTTCACTAGAAAGCAGCCCTTGCAAACTGCATATTGTATCTTATCTTTGCAGCAGAGCTGTCTTTGAACTCATGTACTCATATAAAGTAAGATTTAATGATACACAACACTTGCATGCAACTTAATCACACTGGAGCCTACAACACTTTTTTGTGGTTCAATGATAAAACTATAAATGCACACTTTGAACAAAATCCCTAAGTGATTAAACCACATTATAAAGTAGCAACATTTGGCTAAAAAATCAAAACCATACAAATAAATAATTATATAAGTATGTTCAGGCAGGCTGTGCATGTGAAGGAAGATGAGTCACTTTTAATTTCTTTTTTATGTTGGCCTTGTGACAGATGAGCAATGTAATTATCTTCTTTTGCATTGTGCTAGTTTTATCTCATTGGTATTAAATTTTTATTTTTTCCATATTCTAATTTCTGCAGTGGGTGAAGTGCAAGACTGGGAAGCAAGGCATTGCTAGAATCTATCTCGTTCACGTTTCATGTAAAGAATATTTTAGTACTTTTATATAAAAATAAAGCTAAAATGGGGAGACTCTTATTTTTATGCACCCAATTAATGATTAATAAATATTTCTACTGAAGGAAAGAAAACAAAAAACAAGAAAATCCTTTCAGCCAAGCCAAAGTGTTTATTGAATCCACACATAAAATGTATTTAAGAAGGTATATAAAGCTAGAAATGTGTTAGGGGCTTTTGTTCCTTATGCACAAGAGAGAGAGAAACCAAAACTGGCTATATTTACACTGATTGCTCTGCTAGTTGACTTAAGAAATATGTTTGAGCACAAGGCAAATGGAAAAAGGCCATGCCAGGCTCCTATTATTACCACCAAAACATGTAGACAACTGAAAAACACAGGAAAATCTTGAGGCTAAAAATACAGAACAGAAAGCCCAGGTATACCCTTAAATAATAAAATATTAATAAATACCTCTTTCCTATTATCACATATATCCCAATTAGAACTAATGTGAGGTCAGAAGGTCTTCTTCCAATATCAGGCTTTGACAAAATCTCTGTAAAGCCAGTTAAGTTGAACAACTGTTAAGACAGAATTAGTTTTAGAATCACATGTGCTTCTATCTTTACTAATGAGCTTGAAGACCAAGCTCTTGAACAGGCTTGCTCATCATAAATAGATTCATAGGAATCAAAAAAAATAGAAAAGTACTCCTGGTAAAGTAGCATACAAAGAGGAAGGCAGTCATACTTTGCACTAGTTTGGAAAATGGGATTGAAACTATTAACACGAATGTGTACAAGAGTAGACACAGACATCTACAACGGTACAACAAGATGAGTACACTAAAATAAGAGATGGCTGTGACCTAGAATAGGCCTGCGTAAAGCAAGTATGTAAATTTGGTGAGAAGAATCTCACTTGACGGGACAAATATATACAGCAAACTAGTCAAGCTTTTACTTAAAATATTGCCCAGCAGTGTGAAAGGAGTATCACCTTGCGCCTGATTATCTAGGCTGACTCAGTACTCAGACAAGACCACTGACTTGATGCTAGTACATGTGCATGTGCATAAAAGAGGGAAAAACACCCTGGCTTTCAGACCACCTCCACCCTCTCACCAACATCACCTCAGCCTTGCTTGCTCAGGCCGCATTTCAGCCTCCCAGTGCAGCAGGTGTGAGTGGATTTGCAGGGTTGCTTCACCAGAGCTCTGCTGGAACATGGGTACTCCCACAGTGCTACAGGTGCTGTCACACAGCGTGAGCTGAGGGAGGCACTCCCGCCAGCAGCCAAAGGCACCAGACCAAACCCTGGCTTCATTACTCATTTTGTATCTCGGCGACATTTCCATCAACTCATACGAGCTCCAACAATGAAAAAATTAACTCTGAACCATCCAGTCTGGAATACTCTGTGCTGCAGCAGATATTCTTACCAGCCTGTAACAGTGCGGAGTGAGTCATAAAGAGACACTGGTGAATACGAAAAATTAGAATTTTTTTAGAAGACATGTCATTTTGATCTTAATTTCTGAACTTTTGTGGTGAAAACCGGTACAGATCACCTCTTTAGATAAAAGTATTCCAGTACTGCACGACTGCCCCAGGCAGCACATTTTGCACATACAGCAACTTTCTTACATGCCTGTGAACAGTAAGCAATCCACTGGCAACACTATACAAGAGTAAAAGGATGAACAGCCTTACGCACAAAACCTATTAAAACTAAAACCACCAGGCTCTGCGTTCAAGGCATTCGAAAGTCGAAGTCAGAAGCATTACTAATGACAGGCACATGTAATAAGATCTGTGTGGTGAAGCAAAGCATCATTGCGGCCAGATTTAGAGCCAGATCATCACTTTAGAAATATCAATAGCTGGATGAGGTCCAAGTTACTTCCTCATCAAAGCAGCATGACTCCTGACTCCAGTGAAAATAATAACCTCAGTTTGCGGAGACAAAGTCCTGATCAATAATGAATCTTAACATGTCCATGGGATCTTCTGCCTTCTCAACTGTGAATTAGTACTGACACCTTCTTGGCACTCCGCCAGCAGCGGCTGCTTACCAAAAGTTGATTGGCAAATGTGGGTTGGTGAAAGCTGAACAAAAATATGATATCTGAAGTATGGTTTACCAGAAAACCCATAATACAACTGCAAAATGCAGCTATGTGAAAACCAGAGAAACATTTGATTGTGGTTATTATATTTCTGACATAAAATACAGCCTGACACATGCATGGTTAGGTGTTGGGAGGGGCCCGGGAAGACATGCGGCCGACTCAATATGAGTGATAAAGCAAGCTCCGGCGTTTATTCGGATAGCTCAGATATTTATACACTTATTGTAAATTATGCCTACTTGTCACACACTAATTGGCTAGGCTTCTAAAGATTACATGTTCATACACCTCCTACTTGCAGTTTCTGCTTCAAGGTTCTCCAACATCCCAGAAGGACACTCTCCCTCTCTCCTTGTTTATCATTCTCGCAGGGTCTGTGTGATCTTGGCTCTTCTTCCTTGTCAGCGTAACTTGCAGTTCTCACTGAGGCCTACTGTGGCTAAAATCCTACTTATGCTAAACACTTAGGCTAACAAGAGGATTGCTTGTACAATGCTTCCACGGATCAAGGGCCCTGCTCCTGCAGCCATTCTGCAACAGTTAGGACCCTAAAAAATCACACAAGACATTAGTCTTTCAAACCAACTCCCCAGATTTCAGAGCTGAAGGACAACCATCAGCCTTTTCAAGTTTCTCATGTATTGCCCTGTACCCTGCTCACTAAACTCATAACCGAAAACACTACTAATTTAGCTGTTTAACAGAACCCCACAGATTAGCTATGGGCCACATATCAAAGCCATGTAACTCAGAGTTAGGGATGTACAGCTCTGGACTGCGCACATTTCATTCCACCAGCTCGAATTTCTGACGCTTTGTCTCTCAAAATAACCCAGTATTCACCAGGAAAGGTCCCTGGGAAAACAGAAATTGTTTTACTAAATTAGACCCCTGACCCATTTAATCCTTTCTCTGGTAACATGAGGACTTAAGAAGCTAAGTCCTTATGACCACCAGCATAGGTTTCACTCTGATTTTCTGTGAAACTCAGAGACTGATATAACGCTAAATTACAGGCTTTGCTCTTGATTGTCATTTTTATCATAAATCTGGATGTGAATTATAGCTTTAGAATCACTATGTTCTTAAAATATATTTCAAAACATGTTCTTGAAAGTCTCAATTCTATGGCTAACATTTGCATTAGGAAAAGGGATAATTTTAAATGCTTGCCTGTCCAGGTTTCTTCTGTGGTTAATTTCTATGTTATATTCATAAACACGCCATCACAAACACCGAACTCACTGTACTCTGTGAAATCTGTTTTACCATTAGTAGGTTAGGACTGAGCCCCCAGTTCTATTTATCTCATGTATTCCTTTAGTAAGTGTCAAAGTAGATGTCAAAACTCAAAATATTCACAGCCACTACTCTGATAAAAATGCAAGTATCTCAAACATGCATTTGAAAAGACATTCCTGCAGGACCAAGTGGAAATTCATCAAAGAGCATAAATGCTTGCCTAAACACCCACTGATGTCAGCAGCATAACCGTATGTGAAACTTCTGACTGAATCAGGACCTCTAACTGCTTCAAGCCATTTTTTCATCTGGACTTCCAGAGATGTCACTACCGTTCCACTCACACGTCCTGTGCTGCATGGTCGCATGGATAATGTTTCATACATATATGTATGATATATACTGACTCCAGAGGCCAGGAAATTGCATTTTACTCATAGCATTCCAAATCTTCCCTGAAGCACATATAGATGTCTTAAATTCTAGAAACCCAGACTTTGTAGCATTTCTGCAGAAATTAAGCTTGTCTAACAGTTTCACAATGAAGAGCTGAAAATCAGGCTTCTGAATTCCTGTTTAGATACTTTAAGAAATGACCTGATTTTTAAAAGCACTGAGCCTCAGGTGGCTTTCATGGATTTAGAGGATAGGTTTTCTAATAGACCTGGAACAAATGCTTAATCTGCTCCCTTTGTAGTTGGCAGGAGTATTACTGTTGAGCTCAGTGGAGCTCAGCTGCTAACTTTCAGACTTCTGTTTTTGAAAAACAGGTAGTCATAGGAACTGAATACCAACGAACACTCAAAGAACAGGGCAGAGTTTTCAGAATGCCACAACCGACACACACTCCCTGTTTATGAGTGTTTACTGTCACTGCTTGCTTGAAAGACTAACAGGTGTATGGGAAATAGGATAGGAGAAAGATGTCCACTTGTTTCACAATAATTTTAATCCTATCATATTTCCTATGTTTCCCTTGCCTGAGCCTTGAAACAGGAGATGTGCCATCTGTTTCAATAAAAAATGGAAAGTATATATGTACACAAACACACACATGACTGGGGCTGTGCTAGAACTAGAGAGAGCAAATAAAGAACCTATCTTTAAAATATTAAACATGGAAAATTATGAAACAATAAAACAACTGTCCTTTCAGTACTCTATTCTGCAGTACTTGGGAAATGCATCTTGTAACTACTACAGTTGTATTTATAAAGTTTCCTTGGAGCATCACATTTTTACACTCATGAAAGCTACTACAAGTTTATCATTTAAAGCAACAAACTGAAAGAGTCTAGTAAGCTCAATTTTCCCTATTTCTTTTTAATTTTCCTTTCATTTATTGGTTATTAGTAGAATCTTCCAAACTGTGTT
Organism: Thinocorus orbignyianus; assembly: GCA_013400375.1. Lineage (NCBI taxonomy): Eukaryota > Metazoa > Chordata > Aves > Ciconiiformes > Thinocoridae > Thinocorus > Thinocorus orbignyianus. The sequence continues at coordinate 285,669 of VXBW01001342.1, read as the reverse complement.
TCTCTTCTAGGTTCGTTTCCTTTTAATGATTGAGTATCTTCACATTGCAGCTGATGCACTTTTCAATGTTTTAGCTATAATTACCAAATTCAGAATGAAAACGAAAACCACTTAATTATGTAATTGTCTTAGAGACAGTACGATAATTAAAGCCCTGAGAAAAGCAGCCCAGAGGCACTGGCTGTGCAGAAAGGTAAAGAAAATATAATACAGGCATCTCAGAAAAGGACCAAATAAAACACTGTAGGGAAAGAAATTATACATGCGTCCCTAAACAGATCCCCTTAGGAACTGTATACCTTAATCAACATAAAATATAGCATTTACATAACACAGCATGGGCGGCAAGACATGTCACCAAAAATTGGCTCATCAGGAGTTGTAAGAGACTGAAGTTATCCATGACAAGAAATAGTGTTGAAGATGAAAACAAAACATATGACAAAGATTAAGAAGAAAGAAAAAAAAGTGGGATTAATCTGCAAACAAAACAGCTATAAGTTTACTAAGCAATACATAAAAAATAATAAAAGCTGAAGATGTTCTTCTTGGTACTGAAAGTGTGCAGATGCCATACTACAAGTCAGTATAAACTTCTTTAGACACAGGTCTCCAAGCTATTACACTCTCCTGAACTTTGGAAGTATCTGCAGCTGCACACAGCAAAACCAAAACAGCTGGATTTTCTTATACAGCAAAAAGGCAAACTTAAAGAAGTTTCTTATTTATGACTTGCATAATAAAGGAGAAATCCTTCAGTTAAATCGAAGAGCAACATGAATATTCACCCTGCTAAAAAGCCTTAAGCCCTTCATTGTGGCTTAGTGAGGTGATGACACAGGAGAGGATTAGGCTGTGTTCAGATGGGTGCTACTGGTTAAAAACCACAGAATTTCTGCTGCTGCCCACAGATGGGAAGAGTGACTGTGGGTACACTGGAAAGGTCCGACCAGCTGCAAGAGGTGATACAAGCCCTCAGAAGTGCTCAGAAACCCATGTGGAGAATGGACCCTCTACATGTAACTTGTACCACCTCTGAATTAACAGCGTCAAAGTTATTATGCTATTTCTCCTGAATGCCAACACCACACAGAAAACACCGTTACATTTGAAGTTGACAGAACACGTTAACAATGGTTTTCTTTTTCATGCCAGAAGCCTCAAACTGCCACACAAGAAACCAGCTTCCTTCTGCTCCCAGCAGTTAACATTAATTTCACATGTGTTTTGGCACTTAGCAGTAGATAATTATTGGCTACACTCTCTGCCATGAAGTACTTTCCTTTTATAATTAAGAAATCCTTTGAATTGTGGACAGTTAACTTTTGGACTGCTAAAGATTGCAAGCAATTAGTATGTAAATTACAAGTTGACACTGACAGCTCATATGGACAAGATAATGCTCACGCACTGAAGGCTACCTGTGCTTAATGTAAAAGCAATAGAAAATAATGACTTTTTTGAAGTTTCAAAGCACTTAACTCAAAGTGGATCAGAACACAGAAGCGCTTGCTTCTTTTCTATCGGTGTGAACCGAGGCACAGGCTCAGTGAAAATCAGCAGATGCAAATTTCTTTGCAAGAAAGTCTTCTTTCACTTCCTTTCATTACAGTTCTTACCTTCACTATACTTGGACTTGCACCTCTGTGATGCTCAGCCTGTGTGGCACCCATGAGAAAAGAGGTTCTGGAAAAAAGATATAAAAGACTCAAACCACTTCTCAAGACTGTAAGATCTTTTAACAGTTCCAGAGGTGTCAGCCAGTGTTTGAATAAATTAGGGCACAGCATCCTGCTAATCAGCTGCTGATTCTGTCTTCCAAGTTCCCCCAGCATGCTTTTTGTGACTATAAAGCACTAGCAAATAGCAAACTTTATTTTTAATATATGCCTGTATTTATATATAAAGCTGATGCTTCTTTCCACTGAAACTATCAGTTTGATGACTGTATTGTACAATGACTACACAGAATCATGGAAGTGTCTGCGTTGGAAGGGACCTTTCAGATCATCGAGTCCAACCATCAACCTAACACTGACAAACCCACCACTAAACCACATCCCTCAGCACATCTACCCATCTTTTAAATACCACCAGGGATGGTGACTCAACCACTTACCTGGTCTGTTCCAATCTCTGATTACCCTTTTGCTGAAGAAACTTTTCTTAATATCCAATCTACACCTCCCCTGGCACAACTTGAGGCTGTTTCCTCTTGTCCTATCGCCTGTTTCTTGGGAGGAGAATGACTCCTGTCGGGTAGCTGTAGAGAGCAATAAGATCTCCCCTCAACCTTCTTTTCTCCAGACAACACAATCCCAGTTCCCCCAGCTGCTCCTCCTCTAAGACTTGTTCTCCAGTCCCCTCACCAGCTTCCATGCCCTTCTCTGGACTTGCTCCAGAATCTCAATGTCCTTCCTGTAAGCCAGGGGTCCAAAACTGGACACAGTATTCCAGGTGGCGCCTCACCAGATAATATTTTAGCCAAAACTGGATTTGAGGGCATTCTCTTAAATCTCCACTGCAATTAACACTGTATCTTGATAATTCCATGAAAAACGAAACAAAACAAAACAAACATTTGTACTCCATTTTGTCAGGAAGTGTAGCGATAAGACAAGGGATAGTGGTTTTAAATTGGAAGAGGGGAGTTTTATATTATATATTAGGAAGAAATTCTTTACTGTGCGGGTGGTGAGGCACTGGAACAGGCTGCCCATGGAAGCTGTGGCTGCCCCATCCCTGGAAGCGTTTAAGGCCAGGCTGGATGGGGCTTTGAGCAACCTGCTCTAGTGGGAGGTGTCCCTGCCCATGGCAGGGGGTTGGGACTCGATTATCTTTAAGGTCCCTTCCAAATCTAACCATTCTATGATTCTACGATTTTGGTCCTTCCAGCTACCTGTTGTTTCTCTGATTTATGAATTTGGCATCTCAAGGTACTACTTTACACACAGAAATCCACGAAGTGTCTTCAGCACCTACAAAACAGGTGAGAACAGTTTCGATAACAAACTCCTCTGAGGAGCATTCACACCGGAGCACCCTTTTGTCACTAAAAGTCAGTCGTGAGGAAAGAAACGCTGCACAAAACGCTGCCAGAGTGTTCTTAACCGCGAACCGGAGGGCACTGACGCCGGCATAGAGACCAGCTGACACCCTCGGACCCTCAGCTCCCCCCTGGGCCCGTCCCCCTCACAGGGCCCGGCCCGGCCTCCGCCACGGCGGCGAGCGCCCCCTGGCGGAGCGGGGGAATGACAGCGCCGGCAGCGGTGGTGCGGGCAGGCAGCGGCCCCAGCAGGCCGGCGGCAGGCGGCGAAGGCCAGCGGGTATGGGATGGAGGAAGGGGGCGGCCTGGCCCTACGTTTCCTCCCCGGCGGCTCTCACATCTCTGGTGCCGACTCCCAGGCAGCTGAGAGGAAGGAAAACCAGAACCGCGACCGGGACCGCTGAGGCAGCCGTTGGCCTCTGCGCCCCGCCGCCCCCCCCGCACTCCCATAGGCTGGTGACGCCTTGGAGTCAGCCAATCAGGAGGCGGTTGTCAGGCGCTCCCGTCTATTTTTAGCACGGGGCGCCAAGCAGTTGAGGGGGGTGTTTGTGCGGACGGACGGATAGACAGAGGGACAAAAAGATACCCGGAGAGACAGCCAGAGACCCGGACAGACGTCCCCAGGAAGGATCAGAGGTTTCTGAGCCGCAGTAGCGTGGGAAGGCAGCGTCAAACCCCGGCTGCCGCGGGGAGCGGGGAAATAACCCGGCCCCCGCAGCTTCCAGTGGTGGAACCCAAAGCAGGATGTTAAAAAAACTAGGATTTTTTAATTAGGGTGGGGGTTGTTGCAGGCCGCTCCGTCCCCTGGCCTCTTCATCTCCTGGCCTCTCCGTCCCCTGGCCTCTTTCCGGCTTTGTCGCAAACGCCCTCAGAATCCCTGCTCCCGAGGTCTGCTGAACCAGTGAGCAGGTGATGGAGAAGTTTGGGTTACTGGTATCTACTATATTGGGCATCTTTTAAAGTTTATTTCATACAGTGTCATGGAAGTGAAGTCACGCATAAGGTAGCTGGACGTCTCTCTATTTGGTGCGCTCCTGACGCATCAGTCGCTATTGAATAATGAGAGATGTTCTGGAGGAAAAAAGTCAGATACTTAAAAAAACACACCCCTCTTAGATACTTAACCCCTCAGGTAATACATATTGAGTATTTTGGAGGGTTCATATGTTTTAGATAACTCGAACTGTCTTATCTTCCAGTCTCTCACAGGCATCCGAATTCAATAGAGCGCCTTCATGAATCCTTGAATTCAAAAAAGGATAAGACGTGCTGAAGCGTGCAATGAAGCACCGGGATGAAGGAGGGCCCCTAGTTTAGAAAAGGAAATGCTGAAGTACAGTAAGAAAAACGAAATCTAAATCAAGACTTTAATGATGTCAGTGTGCTGTAGAAATGTTGAGGAAAAAGCTGGTGTTGCTAAGCAAGTTTTTCAGACCTTTGCATAAACACAAAGAAGTGAGATACCTGTCCTAATATACACCTACTTAGCCACAGGTGACCAGCTATTTGTGGTTTTGTGCCTAATGATGGATTGTAATAGCGTCTTGGGCTTGGTAATGTCTTGCTGACAAAAAAACAAAAAATGCAGAGTGGATGAAGTGCAGACCTATCTGCACAGTGAATCTGCAGCCCCCAGAAGGAGTAAACTGATCTGCAGGTCTCGTGCTGATCCTACAGTGCGGGAATGGATTTCACTGCCTGTGTGCACAGAGGTAGAGTTCTGGGCACTTTGAGAGGAAAATCTTGCAAAATAAGACTGACGCTCCAAAGTCAGCCAACAGCCACACACACAAAAGAAAGTATTCCCTGAGAAATCTTGCAATGTCAGAGCAGAAACTTGCCCTGCCGCTCCTTGTCATCACCAGCCCTTAAGTGATGGTCAGTGTCAGACTGTTCTGAAATCCTTGTCCTCATCACTCCATACCCACGAATGCTTTTCAGTTGTCAGTAGGACATACCAAATCAGCAGTGAAACAAAAGAACAAAGTCTGCTGCAACAATGTTTGGATGCCATTTCAAAAAAGTGGCCTGTGGATTTAAAATCTGCCCAGTAAAAGAAAAAAAGTAAAAAAAAAAAAGTTGTTTATTCTGTCATTGCTAGAACATTGATATAGTCAGAAACATTATTTCAATGAAGTTTTTACATGCCATTGAACGTTTTCTCTGTGTTCACGGGTTGTCAGTCTTATGTGCAGATTGAACTAAGTTCTCACAGAGGAAGTTCACGCAGCGTGAATTTCGTTAGCTTTGCTGATCCCATTATGCACCATAATGCGAGAGTGAAGATTGCTCTGCATAAATATTCATCTAGCATCTTTCAAGTTTTCACTTTTCATTCTGCTGCTGCCTGACCCTGTCTGCCACTTTTCTCTGAATAATCATTACTGCTGAGCAACCCATTTGAAGAGAAACGCATTTGCAAGACTAAAACACCCGAACAGCGCCGGACTCGAGTTGCAGCCCGTTGCAATGTGTAGCTGTGGACACTGAAACGGTCCAATGTGCTGTTTGGAGTTGATGTGCATTTTTCTCTGCAGATGTCACAGCCTCTGGCTCACACAGATGCTGTCCTGAACATGCGGGTGGCAGCCCCTCAATTTTCACTCCCAGCACTCCGAGTCCAAATTAGCAATTTTTCCTGTTTTAACTCCAGTAGGGTTTGACTTGTATTAATTATTTTGTTAATGCTTTTCTATCAATCCCCAAACCAAAGGCTCTGCTTGTGCATCGAGGTGAACTGGAATTGGTGAAAATAACATAAACAATGATGTGATGTGTTTTTGTGAAGGCAAGGAGTCAAATCAAGGGCTCCTTCCACATCAAGTGAGTTAAAATGACTCACATCAGAGGATTTAGTCCAACCATGATAAAATGGACCACAATTCTCTTGTGAAACCTTAACAAGACCTGGGATGTGAATGTCCATTCCCCACAATTGTTAACCTAGCCAGTAAAGGAAATTGCTGTTGTGGACTGTTCCCAGATGTGTTTCAGACTGCGTGTTTCCAGCACGTGAGAACAGGCACAGATTTTCTAGGTGAGCTAAGGGGACTGTGTCCCTGGCCCCCTCCATCGGCGTTGCAGTGTGTGGAGTGTGCACATCAGCTGCTTGTTTTCAGGGAATAATGTGCGTGAGTTTGCCCTCTACCCCCTCCCGCCCCCAAGTTATGCAGCAGAGAAAACTGCAGAATCAGCACTCCTGAGGTGCAGGAGGACTCCTGGTCTGTCTCTGGGAAAATCATTCTCCGGATCATGGGGGCTTGCATCCACATTTCCATGCTGTGACTTCAGGGGGATAAGCAAAGGAAGTTATTGAGTGGCTCAGTCTTGTAGTAACAGAGCTCCCTAATACAGAGCTCTCCTACAGAAGAAAACCCACCCCACCACCCAAAGCAGGCAGCTGCCTGAGAAAGGCAAGAAGCACTGCAGGGATGTGTCCCCATGGCGGGAGTATGACGAGCCACTTCACGGGCTGCACTGCAGACCTTCCCCAAGCTTTCCTTGGGCAAAGCATCAGAGAGCACAGCCTGTTCTGCCATGCAGTGCTCTGAGACAGGCTGGCAAAGGGAGACACCCGTTTCTGCTTAGAAGTTGCTTACTTTTGCCAGCTATTACCATAACACCTTTTTTCTTTCCTTTTTTCTTTTTTTTTTTCACCCAGTCAGAATTCCCGTAGACACCACTTACATAATTTCCCTGCTTATCAGTTTGACATCTTAATTGCAGAAATTGCACCAACGGGGAAAAGCTGCTAGATAGCAAGACGCCAATGACACAACAGGCAAAAAAAAAAGAGTAATGGTGTTACTCAAGGAAGACCAAAGTGATGCAAATATGATCTTCTCAAAATCAAGTTTAAACTGGGCATATTTCCATGCTGACTGAAGTGAATGAAATCTCTTTCCAGCTAGACAACTTTGATCCAAACCTCCATCAAAAAAAAACAAACCAGCTCAGGAGAAACATTGATGGGCGTGAAAGTATGATGTATGATTCAGAAATGTCTGTTACTACCTGACTTAGGGCCAGCAGCTTGGCTGGTCCTGCACTGATGTACTTGGACATGGAGACTAACAGAAACTGGGGCATGAAAGAAAAAACTCCATTTTCCAACAGAAGATGAGGCTGTTATTCTCCCTGTAAAGAGCTACATTTATAATGATGCCCCAGTCTGGTTTAGTGGGAGGTTGGAATGGCAATCATTTTCCCATTAACAATAGCATAATCCCATTTTTAATCTGTATTTCATACGCACAAGCCTTAAAATAGATCTTGTCCCTCTGTTTTATGATGACTGATGCTGATATTAATATCTCTCAATGCCCTGTGTTTTCTTCTAAAAGAAAATTGTCATGTAAAACACCCTTGTTCTTCTAATTAAGCTCAAATAATTTGTAGAGTACATTATATTTTGGACCTGTCACATCAGAGCATATACATCAGAGTGACTTATGTGTGGTGCGGTCAATCAGCCGTGTGAGTGAAGGATTATGCCCAGACTTTCTGGATGCTTTGGGGCTTGAACCCTGCAAGCAGTAGATCACAGATGCTTTCTGTCACATATTAATAGCTGTCTCAGCACAAGGACTGGAAGCCCAGAGCTCCCATAAATGCTAAAAACGTTTCACCTCCAGGACTTGGAATGCATAGCTTAATATGCCAGGGAAACATTCTGGAAGCTGCTTTTCTTTTTTTTTCTCCAGGCCACTTTTAAAAGGACTTCCAAGTTGAGAGAAACGTTAATGTGTCATAAAATTTTTAAACTAATGCGACGCCCCATGATTGTTTTATTTTTGCAATGGAGGCATAGCAACTACTTTCACAGGCAAAAATGCATTGTTTCAGTCATCTAAGGGCAAACTCACCTGCTTGGTGTTCCTGGTTGAGCAATAAGAGGTGTGTAAGCCTGGACTGCCCTTGGTTACAGCATTCGTTGTACAAACCTATGTTGCTTTTCCTTTAAAATGTACATGGAGGGAAAGTGATTTCTCTAATGGAGTTGCTGGTAAATTGATAGGGCAATGGCTCCTAGTCCAAGGCGTGAACCACCACAGCTCATCATGAGACATCATTAATGGCCACACCTGAGGCCTTGGAGGAAGAGAGGGAACACAGGGTAGGTTTTTTGCAGTTGTTAGTGCAGGTTTAAGAGGGGATTAGTATTTAGTTCTGTCCAAACCGGACTCATTTTCAGCATTGTCTTGCAGGGTATCCCTGCCTATATGCAACCTCAGGTGGTGGAAGCATTACTGATAAGCATTACTGATAAGATTGATCTTTTGGGAGGTGGTACTAGAAATAGAAGCTGATTTCCTCTACTCTGTGCTGCAGCCAAATAGCTTCTGAAAAGCTGTTCTTTGATGGGGAAGGTACATCCCCTGAGGAAACCCAGAGGTCCACATTCAGTCCCCATCCCTGATACACAGCCAACAGGCCTGGCCACATTAGCCAGTCTGGTGAGCTTTGTGTTCTCCTTGTTTGTGAGAGTGGGATAATGTGCTCAGCATAAAGCACTGGGAATGAGTTCGATAGCATGTACAGGGCAGTCACGGTGATGGAACAGTGTAGAGATGAGGACTGATCCCATCCTTTTCCAGCCGCGACTCATACCCAAGTGCTGACTAACCTGCTGTTAGTGTCAGTTCCTACCCAAGTTGACAAATCTGGGTTAGTGACTCCCCCCCGCCACAAGCTTGAGGTCATATTCCAGGCCCATTTCTCCACCCAACGGTATCTGGAGTCCTTCACTTCTTTGGTGCTGCTGCCAGTTGAGTAGAGCCATCTGTAATGCTCCTGTAGACCTGAGAAATAACATTAGGGCCTAGTCCTGCTTGGAGTGGAGAATTTTTTCCAGATGATTTATCTGTGGGTTACCTGCTCTGTTCTCCTTCACATGTGGGGTGCAGAAGCAGATTCTGCCTTGGGAATCTGGTTTGACTCCTTTCTTTTTTCCTTGCCCAATGCTTCTTTTGGAGTGAAAATAGTTAACCTGCTTCGCCTCTCCATGCTTCCCCATGGTTTTGATGCATCCTTCTATGAACTGAGGAGGAGGTAGTCAGACCTCTGAGTGTATCCTTGCTCTGTTTGCAGACAGCTTTATGCAGAAGCAGGGCACACAACTCAGTGCAGGTTACAGAAATCGTGCTGTACCATACGGCAGAGGCAGCTGTACAGCAAGGTAGCATCTGAGACAAAGCCCAAATCTGTCCCAGTTGCCGGCGGTGCTGTGGCTCTGGCAAGCTCGTTGGTGTATGCTGACACCTGGCTTCCCCCTTCCCCGAAACATCAGGTTTAAGCCGCTGCCAGGGGCATTATATTTAGACTTGGGTTATGGTCTTGCTTGCTGTTCCAGGTCAATAGAACCTGTGTTCTTCCACGGAAAAAAAATTGAATGCTCTCTCACAGCTGCATCATCTCCTTGTTTTTCCTTTGAGATTACTATCATCACTTTTAAATCTTTTTTTTTTTTTGGTTTCTACTTTCTCTTGGGGATTATACATTATATATTGTGTGACAACCAATTAGTTCAGATCCTGTTGTGTTGCTTTGTAGGTTTTTAGCCAAGAACTGGAACAATAATTACGTAAACGCAGTCTTCTTTTTTGTGACTTTCAGAAGCATTTTTGCCATGAACTGACACTTACCTCTGAGAAAGAAGCAGACTGTTTTAAGAATAATGATTAAACTAAAAGTAAGAGAAATGCAATTGCAAATAATGTTCAAGAAGTCAGATATAGCCTGACCTCACTTGGCATGTGATGCTGTTTGCACAGCCCCAGTTAATGACCAGACAATTAATAACTGGATCAGTTCCTCCAAGAGAAGGTGCAGTTAAATGCTGTCTGCACATCATTCACCTCTGAGTCCAGGTGACCTTTTATGATATTTTTGAAACAGTGACTACTAAGACTTCTTTTCATTCTCCCTCTAATTATGTCTGCTTGTGTCTTACCTTACCTTAAAATTTAAGCCCTGGAAGAGATTGCTTTTATACCCTTTGGATTTTTAGTTAGATTGACCCCATTCCTAGTATGAGTTAGAGCAGGCTTCACATTGTGCCAAATTTATTGTAGCTATGTGAGATGTACCTAAGGGCATTACTGAAGCTCAGAACTTTGCCATCACAGGATGTGGGATGGAGAAGAACAGGTATTTATAACAAAAGGGAGAGGGGGGGAGGAATTAAGGCAGAAAACAATCAAACAAATGAACAATGAACTTCTCGCCTCAGCAAGTATGACTCTGAGGTGTAAAAGGGTTTTAAATCCATTTGTTTGCACAAATAACTACACTAGTAAAAGACAGCGTTTGAGGCTTTAATACTTACCTTAGTATCTTTATAATTTGGAAAATGCTTTGTATTACAAAATGAAACAATCTCTTACATATCTCATATTATTTTCATAAATTCATCCTATTCACAGTTTTTAAAAGTATATGAGGGAGAAAGAAGTCAGTATGTTGTTAAAGAGCAGAGACAGTCTGAAAATCATGAAATGAAAGATCACCTTAAGCTGTTGCTTTGAAGTTTCACCAGAGTTTTTCAGCTCATTTCCTACTGATGGAAAACTTGCCAAAAGTACTCCCAGTGGAGATAAAAATCATTTGACCCACTGGAATCCACACACTTGGAGATTATCAGCAGATCAAAGACACAAGAGTCATGGTATATGCTGTAAACAATTTACATATATTCATATATATATATATATATCACTGCCTATGTATCTCTAGCTAATTATGGATGCATTACTTCTACAGGTAGCTCTAAGCAGGATGGGGAAAGTTGTGCCAGCGAATTCTCTCATGAAAAGTACATTTCAGATGATTGCTTTAGACTTTAAATATTTTGGGCTGACCCTACCAAATTTGTTTTCTCCCTTTGGAAAACGTTCAATGGTTCTTAAGTTCCTCTGTCAATTATTTTTTTTTTTGGTGGTGTTGTTATTGTTAGAGGGTTTATTGAGTCCAAGGTGTCTCTTTTGTTTTATTTGGTTTCACAAGCACATCTGGATGGTTTATCTTTCATTAGATCATGGTTATTTGGAAAGAGTACTTTGACCAGAAACAATAACAGCTAAAACTGAGGTTGTTATTAACGCAAGTGTTTGAACTGATTACAGACCCCGAAAGCTTTGTTTCTTTTTCCTTCTTTAATTTCCTCCTGTGGACAGGGGTTTTGGTAGAGGCGGGCCTTTCAGTGCAGATGTTTTATTTTTACGCTGTCCCTCCTGCCCTGCTGTGGCTGATGGCTTTGTCACCAGTGGGTCTCTGTGGGAGCCAAGGTGATGGGGACCAAGGAAGAGGTGGCACAGGCTGCCTCTGGTCCCCCGCCATCTGATCAAACCCCACGTGACAAAGCAGGCATTGATACCTGTCCCTGTTTCATCCTGTAGAGCTGCCACAAATGTTGCTCATTAAATAATGGTAAGCGATGGGATGTTGAAGGAACACTTACCAGGCAACAGCTTGGGAAACAGCACAGGTCCAGAAAAGTGCTTTCCCTCTGCCAGGCATGACAGTCCTCAACCCTCATGGAAGTGCCCTTTGCAAAAGTCTGATGGAACCTAAGACTTTCCACCTGCTTATTTCAGTTCTGGGAAGGTCTTTAGCAGAGTACACTGGGGGATCCAGGTAAACACCTGCTACAGAGGCAGAGGGGACACTTTTTATGCTGCATTTTCATGTCACAGATAGAAAGGTTTGTTTCAAGAAACTGTGGGGAAAAAAAAATCACACACCGCACCTTTCTAAGCTGCCACGAAATGGAATTATCCTCAGTCAGCCCAAGCACAGAGCTTGCAACCCATTTCACAGACCTTCATTCCTGGCTGGGTGTTGAGAGCACATGTAAGGAGTCAGAAATAAAATGGATTGGAGCAGGGACAAAAAATAATCGTATTTCAGGTGAAAATTTCAAGGCAGTGCAGTGTGAAGCCACTTTAAGTGCCTTTTTAATGATCTATAAAAATAGAAACACGACACAAAGCTTCTTTTAATAAATTATGATCTTTTTTAACTCATCCTTATTTCAAATGCATCAAGAGTTCCTGCTCTGTGCAGTGAGTCCTGAGTTTATTTTCATTACTCACTATGTGATTGATTTTTTTCGTAACTGCATTTCTCTTTTCAGGACAATGCTGTGTTGTCAAATTTCAGTCTTGATTTCTGGGCCTCTTTGCTATACATGGTCAGCTAAAAATAAGCTGCTTTTCCCTTGGATGTATTACATAAATTCAGTCCCTAGCTGTTACACAGTGCTTTCCAGCTGATTCTGAGCTGATTTCACTCGTATCTTGTGTAACTTTGATGACACCAACAGAGACAGAATACGCTGATTATTTTTTTCCAACAAGAGTTCATCTCAGATCCTTCTCTCTTGTTGTTCTGCAGATACCAGCCCTATTTACATGTATTTAAACCATACAGCCGGTCCTCAATCTCTATTTTTTTTTTTATATTGTTACTCTCATTGCATGTAAGACAAATTTAATTTTAATCCCTGGAAATTGGTTTTTAGATATTTGTGATATTTAAGTCAATCCTGAAATAAATGTTGCTGTCGGAACTGTCACAGGGTATTATTCTGGCAGTTTGGGCTGCCCTCCCACGGCCTTATTTGCCCTGTCAGATCCTTCTGAGGTATTCCTGTGGTGCTGCTGAGGACTGCTCTGTGCTACGTGACATGTCCATCTCTAGCCCACGTATTTCTTTGTAGAAAGGACCAGCCTGTATTGTACAGCTTGTTAAAGCAGCTGATGATGATAGCCTCTTGGTTTAAAATCTATGAATCAGCTTCCTGCTTTGTTCAGATACTAATGTTGGGGGGAGAAAAAAAATTAAAAAAAAATTAAAAATTCAGTGCATGTCATCATTCCACGGTGCAGAATAGTGCTGTAAACTGAGTACCTAGGGAAGGAAGAGCAAGGTTGTGAGCAGCTAGGGGCAAAACTGTGGGCAGGGTAAGGGGGAATGTAAGGAGAAAAAAAGTAATGGTAGGATCAGACATGAGATAAGCCTTTCTTATTCATTGGCAAAAATATCATAAATATTATCAATTGAATTTAAGCTACAAATGTGCCTATCTAGCTGTCTACAATTTGATCAATAAAGGACACAGAGGCTTATGAACTACCTCACTGGTGTTTCGTTCTAAAACTTAGATCCTTAAAATGCTTGCTCAGCTCTGCCCAGACCCCCGTGACCCTCTGTCTACAGTCCTGATGGGCACTCACAGAAAACACCCACAAAATACATCTTCTGGTAAAAAGCTCAAGGCTCGATGCCAGCTCCATAGGCTCAGCTGCTAGAGGGCTCACTGGGGTGTGGGCTTCAAATTTTGTTGAATCCTTGGCCTGCAGGAATAGAATTTATTCAGCTCCAGACCATCTGTTGAAACTTTTCCACGCGGCAATAATTAAGTAATTATTAGGGCAAAGAAAGCATGAGTCTGTGGCCTGGGGACTAGGATGGGGGTGGCTTTACTCCTGCACAAGCTCTACTGAACACTAAATGTAAAATACTCAGAGAGTTGAGAGAGTGGAGGCGGGAGCCTTGTCTCTCCTCTGTAACTCAGAAGATCTTTTTTGCTGGAGCATCCACCTGGGGCCTTTGAGGTGGACCTTCAGGTCTCCACAGGCACCAGAAAGGAACATGGCCCAGGTCTCCCTCCTGCTGTTCAGGAGAGCTGACTGGTGAATTGCTGTGCAAAAGGAGGTGGTGTATACTCCTCCCTCCCCCTCGGCTTTGTGTGATGGGCACAGATCAAGGCCAGCACTCAAAACCATCATCTTGAGCCCAGCACCTCCTGACAGTCCAGAGTAACACCTTCTCACAGAGAAGAGGCTCAAATAATAACACCTGAATTTCTATTCACAGATATATCCCCAGTCAGCCCATGGGGTGTTCTTCTTCTGTTCCTAGGATGCCTCAGTCTTTACACTGAGTTCAGTTTGAAGTCATGAATTCAGAGGCTCATCTACTACTTCCAACAGCATCAGCTGGTCTAATAAAAGATGCTGCTTCACTCTCTGAGTGAATCTGAGTGAATTTATTGGGATCCTAACTGCCTAAATCAGGTCTCAGTATACCACCACGCAGTTTGGACATGGACATAATTTTGTTGATCTGGATCATAATACTCTTGGCATTGCCAGTAGCAGACACAAATGGTACACCAGGGTGCATGCAAAGCCACTTTTTTATTGGAGGCTTGGTTTTACAGAACTTACTAGAATTGCTTATTGCTAACCTTGACATCAGAAGCTGTATCACGATGTCATATGACCAGAAAAGACATCTTTAATGAGAAAATGCAGTCTAGATGCTTAGATTATTAATGAATGAATGTACAATCTGTCAAATCTTCATGAATTAATTAACCTGTAAGTATACTGAGGAGAGATGGAGTAAACCCACTTGTCCTAGAAATTCTTATCCTGACACTACAGAACTGGGGACATAAATAGTTACATTAAAATAAACTGATGTGCTTCAGTGATTTTTCCTCCCCAAAAGTCTCATTTTTGAAAGTTAATACTGAGGAACCTGTCTCCCCTGTGTGATTTGTAGTCTGTCTTCTGCAGATCATCAAGACACACAGTGAGCACTCTCCCAAAGACAGCCTGACATAGAGCTGGAAGATGCCCTGCAGAGCATACAAGACCTTGCACCTACAGCATTTGTTTGTGCCATAGTATATGCCTGACCAGCCTTAGGGATGCTGCAGGCTCTCCCTGAGGCATATACAGGGCTTTAAGGCAAGCAGATCAGGAGAAACATGCTTACATCTGTTCCCAGAATTAAATGTTCACTAAATGAGCTGCCATGAGTTTCAGAAATATATTCACTGTGTATCTCTGGCCTGTAACGTGCCCCTTAGTTCCAGCAGCTCTGTGAATATGGAATAATGGGAAAGGAGCTGTCTGTAGTATATTGTTTGGAAGAATGAATTTAAGTGATTTAAACTGAAATAGCAGTATCCTCTTGATACTCATACCTGCTCTGCTGATGAAGTATACAAAACCAGAAGGAAAATGAAGGAAACAAAGGAAATAGTTTTTCTCACTGTTTCTCTGTTGGAAAGTTGGGAAGGGGAAGACCTACGAATATACTGTTTGTCAGTGACGATTCTGGCTTGAACGTCCACCTGGGGAAGCTGATGAATTTGAGGGGAGGACGGGAACCTTATTATTTCATCTAAGCAAAAACCAGTTTTCAAATGTATAGAGAAATGGAAATGATTGATTACAGGATGTAGTCTGGGACCCATGTGGGAAATCATGCACTCTCAATTTGATCTAAGCTTTAATAGGTATCATTTTATACCTCTAAGGCCTTGGTGAGATCTCCCTTCACTGAAGGCTTAGTCCATTTGTACAGATAACTTAATAGACCACTGGATGTCACCCTTGCTCTCCCCTGAAGCAAACACTTGGCGTTAAAAGGCCAAAAACGTTTTAAAGTCCTGGATATACTATGAGTTGGTAAACAGCAAGTTGGCACCAGAATATGGATGTTGTAGGATAATTTATGTGTGACACCTGAAAGTCTGCTACTGAGGGCTTATATTATCTTTTACATGAGGAATTCTTTGAGCCCAGGGCAAGTATTTATTGAATTATTTCTAGTCCCTCTGAAAGTGGTATTGTAAAGTTGCAGCCTTTAAAACCTACTCTAACTGAAATAAAATTTTTAGTTCAACACAGGGAGCCGCCACCTACTGATTTTGCATTTTATTAAACTCTGTATTTTGTGTAAGTTAAACTGGAGTTTCATTTAAGTAAAAGGAGGTGAATCGCTTGAAAGCTCATTGTAATAGGTCAGACTGTATCTGCCATCTTCTTGCCATTGCCACCAGATTCAAATACTGTCTAACAGCAATAATCCAGATGTTCAAAGTTGTTTCTGTAACTTCTATGGTAGCATCCTTCCAAATAATTTTCACTCTTGACATGGCTCTGTGCTTTTACTCATAAATTCTGTTTCATGACTGTCGAGAAAGGTCCATAAACCCCAGGAACATATGCTGTGTGTTCATTTTTAGCAGCTCACTGCATAAGCTCTGCGAAAGAAACAAGAGGAAGAGGAAGATACATAGACCTTGTAAATTGGCCTGGCTCCATCTGACATGAAGAGATGATAGTCAACATGAGCTAAGAATTTGCCCTGGGAAGTTTAAGTAAAGCTGTACAAAATTTGCCACTCTGAGACATCCTCAGGCACTGCTGGCTGGCTGAAGATATTCTATAATACATAGTCTTCTGAGGTTCCTCAGCCTGACTTCAAACAGGGATGGTCTCTCAAGAATAGTTTTGCTCATACTCTTCACTCATACATCATCCTGTGAGAATTGCGAGGTCCTCTTGAGATAACTCTAATTTGGTGACTCGCCATCAGCTAGACAGAAATGAAAGATTAGAGAAGAATATTGGCCAGCACACAGAAATATTCATGGAATAAATGCAGTTGTCCTCATGTGAGAGAGACGCTGTCCCACATTTAGAAGTGAGCAACTAGGTATCAGTTACTACCACTCTATTTGTTGAATAATTTTATTTTTGTGTGGTGATTTGGATGTGTAAATATAAATGTCTTTCACAAAGGAACAAAAGCAGAATTCATTGAAAATAGAAATAATTTGTGAAGAATTGTTAATGAAACTTAATTCTGATTTTTCACAAGAGATGAAAAGTATCATCAGTTTTCAGGGTCAGGGAAAGAGAAGGACAATCTGATAAATATGATTACCTCAAATCACACAAAAAGTGAGATGAAGAATTTTACCATCTCATTTTACAGTACCTAGTGCACTGAGCGATCCATACTGTAAGAATTTGGTGGTTCTTAAGACTAACTTATTATATATATCCAGGAACTATGAAACCTCCTGGAGGTGAGGCAGTGTAAAATAACTAAGACAGAAGATGATAAAAAGGCAAAATATCCTGTATAAATTCGAAAAGAAAACTGAAATCTGCTGTGCTTTCTCCTAAGGGAAATTAAAATAAGAATGAGGTATTAAGAACTATGATGTATAAGTTGGAAAATAAAAAGAAGGTATCTAAACTGATGCTAAATGAGTCTATGCAGATTTATGGGACAGTCAAAACCCAATAGATTTAAAAGGCTAGAACATAAGGCTTGACAAATTATGAGAAAGAAGCTGTAAAGCAATCATATTTAGCTAAAGTGTGCCACTGGTAATTAAAAAATTGTACCAAATTCTTTTACAGTTCCCCTAAAAGTCTTGATTAAATATATTTTTCACAATGATGTGGAATCTTACAAATCTTATAATCTCAGAAGTGATATCTATTTCTATTATATTTCCTGAATCTCAATGTAATACTTAAGATTCTAGTTACTTGCATTTGTACTTTTTAATTCTTTCTTTGCCCACTAGATGGTACTACCAGCTTTAAATCTAATCTTCAAGGATGAAATTACAGGGTGGCTTTGTTTCATCATTTCGTTTCAGATCACAGGTATCAAGGGCTACATTATGTTTTTCAGCTGCCCCAGCACAAATTCACTTTAACTCCTCTAGTTTTACATAAATTTCTATAGGAACATCCACAGGTAGCCAAACAGGCATCAATGCCAGGCCTTAAAATGAAGTGGAAATATTGAAGTCAGAGAAGTATTTGACTTGTAGTTACTAACCTCATACAGTGGATCACAGTTCAAAGATACTCACCTTTTTGGCTGCAAACAATTTCTTCCTCAAAACTGACTCGCACCTCTAAACCACAAAAGATGCAGGCATTTTAACATTCTTGCAGCTGAAAGAACATCCTATTTATAATTTGGATTCGTTAGCCTTTTCAGTATAACTGTGCTATTTGGTAGCCAGAAATTTAAAGTAATTTAAATTTAATGTGAATGCCTCAGTATGCTTAATTGATAAACTTGGAGAATATACGAATATTTGATTTCTATATTGATCTTACATATTGTCTGTTCTACCAGCCATCCCCATGCCTATGGACTGTGTATCCATTTCTGCAGATATTCTACAGACATTAGCAGAAAAGAAGCCCACATTTGCTCTCTGGAGAAGAAGAACTAAGCCATTATTGCTAAACTTTATTCTGTGTTGTTGGTTAGAGAAAAGTTACTGATGAAAGGAATGAAAGCTGCTTCTATATGTCTTAATCGCAATGGATGTAAATGAATTTCAAGCCATGAAGGGTTTTAAGCAGGGGTGAGATGGGGGAAAAATAGAACTTGTGAGCCAAAGTGAATCTTCCTGAATTGTCACTGCCTTGGAATAATGGAATCTGCATTGGAAGCACTGTCCATGGGGCATGACCAGCCACATGGTCTCTCATATACAATGCATTGGGAAATATCGCGGACAGCATGATATCTGAAAATAAAGGAAAAGGCAAGATATTAACACTCAGTGGAATTAATATTCTGTGGCATTGAAAATGATGCAAAAGACAGTCATTAGTTAAGTGTCCTCCAAAATATCCATCCTGTAGAACTTTAGTCTTTCCAACAATTCCTGAAGCTGAGGCATATTGTTTTCATAGTGAAATGAATGCATTGGTTTTGAAGAATTTTAACAAATTGGTGCTTTATTTGAAACTCTCTAATGTTGATATTCTTTGGTCAGACTTGTATGTTCCCTGCTCTTCCTGAAGTTAGAACCCTTACTTTCTCTAGATGATTCACTTCAGCAAGCTGTGTTTTCTAGAGCCCCTGCTTTCCTTTCCCCTGTTCCATGCTCCCCACAACACAGTCCATTTCTTGTGGTTTGTTTAGTTTGTGTAGTTTTACAACTGAGCAACTTGTTGCATTTGGCCTAGAGTGATGTAAAGAAGGCGACTGTGCCTTGTGCACAGAAATTGAAGCAGATTGTGTGGCATAGTAAGAGTTTACGCTCTTTCAATCCGAGGAGAAGACATGAGTTTACAACTGAAAAATAAAGATAGAACGTTCTTCTGAGAAGTACAAGAGCACTTGAGTCCAGGCAATATGTTTTGTAATTCCATTTCTGGTTCTTAGAGTCTGTTAAAGGTACATCAGTCACTCAGCAAAAGATGAAAATCACCTTTTGAGATATGGCAGACAGTTCATGACAACCAAAATGATTACTCTTTTCAGGAATATTTTAAACTTATAGGTAATACTTTTCTGCTGGTAAAGTGTTCTACAGAGTACTTGGTTTCTATATTGATTGTGGCTTGCCTATATTTTGTAAAGTGACTTCTTATTGAAAAGAATTAGGAGAAAGAAACCATTCAAAATGGAATTTCCCACTGAATCAGTAACACAGACCTTGACCTTCTTGCTCAAGGGTTTTACAAGCACCTGTCTTACACAGGAGTCATACCTTTGCACTGCAGCCATAGTATCATTCCTGGAAGTCAATCTCTAGAACATAAGATAAAAATTAAGGCCACATTTATAATCATGGACGTGTTGTTCCCAGGATTAGAAAAGATAAAAATGACCCAAAAGAGCTGAATTCAGAATCGTTTAAAGTTCTGACCACCGCAAACTGGAAATTTTTTGCATGATTTATTGCCTGGGTATGCTATTCACATATGGGAGAAAGTAAGAGTTCACTTCTGGGAAGCTACTTCTTATATTATATGTAGAGACTTCAAGACCACCTTAAAAATACATACAGATTGTTTTTCATTAATTTTCCATTTGCCTGCATTGAGTATGTTCAATTTATTCTGTATCATTAATTTTAAAAAGATTTAAAATTCTCTTGTCAGAGTTGGATGGATGTTATAGACAATTTTCCACTGATATATATTTATGTATTTTAATGACATCTTCATATTTCCATGGGTCTAGTGTGGATCTAGCAATACTGAACTGACTCCAGACGCTGGCTATCATTTTATGCACCTGTGGTCTAGTGCAACTGACAGGAGCAAGGCATTGGCAAGGAAACCAGCGGGATCTCCATCCAAGGAGACACCAGCACCAGCTCCCTCTCTCCTCTTCTTTACGACCTGTTGCATGAGCCAAGACTCAGTGGAACCAGTTGCTTACTTGATGGCTTTACCTTTAGGCAGTAGGAAAATGTGTGCTGCTCAAAGACATATGCTGCTGTTAGAAGATGACTGTACATGCCTTAATGCTTCCACAGTAATTATTCTGGGAGAAGCTGAAGCTATTGTACATCTAGACAGTCTCACTGAACAAAAGGATATACATGAAATATTTGAAAATCTATTTTTCAGGAAAAAAACAAACAAACAAACAAACAAAAAAAAAAAACCCAAACCCCAGTATAATTCTTGCTTATTTGGCTTATTTTCTGAAGTTTCTGTTCCAAAGGTTCAGATTATTGTTAAATCACCCAGATTCCCCACCTGTGCAGGCTGGACAATTAACATCAAGATATACTTGAATATATTTCATTTAAAATTGAACTTGAGTCAGAGATAATCAATTTATCAGAATATTGAGAAGGAATGTACCTCAATCTGAACTGACAGAGATGATGAAAATAGCCAGGAAAACGGGTAACCTCTTGGCTTGCTTAACGTCAGCAGGTGTTTCACATTCTTTAACTTATGCTTATTTGGTTCATTAAAAATTGTCTCCTAAAAGATGGGCCACAAACACTGAGGTTGATTATGGTCTACACAGCCCAGAGAAGCTTTTGATCGCATTCAAAGAGCTGGCCATGATCTCTCTGAGGGTCCTAAATTTAGCAAGAGGGGTAGAATATAGAGGAATGATTTGGCAGAATGCCACTGGAGAAAGGTGCATGGTACTTCCCTGATCCAGAGAAGCGTTACTCTCTGATGCTCTGATACTTTTTCTGGAAAATAGCACACGTGCTCCCATCAGCTGGATGCTGAACAGACAAACAGAGTGAAACTGTAAGAAAGGATCAATAAATCTTTCCCACCTTGGAAGATAAGTGTTCAAGAAGACTGGTACAGCAATACTTCATTATGTGCAGCTGGTGGATTTGGCAAACTGAGGTTGTCTTTGACAAAGTAAAGCTTATAACTTTTACAATGCCATCTGGAGACAGGCCTTTCGTCACCTTTTGTTTGGCACAAACACTCTACTTACTCTTCCAAAGGGGAAAAATGAATTAGGTTCTACAGTATCCAGTATTTAAGTTGACGTTATGTTCAAGAGAGACAATATAAGATTTAAGACAGTGATGAGAAGCTGCTGAAAGTTTTTATCCAAATTTCAAAGAAAATAACAACAATGTAAGCCCTTACAAATTCAGATATAGTTCTTAGAAAATGTTGATGAGAAAGAGAAATAAAGCTCTGATCTAAAAAAAAGACACCATTAAAACAACTTTTCATTTTCCCATAGTATCTCATGGTATTCCTTAGTAAGAAAGCATTTTGATCAATATCTCTATAGATTCCTTTATTTTCTCTGTTTGACTTTTTGGCTGAAAAATAGGATAGTGCTCCTGGAAGTCAAATCATTTATTGACCACAACCTCATCAGTGGAGTTCTATGGTGGTTCCAGTTGCAGAAGCCCTTTCAGCTATTTCAGTCTCAGGGAGGTGCCATTTGGATATTTGAGGTATTTTGTTCAGCTTTCAGAATAGGTGTGGCCAAAGAAAGAAAGACAATCGGCAAACCCATGGCTGTGTGAGTAGTTCACAGACACTTTGTGCGTTTATTCTTTGATAAAATTCAGGCAGGCCTGCTTCAAAATCTTCTTGGATGGGAAATGACTTGGACAGCCTTGCTATGGTAGGCACAATCCAATGTTATGCCTTGAAATTTGGCAAAGAGTAAACAAACAAAAAAAAAGGAATAATTTGGTACACTTATTTAGGTGCCATTTGTACCTGAAAGATTGGAAAAAAAAAAAAAAAAAAAAGAGAAAGAGAAGGCTGAGTTAGGATGGCTCTTCAGGTTGTTCGTAGTGATTCGTGTCTGAATTCAATGTTTAGAGGAAAGCTTCAGGTTGTCAGTAATAAGAAGGTTACACCAAGCACGCAAATATAGCTCTGTAAGACATCCATAAATCTTCTCCTGTGGTAAAAAGAAGGTAAGAATAAAGCAAGTGAAGAAAAAACATTCATGAGAATACATGAGATCAAGCAGAAGGCTGAAAGGAAAGACGAAGTGAATTAGCTTAGTGGTCCTTCATCACTACTTGAGGACAGGCTTAATAGACTTGGATGGGAACTTTGGTGGAATCAGAACTACTTGTTACAGGTAATAAAAAATACAGCCAAAACCTGAAAAGCAAATAATTAGAAATGGTGAAATTGCAAAGTCTCATCTCAAATTAAGTTTCCCAAAGTTTGGACAAAGGTTTGGATCTGGTTTTGTTCTATGTCTAATAGGTACAAGAGAGATGATTTAATGTGCCAGATGAGCTAAGGTCTCATAACAAATTAAGTCATATTATAGCCAAAATAATCTTCTTTTTTAATCATAGATGAAAAACTTCTCTGCTTGGAGCACAGGTTTTTCTGATTTAAATCGCTCTGCTGGTGTGTGAACTCTCCTACATGTTTTCACATGCATCAAACCAGTTGATTTTGTAAGCTGATAGAGTTAACAGACGAGTTTCTGTGCACTCATCCATTAGTCAACCTGGAATTTATGGTTTTGGTCGTGATAAGAGTTTGGTTTTTTCTTCCCTCCTTTGAACTTGACAGATGCAAACGAGGCCATTGTAAGATTATTGTTTACTAGCATCAGAACAGAAGGTATCTCTGGTCATTGTTGACTGATAAATAAAGAAGCTTTGAACACATTCTCCATGGTAAGCATACTGATCTAACTGATAGCAAAGTCTAGGAGATAGAATTTACTTACATTTTTAGCTCCAGCTAATTCTTAAACCTCATTTAAGAGGTTTATTTAATTCTTAAATCCTCAATTTTTATGGGTGCATACTTGAAGAATAAGGCCCTTCTGAGAAGAAAAGGACTATCTCTTTGAAGCTCTGGCATGCTGCTGAGCAATATTTAACAGACTGCTTTCTCCTGTCAGGAACCTAATGAGCTGCCTTCTAGGGGAGAAACGGAGTTTAGTTTCTGGTTTCTTACTTGTTGGAGTGCAATTTTGTTACACCTGAATGAGGAGAAATAAAATCTTTCATTCTGTATTCTGGAATTCTGGTGTTGGCAAGATATTGACAGACACTGGACAAATGGAACAAATTGGAACTCCTGGCAGTTTCTTTATCTGACAGATAAAGACAAAACTAAATTTAAATTGCTATCTTTAGCCCTGCTGATGTATTTTACTGCTCTGTGCTCAAGAAATCTGGGGGAATGTACTCCTCCACTCTCAGACATGTTAACCCATAATTTTATTTATTTATTTATGTCTCTGTGTTGCATGAAAGCCTGTTCCTGGACCAGGACTCCACCACGTTAGGAACAGCATGCACGAGCAAAAAGGCATTTCTTGTCAGCGGAAAAGTATCAACAGAGTTATAGGAGAGAAATAAGGAGACCTTACCCGTTAATAACCCTGTAGTTGCCTCAGCACAGGGCTTCCCTCACAAATAGCAGGACAGACAGCTATGAGAATACACTTCTGTACCATTTCTGCCATCAGTCAGCTTCCCATACTATGAACCTAATTCTCAGAGACAGTTTCTTTCCATAGGGGAAAAATGCTGACTTCCCACAGGTACCTCCTAGTAGATTCACTCATTCACATGTGTTCCCATCCTCATCCTCCCCCCACCTCCCCTTCACAACCTACTGAATACGCATACACAGGTCTTGGAATAGAAACATCTAAAATAAATTAATCTCGAAGTTTTGGGTACATTTCTGTACTTTTTCATACTAGCATTGGGTCACCCTTAATATTGTTTTTCCTCCACTATGTCAGTGACTTCTTCACAGTTGTGGAAAAAAAGATCAGTAGACAGTGGTGTGACTTCTGAAACTATTTTAGATTTGGAACTGAAAAAAAAAATCAGGTGTATGTCCAGCTGGCTGGTTGCAAGCCCATAGACAGCATATATTTTCCGTGCAAGGCTGTCTGATAAATCTCTTCTCTCTGAAGCCGACTGTCCATCATCAGACTCCATTCCAGCCAAAACCACAAGGAGGAGAAAGTGAGCTGACACAGAGTACCAGGTGCTCTTTGCATGCTGTATTTGCACAGTTGTGCATGATTACACAATTGCTTGGCTCAAAAAAGGGGAGAGTGAGTAACCAAAAGTGAAATACAGGTGGTCTTCTGCTCAAACGTCCCCATATAATTGCACTGGGTAGCTCTATCTTTCAGTCTGCAGTAGATTGCTCCTCAGTTGGCTCTTGAGGATGTGCTAAATCCCAGAAAATCTTTTATGAGATTTATCAGTTGGATGCGAACTTCAGTCTGATGGGAGAGAATAGGTGCAGCGATAAAGCACTTATAGCTGGAAAAAACAGCTGTGGCGAGAAAGCCATATAACACACCATTTACGATGCAGAAAGCAGACACAGAATGATCTAGAAGGAGTTGCCATGGACTATATTTATTCTTGCTTTCCTGAGAGACCCACAGGGATGATGTAGTCAGTGCTGAGTGGAAAGTCAGCAAGCAGAGGCCTAAAATTTATTCTCTTGAGGACTGATCAGTGGGGGAGTTGGGTCTGAGAGCTGATGACTTCAGCTAGAAGATCCCTCTACAGTGTTGGAGCCTCTAGGCTGGCAGACTTGGATTTCTATCCCAGCCCTGGTCTTAAATCCTTCCTGTGCAATCTGAGACTATTCACGATGTGCAAATGCAGCAGGTTTGTGTCTGTCAGACAGGTCCCTTCTGAAAGCTGGAGGAAGTCCGTGCGTTGTAACTAAATGGTAAGATACCATTTTATTGTAAGACCTTAGCACATCCTGGAAAACAAGGTAAAAAAGTGTGCTATGGTAAGAAACTGTTTAAGAGAAGTTTTAGAGCTAGCAAGGAGACAGAAGGAATTGGTTATGAACTCTGCAGCTGCTTTGTTGTATGCTGATCTTCAGATTTAAGAAATTTAAACTTACTGCTTGAAGTAACATGAAAAACTGAATTGACTACAGAGTCAATGGGGAGGGTAACTTACCCTGTTCAGCAGCCTAGGATTGAAGTATTAACTCTTGAGTTGTTTGGAGGGCATTGGCAGCAGTATAGTCAAAATTAGACTGGACAAACTAACATGCAGAGCCAGAGTTGTCCTAAGACTTAAATGAAGAGTGACTTTTGTGTAGTGTTAAAAGGCCCAGAACACGCCACAGCAAAACAAAACCCCAGCAGTATCTGAGCAATATTATGCCAGAACTTGTATGTAGGATAGGGGATGGGGGAGGCAGAATCGAAGTTTACAGGATATGTGAGAGTTTGAGAGGGAGGAAAGGGTGCAGTTTTCAACAGCAGTGAAAAAAAAATGAAAAGGAGGGAGAATTTTTGAGGGGAGAAGTATAAGATCCAAATAAGATGAACATCAGCTGGCAGCAGACAGTCCAAAAGCAGCATGTCAGGAAGACAGCAATATACTGACATGGAGAAGGGTGTGGAAACCATGGGGTTTGCTAGCATTCTGGTCCTTGGGGAAACGACTTGGAAGGATAAAAAGACATTGGTGAAAGTGGAACTTCTTGCTGTGACTGTGGCAAGACTCGTGGAAAAACATGGGAAGAATATTGCCCCTTAGCTCAGAGGAAAAAAAGACTGGCAGATCTTTATACTTCTTCAAACTGGGATATAACCTATAGAAGGTAACATAGCTGTGCCTGACAGTTCTCCCAAGTAATAGGAAAGGCATGTCCTTTTTGGAAACCTGAAATTTTTTCACAGCTCAGAAAATCTTACAGCACTCCCCAATTACAGCACAGTACTATCTCACTGGCAGGCAAGGTGGAAACTCTGCAACCACTTTTGAACAGCTTTGAAAAGCTTTGCTTTTCACTGTGCCTCTATTACTGCACTTGGATCAACTCTGAGAACATGGAGGTAATTTCCCTAGCCAATAAATGGGCTGTAAAATGAATTTTAGTCAATACTCCCATGCTTTGGATAAGACTCTAAAACAATCCTGGGCCTGTCTTTGGCTTCTTTTCACTGGAGAGGCTGCTCCACAAACTTTGTACTCAGCTGTGTTGCCGGATGTTAAGACAAAAGGAAATTGTGAGATGGGAATGGGAAATGCTATTAGCTTGGTGAGCTGATATGCTTTGAGTGCTTTGGTGGTGAGATGAGGCAGCGACATTTGTAATCGTTCATGACTTCTCACACCTCTTTGGTGACCTGAAGGAGAGACTCGGATACAGCAGTGCTAATAGATGAATATGTGTTAGTGTCACAAGTAACTGCCAAGCTACAGGAGGAGCTACCCTTTTCGGGGTCTGCTCGTGTGCTGTGCATTTAATATAGGCATACTTCAAATAATCAGGGAAAATTATTCAGATTTTGGAGCTAATGGGTGGCTGACACAAGGAAAACTGATCAAGTAAGATATTTTAGCTCAGGATATTATTCCACCTTTTCATTCAACCAGCAAGCCTCAAATGTTTGACTTAAAATTTGAATCTACCTTAGCACTCTATAAACATTTCTGAAGGGTTGCTTTTAGAAGTAATGCTCTGGAAATGACACCACCAAGATACACGTTGACTAATCTGTGATTCATTCAACTGCCTTTTGATCTGAGCCAAAAATTAAGTTTCAGGGAAAATCAGCAGAAAACCTATGTCTACCACCCCATTTATCTCCCTGGAAACACAATGCTCCAGACAAAGGGACAGCTGGGTCACAAATGGTCTTTCTGGGAGTCCCTTTGCAGCAGTATAATTCAGTCCATGTAAATTGTACTGAAAGTTCTCATATGTTTTGTGGGAGGTGTTCTGCTAAGACTGCCTGAAACAGAGCCTTTGTCAAGATGGAAGTTGTAGTGGTTGGTGGTCGCTGGACCCTGCCATCCTACTTGTCATATTTCTTCCATTCGCAGTGTGTAGAAGAGCCCTTGCCAAGCTGAGTAAAAGCTCTCAAAGCATTACTTACCCCAACTTCCTCACCTCTCCTTGCATCTTCTTGCATTGTTGTTTATTTTCTGAATTCTCAGTTGAAATTAGACTGTGGACTCTGTTCATAAATTATTAGAGCATTTCCTGGCATGAGTTTGGCCAAGGCCAAATAACTCTGTATTGATGTTACCAGCCTGTGCCATTTTCCATGGCAAAGCACTTTTCACTCATCTTTTGTAAAATATGCATGGGGAAAGCTTGGAACCTGAAGCAGAATCCTGTTGGCCTGGAAATAGATGCTAGGGGTGGAAAGTAATTAAAAATTAATTCCAGATCATATCCAGATGTTTACACATCCAGACTTAAATTTCAATATCCCTGTCTGAAGCTGAATATCACCTTAAGTAGCAAAAAAAAAAAAAAAATAAAATAAAAAAAAAATTGGAGATTACACATATATATTTACTAAGTAAAATAAGAGTTAGTAAAAATGAGTACCATTGTTGATAGAAAAATATTGTTATCTAAAAGCTACTGAAAGGGGACGTGGTGATATTCCAGTGCCTCAGAGATCAGAGCAAGTCAGAGGTGGTGTTACAGGGCACAACTCTCCTCTGTACCTATGAATAATGGTTGTCAAGGAACTGCTTTATACTCCAAGGATGATATGATCAGGTTTCTAATGATAGAAATGTTGTGAATGTCTTCTCTGAATTTCTCTGAATTACATGGGCAATGGGACTCCCATATTAAATCCTGCATGAAACATAGTATGTCTTTTAGGAAAACATGCAACCACAATCAGAATATTTCTGTAGAATGAGCTGCAAAAGTTGATGAGGTGTTGCAATAATGAATTACCTTCTGAGATCAATGGGAATTGCATTTTCCCTGAAAGCTGTCTTGGTTGCAACTTTCAGCCATTTAATCTTGTCTGACATCTTTTGCTAAGTGGGAAAATGGGGAGGTTTTGTCACCTTGTTTCACTCCCTGCCTATGACTCATTTGTGATCACATCACCTGAGTATACTCACCAGACTGATCCATTTGAGTATGTTTCTAGAAAACACATGCTCAAGTCCTTCAGTCCTTCTCATGAATTTTTTTGGACTTCTCTGCCTTTCAGATTTTCACCATGACTTGTGAATACTAGAGCTGGACATAACATTTCTGTGATAGTCTTACTGCCCACCGCAATCCCAATCCTTGCTTCCCCTGTCCCACCCCAAACCCAGTAATATTACCTATTTTTTATGTGCCTCAACCGATCAACAGCAGAGGCTGAAATTATATTGATTTTAGAGAAAGACGCCTTAAAAGAAGAGACTCCTGACTTGAAGGGAAGAGTGTTATGATAACTAATATTAACTTTTAAGCTCCTCCAGTGCTACCAGAGAGGAAGTCAAACTTCTGATATACTCTGATAATGCATCAGCATTTTCATCCGCTACAAGATGGCCTTGTAAAGGCTTTCAAATTTGGCCCTGTTCCAGCTTGATATATACTTCTGTAGACATGATAGCATAAGAATCTGAACCTTGGCAGAAGCCCCTCTGAAAGAAAATGAAGAATAGGTACTGCATGAGCATCCCATGCCACATGTCTCAACGGCATTTCACAGAGCCCTGTGTGAAAAAGTTACCATACTATCACACAACTTTATCCTATTCTAGCCACAGGGGAATATTTTGTCTTTAATAGGCTAAAGAGCAGCCATTCGATTTCCACTTTATTTTTCACATCTGGGACTTCTGTGAACATTAACGTTGTGCTGGTGTGTGAGTTGATAAGGAAGACTTCCATGACATTTCAGTATGTTTACTTACTGATATCATTATAAAAATATGTATTTATTTCCTCTAGTCTTCTTTTATATCATTAACTAGGTCATTCTAGGGACAGGTGACTTGTTAAAGAAGACAGAAGAATTATGTTGTCATGTTAAACTATGTAACATAACTGAGAGGTGCTTCTGATCACTAAGCATTATTAACTGAGCCAATTTTAATCCCAACGAAGCATATAATCAGGCTGGAGTGTCTTCCATGTGGACAGTTCAGGCAGACACAGTAGAAAAATAACACCAGTAATAACAGAAGAATTTAGCCTGCAGTGCAAAACAGAGTCAGAGCTGGGAACGTGCTGAAACCTATAACATAATATGTAAATGTCAGCACATAGTTGGAGTGGAAATTATTATAAAAATAATACACAGTGGAATAATTGTAATGTAAAGCCTTGAGGCAATCCTTCCTATTTCAAGTATGCAGGAGGAGAATGCCTGCTGGATTTTCATCTTACCTATCTGAAATCAAAGTGTTTAGGCAATGATATAATTACTTTCTAATTATTTCAATCAATGTTTGGGTTCTTGTTTAATGGATGTGCGTAATTGATAAAAAAACATTGTTCTTTCCTTTTTTTAAAGTCAATGACAATCTGTGCAAAGATGCCTCAGAAATTGCAGCACTTGTACAAACCTTCTGGTCAGTGATCTCAGAACAGTTTGCAGTAGTAAACAATTAAACTGTACCAACGGCAGGCGTTATGTATCTCTGTTTTAGGGCATGCTTTTGACCCTCAGTTTGGCTCTGGCTAGAACCTTCATGGCTCTGTCTCCCCTAACCAGCCCCATTGGCACCTGTGAGTCTGTGGTGCTGCCTGTGTGTATTTGTAGAGGTCTTTCTCCAAGGATGAGGAATGGGATACTGACATTACAGCTTCACAGAAATCCCCTCTCAGGGTTGTAACAGCACCCAGGTCTGATTCCCAGCCTCTGCTTTTGCTGCCAAACCATCCTCACTCCCTCAGAAAATAAATGTTTAAATGCTGTTGAATCTGAGTGGAAACCTCCCCGACAAAGCAATGCAGTCTTCCTTAAATATTGTGAAGACTGTAGAGAGCTGTCAGCAAGAGGATCCCTGTGGACCCTCAGGGCAAGAGGCAAATGTGGCTCAGTAGGACTACAAACACAAGAGTTCTCATGCAGCATCTCTCGATGGAGAGGGGTTTCAGCTGGGAAGATGTAGGCCCAAGCTGAAAATGAGTCTTTATACTCTTGACCCTACCAAGAGTGTTTTCACACTCCTCCTCCTTGTTCTCAGCAGCACTCTGAAAATGGAAATATTTGGATTTTGGTTTTGTTGTTTGGATTTTTTTTCCTTTTTCATGGGCATGGGCATATCTTTGTAAACTGCTGTATAAAAAAAATGCTGGAGCCAGATATGTAAAGCACAGCATGATGAAAGATCAAAGAACTCTAAAAGAATGCAGTGGTAGGAAACCTACTTGATGTAACCATTACTGTACCAGAAGTGTGTATCTTAGATTAAAAGAATGAAAACAGCCAGTGAAAATCCTTTTAATTTTCATAGTGACTATTATAGAATCAAAGAATTGTTATAGTTGGAAGGGACCTTAAAGATCATCGAGTTCCAACCCCCCTGCCATGGGCAGGGACACCTCCCACTAGAGCAGGTTGCTCAAAGCCCCATCTAGCCTGGCCTTGAACACTTCCACGGATGGGGCATCCACAACTTCTCTGGGCAACCTGTTCCAGTGCCTCAACACCATCACTGGAAAGAACTTCTTCCTAATATCCAATCTAAATCTCCCCTCTTCCAATGTAAACTGTTACCCCTTGTCCTGTCACTGCACTTCCTGACAAAGAGTCCCTCTCCAGTTCTTCTGTAGGCTCCCTTCGGATACTGGAAGGCTTCAAAAGGAAACTCCATCTGACTTAAGGATATTCATTTCTATTGATTCAAAAGTTTTTTCTAGTCTATGTTTTAAATAATCTTTTTTCTTTGGAAGCAATAAAATTTGCTAACATTACAGGGTGCAAGAAAGCCTAACCATTGTACTTAGGGGAAAGAGTTTGCAAAACAAAATTATAATGAAAAAAAAAAGAGGGTTTTGCAGTTTGTGTTGTAATTGATTGAAAATCCCATGTCCTAATCTAATTTAGATATCTTTAAAAAAAAAAAAAATAATTAAAAAGATAAGTGATGCACTCAAAAGATTTAGTTTCTCCATTAATGATAGGCAGAACCAAAATGTCTGGTATACTTTTAGATTAATCTAATTCAATTTTTAAAGGACAAAAACTCCTGCTAGAATTATGTTCTACCACATAAACTAATAACAAGATACACTATTTTCATGTTTCTTTCATCCTACTTTCACCATGTTTCAAAAAACAGACTGAGGTTACCCAATCATACTGTCTGTCTCTCAACCCTAAACCTTTTAATCCCATTGGTCAAGTTCAGTCAAATTTGATAAAGAACTAAATACTAAGTTCTTACAATACTAAAATGCTAAGTTCTAACTTTCATGTTCAGACAAAAGCCTATGGGAGATTATACTCACAGGATAGAAGTCAAACTGAAGCAATAATGCAATAATTATTTTAATTTCATTTTCAAATGTTGATATTGTAACTCTTTCCTTTTCTTCTTGAATATCCATTTCAGCAAAAGACAGAAGGTTTCTTTGACCTGGTGAGGATGAAGATATCAATGATCTTTATGGCTATATCAGTTCTCTTTCTCTCTACTTAGATTTTCTATCTGAATACTTTGGATGAGAGTATTTCAGAATTTACAAGGGGACAAGGAATTAAAACAGAGAAACTGTTGTGAGATGTTCAGAATGCTAATTGCAAGGACAGTCTAGCAGGCTGACAGTTGGTGAATGATGGATGGATGAGTAGATAGGCAAAGAGATAGGAAGGAATGTAAAAATTTCAGAAATTAATTTCCTAATTATAGTTGTAATTATATAACTAACAAGTTGTCATAAATATTTCCTTATTTTCTACATTCCTGGAGTAGACAGATTTAGTATTTAAAAACCACAGTTCCAACAGATGTGGATAAAATATTTTTATTTGACAAGGTTTTAATAATTCTGTACCTACCCTGCAAATCTGTGTCTCCAACACAGGAAGTTACATGTACCATGTTTCTAAAGATACTGAAATGACTTTTTAATATGTTAAAACTTGGGTTAAATACAGCTTCCTGTTTAAAAAGTGATGTTATCCTGACCCGTGTTGAAATACAACATTTGTATTTAACTTCAAAATCCACAAGTGTTTACAAAGGTATAAAAAATTACATTCTCTGTTAACAGAGGATCCAGGTCCCCATGGCTGACATAAATCAGAACAGAAGCAATGGCATCAAGCAAACTTTTCTTGATTTATGTAATTTAAAAATTTAATCCACAGGCTTTTGTGTTAATAGACAGCATCGTTTATGGTTTTAGGTATGCCTGTCTTTTTTTCCTGAAGTGTTTGTGTCTCCTCCTTAACAGAGACAAATGTAGGAAGAACGGGAATAATCCCAAAACCAGGAAAAATTTCAACAAAGACATCATAATTGGTTTATAAATTCAACGAGACGTTTAAAAATGCAGTTTTGCCTTTGAAACATAATAGCACTAATTCAGTGTTGAAATGTGTGGGAAAGACCTTCACTGCAGAGCAACATGAGGGTAGAGTCTGTGCTTGCCGAGTGATCTCCTGTTTGTTGCTACACCTCACATGCCTCTGCTGTGTCCCCTGCAGACATCAAGGCCAGTCCACTCGGTAGGAGCATCACTACCAATGTCCAGGTAGAGTCAAGCAGACCCTCTCTCTCCATGGACAAGCAAAGGTGCCTTCCAGCTGGCAGGACTGTAAGTCACAAATCAAGCAAGGGTGAGTTTTTTCTCATGCCAGAGGCTCAGACTGTGAGTCCAGAAAGGTATGTCAGGAGATATTCTGGAGAAATGTCTCCTGGAGAAATTTCAGAAGGATCACTAATCTTCCTGCTACCAAACGAAAGAAAAGGGAAGAGTTAAATAAAAAAGGCACAAACAAACACAAAAGGATGTGTGGTTGAAGAGCTATTAAATTAGCAGAAGCAAAGACAAAGAACTCAGAAACAATTCGTAAGCTAGCAAAGGGAGTGAAAGGCAGAAGAGTAATATAAGGAAAAGTAATTGTGCTGTAGGGATGCAGAAGATGAGATGATCAGATTACTAGCCTTTTTTGAGGATGACTCTCCAGACTCTCCAGAGTGTGTTTGCTCTGGCAGTTGAGCCCTCCAGATAAAGTTGTCTAGTCACATTCTGGTTGTAAGCTGTTTAAAAATAATTATAAGAAGGTATGTGATTGCACTTGATGATATATGGTGGAAAGTCATAGGCAAGTAATGGTCATACCATAGAATATAAATAATTAGAGAGACATTAATATAAAATTCTTTTGTGGCCATACATCACATGCATGTGATTATCAAACAAACAAGTTGTACATCAGCATACACTGAAGAATGAGTTAATAATCTTCCCTTTCTCGAAAACAATTGTAAAAATGTCAGAAACAGATGCTCAAAGAAAGCAGTAGAGAGGGATACCAGTGTCAGAACATACATCATATACATTCAAAAAAGAAAAGAAGAAAATATGCTCAAAATAAAAACCAAATATGTAACCCTAGAGAACCTATTTCGTTAAAGATAGAGGACAGATGGCTAGTGCTCTAACTGAAAATAATAGCAATTTTATGTTCATACTACTGATACAGAGAAGTGACAGCATACTATTCCAGCTAATTGGGTATTAGAAAGGAATTTATACACAAATAGTTTTGAAACTTTGTTTTCTGATAACAGTTGTGGTTTCAATTTTCTCATCTTATTTTCAGAGTGGTTTAGTTCTCAGGCAAAAGGCTATGAGACATCCCTGAAGGAATCCCCTTCAGTGCCAGATATTTACTACTTATGAATAACAGGATAGATTTTATCCATCTGGGTTTCCTGAAGGATCGTTTGTCACCAGTCTTCTCGGTCCTGAAGAGCAAGCAGCTCAGTGATGGAGCTATAAAAAAAGCCTAAGAGGTCTTGCAAAGGCTCATGTTTCTTTGTGTGGGTGACAATAATCTTATGAACACCCCGGCAGATCTGCCTGCTGCCCTCGTGGAGCTGGGGCTTGGCAGTGGCAGCACCTACAGGGTCGCAGAGAGATTTTAGACTCAGGGCAAGATCCTGGTGGCAGTGAGTTTCCACAGTAGTGAGTTAACCCACCAACCCTTCCCCAAAGTGACATTTCACTCCCTAACAACTTTGCACATGATGAAGATGAACTTCAGTCAACTGAGGAGCATTCATTCCCACAGTTCCCCCCAACAGCCCGCAAGGAATTGTATTTAGCAGCCAGTAAAATATCAATAATTCTTACTGATGTTTTCAGTGAGCTGTCAGAGCTAGGAAAGCTTGATCTCACCCACAATCAAGTAACTGAGAAGGTCATTAAGAAGGCAGCTTTTGGTAACATGGTTAAACTGAAAAACCTGAACTCAGCAGAGACTTGCTCACTGGAATACCTCAGAATTATACCTTATCTCTGAAAAATCTCAGGCTTGACAAAAGCAGAATGTTTTTAGTGAGGCAAAAGGCATTTCTGAAATTAGAAAGTCTCACTTGGATAGATCTCTGAAAAATAAAGAACTCCACACAACACAGAACATTTAAGGATCTGCAAGGTCTCTTTCCCTTAGATTTAAGTCAGAAGTTCCTCACCAACTTCCTACCACATTACAATCTCTTTTTATCTTCAATGCTCATACTCCATCTATGTCACGGGACTCTTTCTCTGGCTGTCGTAGTGTTGAGAGCCATCTTCTTGAAGGGTTAGTGAATAACCAGATAAACCTTGATAGTGATGTGTATGCACTTAGAAGCCTACAAGGCTATCAGGAAACCCACTTTTATTAAAAATATGTTGAAAAGGCAAGGGAAAACACGGAGATATCAGAGTGGAATTTCCTTTAGGTGCAAAGGATGGATAGATGTTATCTTTTGAATTCTGGTGATGCAATAGTAAATAGTCAAATAAATAAATTTAAATCACAGTAACAATTGTAAGAGAACACCAGATTTATCTTAGAATATTTAGTAATAGTGTTTTTAAAAAACTCTGCATTCTCAGTCTTCTTGAGGTAGCTAATGCCTTGATCTTTAGATTGGTCAGTGAAGTAAGAACTTCATCATGTTTGCAGTCCATGTTAACAATTGACAGTTTGTGTATTTG
Source organism: Thinocorus orbignyianus (assembly GCA_013400375.1). NCBI lineage: Eukaryota > Metazoa > Chordata > Aves > Ciconiiformes > Thinocoridae > Thinocorus > Thinocorus orbignyianus. The sequence goes on along the minus strand of VXBW01001342.1, from coordinate 250,629 downwards.
CAGTTAAAAGATGTCATGTTTTTTAAGAAATCTTAAACATGTCAAAAGAGGAATTCCCAGCATACCCCCCTGATAAATTACGTGCTGTACTGTGTCATTGCGGGGATTCATCAGATTTTTTTATTGCTATATATTTTCTAAATAATGTTGCAACTTTTCCACTACAAGAACCCACTGCTGGTTATAGTAGAAAATATTCCATACAAATATTTATATGTATAAAATATAGTAGTAAATATGTGGTGCTTACAAAAGTTTAGACAACTGTTTAGGTGTTAGTTTCATATTCATTTTGCACACACAGTAATTTCAACATCTGTGTGTTCCCTTTGACCCTGTAGGCATTTCAGGTGCCAGTAGTGGTGCAGCCTCCAGCCCCAGGGCGTTTGAACAGGAGCACTGGACAGGGGCACCTAAATTAGAATATAACGGCCTTTGGCTCTTTCTGCAGAGAACAGAAACAAGTTAGTATTTAAAATCTGGTTGCCTTCTAGATGTCCCTAGAATTGGTGAAGTGAACATGGGCTGAGGTGTTTGTGACAGTTTTTGAGGGAAACAATTCTTGTTTGATCCACATCTTGTCTACCGGGTGGATATAAAGCCTTTTTTCATGCCCAATGCTAATTCGTTCCAATTACTGTTGTTGCAAACCATGTTCCCAGTGCATCTCTGCTGCAGGAATAGGTACAGAAAAGGTCTGGAAAGAGGCCTGTGTGTCCAATATTTGCTTCTTGGGCTTGTTGAAGTTTGCTGTTGCAGGGCTGTCTTTTGCAGTGGTAGGGCAGATGGGTTTCTGAGTGCCTGCTCCACCAACTCTAGTGCCACCTAGCTGGTCCAACTCCCAACTGAAGGACCTTCACCTCTTTTGTTACAGCAGATGTACTTCTTGCATTTTGTGGGAAAAAATCTAACAAAAACCCCATCAAGCCCCAAACCACCACAAACCAAACCAAACCAAAATGTCTACTTTTAAAATTGTTTTCAGCTCTTTTAATGCTTTAAACAAAGGGGAAAATTAGAGAGGGCAGAAACTGCAAACTGGAACTCCCAGGGTTTGGATGCTCCAAGGTAATAAAGCTGTGCTGTATTTCATGCAACAGCTCTAGGACTGCAAACCAGGAGAGGAGAAAAACTTAACCTGCATCAACCTGATAATTAGCTCAGTCCTACAACTTCCAGGTGTGTGCTGGGTGTGCAAATCAGACAATCAGACTTTGACTTAGGAACTGAATGGAAACAGACAATGCAGAAATAGAAGCCTTCAACATGAAAGACTTCTCATTTTGGGGAGGAAGAAACCACAACAAAAAATCCAATGAAAAACCAACAACCTACCTCCCTCCCAAACCGTTTCCTCTTTGGGGTGAATGAGAATTGCAGGCACCACAGCCAAACCATGGAGCTTCACCAGAGCTGTGACACAGAAACTCACATGCTTAACATCACAGTTCATTGACAGTACCGATTAGCAGCAGGGGGATGTTTTACTCTCTGTTAAGGATTGCACCATCACCATTAATCAGCAACGTGCCCTTTTAAACGTGCTCTGTGCATGTCTGCAGAAGATATAGGACAGAGCATGCGTCCCGGAAAGAATTAGATGTACAGATAGACCTAAATGGCTAGCTGGAGATTTACCTGTCTGAAGGGAAAGCTGGTGGGAAAAAAAAGAGGCAGGTTTGGGGCTCTGATTTAACAGCCTGTGTGGAGAATGGCTCCCCCGCAGTTGTTCCTTTCGGTTGTAATTCAGTTTCTCTTGCAGTCCGGAGGCAGGTTGAATTTTCAGGTGCAGCTGCCATAGCTTTTAGCTGCATGTTTGGATACAGGCAGGAGAACAGTATTAAATATCTTCCCTTGGCTTGCTTAGGGCCTGCTCATGTACAATTTTCTTTCTTTTTGATCCGTAACTAATTGAAAGGATATGGTGCAGATTTTAATTTCTGTCACACTCACAGGAAGGGGTGAGGGGTTTCCTCACCAGGTTTTATGAAGGAAGAGCTTTGGACCTTACTGTATTCTGTGTTCATAAACCGAGGAGGGCAGTGTTCATTTGACCTTTCCCATGAAAACACCATGCAAGGAAATTTCAGCAGCACCCAGAGGCAGAAGAGCCAAAATACAGGCAACATAAGCTATTTTACTAGCGAGCTGCAGGATGTGGAGGAAGATGGGTAGCACCGGGGAGGCAAGTTATATGCATTGCTGAAGTCTATAAAGATTTGGTGAGAACCTTGAGCCAAAAGAGCAAAAACAGCATGTTTTTATGGCTGGTGGGACCAGCTCGGCTTCTTTGCCCCATGTCCAAGGAAGGATTGCCCTATGGTTAAAATAGGCAGAGCTGCCTCTCCTGTACATTACTGGGGGTAGAAAATTCTGCTTTCTTTTTCTTTTAATTTGTTTTGTTCATTTGTCCTCCTCCTCTTCTTCGAATGTTTGAAATGGGTGATTTGCCTTTGCAGTGCGTAGTACTGGAGATTTAATGTGCAAGACAAGGGAAATTGAATCTTCCTTCCCAAACAGCAGGTGGTGGTGCTGGGTTATGCAGAGCGCTTGGGAAACTGCTTACAGATGTTGCTTCGTTGTTGAATAACAGTCTGGAAATGGATGCTAAGCAAACTTTTTTTTTTTTTTTTTTTTTTTTTCGTCTCCTTATAGGAGGGTCACCTAATGTTTACCCCTCTTCAGTAGGTAGTTTAACAAATGTTTGAAACTGTGTTTTAAAAATAAATCCTGCTAAATACTCTGGAGTTTGGGATAAATATAGCTCACAGTAGAAGATGTTATTAATCCTCTAAAAATCTTCCAATTTTTCTGTCATATTTTTGTGAAAACTAATAAAGAAATTTTGTATTTCCTATCTTCTGGAATAGTTTTATTACGTTTTTTTATTCATTTTCCAGACTAGTGTTGTGGGATATAATTTTGTTCTTCTCCTTTGTTCAAGAAGATTATTTATTTATTTATTTGTTTATTTTTAAATGCAGTTATGTCCAGCTCAATTCCAACTGTGTACTTTTCCCCTTGGGAATTGGGTACACTGTGCAGTGTCACTTATTTGCCAGTGACTGTTTCATGTGATTTGCAATACTGATCAAAACTTTTGCTAATTAAATATAATACAGTAATAAACCAAGTTCTAAATGAGTTTTCATTACATTTTCCTTCTGACTGACTGGTGCTATTACCTTTCTCAACTTTGTCACTATCTGAAATTATCCTTGTCACATGAACACTGTAACCAGTTAACATGCTATCATTTTGAAGCCATGGGTAGAATATTGCAGTAACGCACATATCAACCAAAACCTGCAACATGAACAGATTCACCATTTTTTTCCCCCCATAGACTGTGCAGGCCTCACCCCAACATGTTTTTTTGGAAACCTGCTTGAATAAGATTTAGACTTTTCTGAAGCAAGAGCTAAATAAATGTGGCCATGTCTGCAACAGCTATACCAGTTCCAAAGCGGTTGTGCTTTAATAGCCTATTAAAGTATATATGTGACTTTATTCAGACCTTTTGTATTTGCAAAAAATTCCCTCTTGACTGGGCAAAAGATAGCTAGGAAAATGTGCCTATGCCAGTGCTGGGTTTACATAAACCCCTTGATGACAAAAAAAGAGCAAGCAGGGAAAAACCTCTGCAGTGTCCTGTTGGCCCTGAGCTACCCACGTACAGTATGGCACAAGGCTGAGGCAAAAAGAAAACACAGATCCCATTTTGTAAGGTTTTGACAGACTCTTTCCTCATGTTGGACTGCAAATTCCTTCTGTTATGTCTCTGTTTAGAACATGACTGCAAATACAATAATCCAATATTTTATATAGTTTTGGCTTACCTGTACAAAATAGCATCATGTACAAAGTAACAAGAGAAAGTGGTTTTGTCAACAGCAGAAACTAACCCAAACTTTCCCTGGACTCAGTCATTCAAACAATTTCATTATTGCTTTGCCAAGAGGTTAGAGAAAATGTTAGCAGAGGCTCCTGCGTAGTAGAAGCTTCTTTGCAAGCATTGTGGGCAGGAAGGATGATCTTGTGACTCGGGCCCTGGAGTGTCCCAGATGTGCCACAGATTTCTCACACAGACTGCTTAATCTTCTGGGGCCATATGTTCAGCTGGTATAAATCAGTGCAGCTCCAATAAAGTCAGCTCAGCTTTCCGGATTTTCTGCAGCTGAAGTTTCTGACCCCTCACAGATCAGTTGCCCATCTGAAAAGCAGAGATATTAACACTTCCCTGTCTCGTACACTGCAAAAGGATCAGCTCATTAAAGTTCATTTGCCACTCATGTAACACAGTTTGAGAAGCTGCAGAAATGCCCTTCCAGACAAAGAAACTTGGCATCCCAAGTAGGTCTTAAAAAGATTTGCTACAGATGTAACTTTTTTTGCTAACAGGGGCTTGACTAGGACTTCGTGTCCAAAAAAAGAAAAAAGGTCCCCAAACCTTCAGAACTTATTGATGACTTGTCATTTAAAAGGCGGAAGCAATTGTAATTTGGTGGTTTGGCCTAAAATGAGTACTGCTGAGCATGGACCTCAACCGGGGGAGCAACTCAAGATAGGCTGAAGCAGGGGAGAATGTTAGCAAAGGCAGCTCTCCTGCAAGGCTGCTTTGGTTCCTTGCTTTTATCCATTTGGTTTGGGTTGAGCTTCTCCAGTGTTTTATGTCAGCAAAGCCCTTTTTAATATTAAGTAATACAAAGGAAACTTGATGTCTTTTTGCAGCAGTTACTGAGCAATTAAGGGCTCAATTCTTCAAGGGATTGTAAGCCTGTGGGTGGTCTCATTGATTTTGGGACTATTTGTGTGTTTAAAACTGGGCATGCGCTTGTGTATAGCCCTCCTAGAACTGCTGCTGAGATTTCGATTTTAGAGTTACTTTACAGTCTCTAAAATTATTACTGGAACTGCCTCCTCCTCTGGGCATCGCACACACCAGCAGTCTGCCTCTGTCTTCTGACTGATTTAATGCCCCAGCACTGACGTATAGAATCATGGCAATGTTTCCATTAAATCCACACCGTACCGCACATTTCCCAGTATTCATCATTCAACTACTGCATCCTTTCCAGACTATGAAAAGAAATATTGAGATCGACTTCCTTTAAAAAATGCTTATTTCACATCAGGCAGGACAAAGGCATGAAAATATGTATGCGTTAAGTAAAACAAATGATCTGACAAATCTTCCCTCAAAAAAGTTAAACATAGCTAAGTAGAATTCCTATGTGGTAAGTATATTACAGGGCTTTAAATCAGAGCACATGGAATAGGCTGAGCTGCAAGCAAAGAGAAAACTTTGGTTACATATGTTCAGCTGGTAATTTGTGCTTTTATGCTTTCCAGTGTCCTGCTGGGGTTCTAAGAAAATATTTACAAGATGCAAATAAAATGTAAATGGAATCATGTTTCCATGAAGAAAAATGAATGAACAGCATCCATGCAGCTCATGCAGTTTTACATACTGCACCAATGTTGCCTTATGATCCTCTAGGACCTTTCTTTGCACAGAAAGCTGATTACCTGAAACATACTACTGCTTCTTCTTCCCCTTTTTTTTTAAAGACAGACATTCTCTTCAAGATTATCTTGCCTTGCAACACATGCCTTCAGGTTTTATCTCTTCATCATCCAAACCAACCCTGTTTTCTGAGATGGCTTTCCATTTCCACAGGTGTTTCTTATCAATTCCACATTTTCTTCTGACAACATGAAAAAAAAAAATCATATGTCCCTGCTTAGTAGCTGCTGCCTGACCCAACACTAAAGCTTTTCTGAATGCAGAAATGTGTTGTGTGGCTGCTGTAATATCTCTGTACCCCAAGGGTCTGCTGCTGCTTTCTTTTTTACAGCTACAAAGAGTCACATGCTTGGCCCCTAGCACAGAGGAAAATTCGATTCAGTCAGAAAGGAAAGATGTGACCTATTTAAAACAGTGAAAAAAGGAGATTATTAGGTATTGTACCTCGTTATTTTGCCAATCCAATTATTTATTTACAACATACTGGGCTGCGGAGTATCAGTGGTCTTATTACTGTTTCTCCTCTGTGGAAGCACACATCATACAAAAGCAAGAAACCAAGTCTCACAGCAGCCACATGGACCCACTGGTACTTTTCTTGGTTGAAGCTTTTTTTTCCTGCATCAGTGTCTATGATTAACTTTTTGGCACCTCAAATTTGTGCCTTCCATCCTCCTTGCTAGAAAAGAAAAAGATCACTTCATGTAAGTGAATTGAGATGTTCCAGATTCTGAGACAGGAACTGCAGTGAAGCACACAAGTACCACTAGTGTGTGAATTTGATCTGGTTTGTTATATTTTTTAAAATATGGAAATGAGAAAACACTTAAACACATACCAGCTTGCATACTGGGAGTATGCAAGACTTCAAATGACTTATATGGTATGCTCATATTTCCATCTTACATGAGCTATCATAAAAACATGATCTTATGGAAAATTGACATCTGCAAAGCACCTGCAATTCCTTGTGTCATTTTGAATATGTATAGTTGATATGTACTTAAGCTACTTATTAAAATGCTTGTCATTTCTATATATGAGCAATAAAATGCTTTGTAATAATTTTGGAGTAATATGCAAAATTAGATAGGAAACCTTTCAGGGCAACCACTGTGTTTTACTGCCAATTATAATTACCCAAGATGCTTTGGTCTTAACAGGTGCCATCAGCTGCAATACCTATTGAAATAAATCATCATTCTCATCGCCCAGAAACAGTCTGCTGCATGTCTGCAGTGCTTGCAGCGTCCAAGAAGTTGTGCTCAGCTGAGGGATGTGCTGGCATTAACCATCTGCCCCCACCGGCCCTTGGCCACCCTGTGCATTCCCACCTGGTCACCCCATGTATTCCCACCCAGTAACGTGGTCAGTGGAGCCCAAGCAGCACATCCCTCTGGAGGCTGCAGCACCTCTAGGATTAACAAAATTCACATGATTGCACTGAAAGGGCTTCTGGGGCCAAGCACAAGCTTTTCAGAGGTATTATGCACATCCTAGAGATATATATTTATTTATTTTTTATCGAAACAGGGATATTGCCAGGCTTCAACGTAACTAACAAACTTTATGAGTACAGCTGATTTCTGTACGTTTGCACTATGAGACTTGCAAACAAATTTGTGTGGCTATCCAAAAAGATTGCCAATGTGAACAAACCACATTGTTTAAAACACAAGCAGCACATTATTTCTGTTATACTTTCTTTGTCCACATAGTAGTATAACAGTCTCTTAATACATTCTGAAAAACGGAATGAAACTTCCCTCTCCTCCCCACTGAAGATGACTGCTGAGAAAGGATATCTGGTCTCCATAGCTCCATTCTGTTCTTCATTTCATTCTGGTACTACTTTTAAGGTAAGGTAGGAGGGGAACATCATGGAATTATCTGTCTAGACCAGATGTTGTCTCAGCTACTCGTGACCAGTGAAGGAATAGTCCTAAAGGCCTAAACCAAAGTCTTATAACACAAAGTGCTACGAGTGCTCAAGCTCTAGCAGTGCCAGCAAAGGGCAAGATGACATTCAACGCCCCACCTCTGGCTGCCTGGCAGGGCCCCAGGGATGTACAGTCATGGGAAACCCAGCTCCACCATGGATTTACTTCTCTGGGTGGCATAAGTTACTCAGAGTACAGCTCTCCCTGCTGCCTCTTTCTTCATTCGTACCATTACCAGGTGTGAACAGGGAGCCCGGGTAGAGTTTCTGCTTTAATCTTTGTACAAGTGTGTTACACAGGGCCCCCTGTGTGCGCTGTCGGTCAGAAAGGAGGGAGAAGTGAGATGTTGTATACCACTGATCTGACCCCACAGCTTTCACACCAGCGGGGATCCACAGGCTTGCAGGTGTGGGAACTGATCAGAGGCTGGTTCAGATTTAGAGACTGGGAAGAAGAGTAATCAAACCTCCCCCCCACCCGGTTTTGCAATTGGTGACAGCCTAGGTCTCCTTTCTTTGCAGCACCTGGGGGAAAACCTCTGTGCCCTCCCGTGGCAGCAGCTTGGGTCCCTCAGACTGCAACGCTTCCTTCCAACGTGTTTTCTTTGCTTGCTCCCTTTTACAAAAACATTTCTTTTCCAGAGTTTGGTTGTTTTTGTTGGTTGTTTTTTTTTTTCATCTGCGGAAAGCAGACACAGACATCTCGCTTGCGGACTTGTGGAGGGGCTCGCTGCTCTGAAAATCCCAGACCTCACAGCCCAGGGTGCAAACCAGCCCAGATAAACAAGGGCAGGGTTTTGCCGGGCGAGAGCATCCCCCTGCGCGCATCCTGCGCTGCTGTATCCCGTCCCTGAGTGAGGTGGCGCTTGTGCGGCCCCGCTGCCTCCCCGCTGCCTGTCGCGGAGCCAGGGGAGCCAGGCGGACCCAGGGGCTGAGCCAGCGGGGACGGCCAGCAGCACAGCAGCCCTTCGCCAGCTTACGTGGCTCTGGGAAATGGAAAGTCCCGTTTACTTTTTTCTTTTCTTTTTTTTTTTTTTTTTTTTTCTTTTTTTTTTTTTTTTTTTTTTTTCTTGGCCGCGGTGAGGCTTTCATGTTTCTAATGAGACACATTTCTCCCCGCGCCTTGCTTTAACTTGCTCGATAACTCGGACTGGGGCATGTTTTTCGTCCTGAAAATAAACAATTAAAGAAAGCTAAACAAACAGAAGGGAGAGAAAGAACTCCTTCCTGTTCTCACAGCTAATCTCTGCAAAATTTAAACATGCTTATCAGCCAGCTGTGCTTCGTTATTATCTTTTGCTTCCATCTTTTGTCCCAGTCTGCAGCGGATGCAGGCTGTCTGGTTTGTGTCATCCAGCAGTTTGCACTGACTGGTTCTGATAAAGGAGCCATCAGTTTCTCAGGAAAA
>VXBW01001342.1:221922-233468 GCA_013400375.1 Thinocorus orbignyianus | reverse complement strand
TTTTTTTTTTTTTTTTTTTAAAGACCTCTTCTTTGTCTTCAAAGACTTCACACAGAAAATAAGTGCTGTAGTATTGGCTAAGTTCCTGGGACTGAATTTTTGCAGTATAAACTGGAGACACTGAGCAGAAACCGATAATCAAGACTGTGAGGCTGGAAACCACCATGTCCCCTTCCTGAAAAAATAAAATAAAATTAGGAGCTTTGTAAACTTGTTTCGATTAAATCATTTACAGAAAGCATTTTACAATATCAGGACTCTTGGACAAAAATATAGAGTATTGATGAGCAAAGTAAGCATACCTAAAAGAAACAAAATCTTTTAATCAGTGAGTACATTTTTATCAATTGCTGTTAAGTGTTGCAGAGACTTTATTTGCTCTTGTTCCCCTACGAAAAAAAGCAAAGGAAACCAAAAAGCCTTTCTTCTATCCAGTGCTATAAGATTGAAAGCATTTGTTTCTTGGAGTAGAATGATTTTCGGTTCTTATACCCTTCCAAATATCACATTCCACAAATTTAAGAACACCAAAATTAAGTTACCAATGTTTTTTCAAGAAACCACAAAAATGCTCAGACCTTTCAACCACTAGTATTGTGATTAGTGTGATTCCTATCTGAGTGCTGATGGTGAAAATGACAACTTATTTTAAAAATAAAAAATAACATTCCAGACACTCCCATCTTGGTTGAAAATGAAAAGAATTGCTGCTTCAGTTAAAAATAAACCTTTACTTTCTTACCATTAAAGGCAACTGAAAAGCTCCTAAACTGTCTTAACAGCGTGGTGAGGCTTTTTACTTTATGTTTTTGTTGCTATCATTATTATTATTATCATTATTGTTACTGTTTTACAGGTAAATTTGCTAAAAAAGTCCCCTGAGAAGTGGATCTCTATATGAAGAAAGGAGTATAGTGCCATGCATTTCAACTGGATGGCATTTCTAATAAAAGCAAGATGAAACAGAGATGGCAAGAGGGAGTGAGAAAGAGAGAGAGAGATTTATCTTAAAATTGCCTGTGGTTGTGGAGTGGAGGTGGTTATAGTATTCCGCAGGTATGTGGTAAAACAGGCTTGTCTAATCAGGCAAAGTAAGGTCTTGAATCATGGTTTTATACACCCAATTACACCCAATAACACCATCCATACTAGTTGTCTAATACAATTAATGTTTAGTTGTTGATATAAGGTAAATCTGCTCCACAAGGATAGAAAACTAGAAGTCCAATACCGTAACTGAAACCTAAATAAGAGTTTGAATCTCCAAGCCAAAATGTGCATGGAGAGACCATGAGAACCACTCATCTTCTATGAGTACTTACGAAAACAATTCTTTTTTGTTTTCCAAATAATAAGAGATGGGGCATGCATTAGTGGTGTGGAGGCCGGTGTGAGGTTAAAAAAAGGCAAATAATGATAAATTTTAGGATAATTTATACTGTGGGACTGTGGATGTAAATTAGTCATTGCATTTGGCAATGTGGAGAGAAAGTACCATGTTGACTTTAGAGCAGACCTAAGTGTAGAGTTTTTTCAGGAAAAGTTCATTTTTACAGTCTGAAAAAAAATAAAAATCTTCTGAGTTTAAAAGTCCTTCTGATAGTCCTGAGTCTCATTTCAAGAAAATGACATGGACCCACCTCACCTCACAGACTGGCTAACAATCAATAACAGTGACAGCAACAATAACAGCAGCAATGACAGCAAAAATATAAAAGACTCATGTTCAGTATGTTCCTCTACCTTTTCAATTACTTTGAAAACAGGAAAATAACGATCTTTATTCTGAATATGAAAGTACTGAAGTTATTTTATTTTCATCACCTGCATAGTTGTGTATATTTGAGAAATGAAAACAAGAAAAAGCAACTGTAAAAATAATGAAATGTTGGGAGTTAGTTTTCATACTTACTTCTTTTTCAAGTCTCAGGGAAACCACAAGAGGAATCTTTGATCCTGGTTGGTCTAATGAAGCGATAAATTAGGTCTTCGTTACCTATTCCTCTGGCAGTTCTTTGGGCAAATGGAAAACACCTATAAAGCCAAATATTTTGGTCTCTAAGGGTAAAGTCTTTTATTATAGCTAGGAATAAAAGATATGTACTGCACTAATAAAAGTTTGGGTTGTGGGTTTTTTTTTTTCATTTTCTCTAATTTGAGACTACTGATGTCTCAGCTCATTTTTGTTGTTAGCTCAAAACACCTTTTGGGTACTTTGTGGTGCCTTATTCAACAAATAATCCCACTGACCTCCACGGGAATGACTTCCCAGCACTAGTGACTAGCTGGTGATATTTAAGTAATCATAATATGAAGGTGTTGGAAGAACTCTGTGCTGCTTTGGCATGTCTACCACTGTTCTGAACATATTTCAGTTATTTTTATGGCATTTTAATCTGATATCCTGTAAATAGCCCTAGGAGAATAACTTTTTAGAGGAGACATAACACAGCAAAATATAGCAATGCAAGAAAATACTTTAGACTATTTTAAATTATCATTTCTGGGGATAATTCAGTGAATTAACATTATTTTTTAATTTTTTATATCTTGTGTAGTTTGATTTTAAGTGGATGCCCAAAGAACAGCTGGATAACTTCAAAAGCCCAGTCTTGATGCAAGCATCTAAAAGTCCCCTTGACTTTTTTGATAGGCCCTCTGTATTTCCTAAGTAATATGTACTTTTTTGTTCCGATTCAGCCATAGTCACCTTTACAGTAAGTTCTAATCATCCATTACTTTAAACGTTGAAAACTTTCTTACCAGATTGGAGTCAATGAGAATCACTTTCTAACATGTATTTATGGTGAAACAGTAAAGACAGCTAGGACAGCTAGGACTATAGCGATTTTCCTTTAAAAGTGATACAGATTCTTGCATTGTTTTATTTCCTGTTTTTATACCAAAGCCTATGAAAAAGCTCTGTATATGCTGAGTTTTGAAAGATGAACTATCTGAATCACTGCTTTTTTTAGTATCAGCCATTCTTGCTACTGTTTTATTATGAGACTTTTGATATCTCCAGGCCCTGATACCATCAGGTGGTGCAAAGCACTGTGAGGATGACCCAGCTTTGAGTCCAGCTCTTTATGTTCATGATGTAGATTCAAATGCAAAAATCGTAACACAAAGTCATGTTGCTGTCGTAACCTTAGCAGACTTCTAACAGGCTGCAAAGGCATGCAGTCAAATATTTGAAGTGGAGCATTTTGCGGCAGCTTCATTTAATCTGTCCTTTATAGGAAGAAAATTATAGCTATGTTTCCACTGAGTTCAGGCAAGGCTTCTGGGAATATGTGCTTGTAAACAAAATTACAGAGATTCTTCCCACCTGCTTCTGTTTCCCCCCCTGATTAAGCCCTAAGGTTAATTATTTGAAAATCTGGGGAAACTTCGTAGTCAGAGGCTGATCAGATTCCAGAAAGAGAAGAAATCCAAATAGGAAAAAGAGAACAGACGAGGCAAAACTGGCAATGTTGACAAATGGGCTGGCTTTTTTAGTGTAGTCTGTCAAGTCAGGACAGGGAAATAGTGATGTAATATGCACAGAAATCGTTGGTCATAATACAACCTGACATTTATTTCAAATTAATGGAAAGTTTCACAATAAGCACATTTTATCCATATTTTTTTTTTCTGCAGTGCAAGAATTCTAGGCCTATTTTGTTCTTCCTGTTAAGTAAAGTGTCCTTCTCTCTGCTTTTCTGTATTTTTTTTAATAGAACTGGTCCACCTAGACATTAGGTGTTAACTAAATAGGTTTAAGGTTAACTCCAATGTTAAAATTCTGAATGAAATGTTTTGATCATCCATCTTTGTAAAATGGCACACTGAAGAAAGGATACCACCTGCACCAGCTGAAATTTCAAGGCCTCATTTAATGCAGGTGCCTGGCTTCTTTATAGTTGGATTTGCAGCAGCAGCCAGTGCTTGTTAGATGCTTCTGGTTAGGTGGGATCATTTATTTTACATGCCTAAAAGGTAGAGGTGGAGGCTTTCTTCATGGTAAATGGAGAGACCAGGTCAGATTTATTTTATTTTAGGGTAGTTATCTAAAGCAGGTGGGATGAATTTCTGCCTCTGGCTGAATTGGTTGTAGGAAGAACCTAGGTGACTAACTCAGACTAGATGCCAGATTTTTTTATAGCTGCCTTTGAATGGCATACTCACATTGTTCTTAATAAAAATGTCAAGCCCTGTGAAAATATAAGGCACCTCCAATATGAAACTTAAATTTCAGATACGTAAAATACTTTTCTCTGCTTTGTCCTGCAGTTAATGGCAAAGATACCATCAACTTCAGGGGGAAAGACTCAGCCACAGACACTCAGTGGTCTGGTTATCTGACCAACCTTATGCTTAGGTAAACTAAGTCTCAGGTATGTCTTTAATAACAACATATTTGACAAGATCTTGTGGGTTGCAAAAGCTAACCAGAAGTGGGGATTTAGTATTGTTGTAGGAACTATAATATCCCTAGTACATTTCATACACTACTTATTTCTGGATTTGGGGCAGTAAACTCAAAATTGTGTTCTTGTCAGATTCCCTGTGGTAGTTTGTGCAAATAGTGTACAGGTAGGTGATTTTTCAGAGCTCCAGAATCTAATCTCTTTTTAGTCAGACTCTCCTTGAAATGTTTTCCCTCTTGTACTAATATACACTTGCCAGCAGAGGTGCTAAACTCTGGAGTGACCCAGCTGGTTTAGTCCTGAGCTCTGATGAGGGGAAAGCAAGTGCTTCTGACATACTTAGTATGTCACGAAAGGAAAACACCAAACCCAGAACAGATAAAGAGAACATCGAAAACGTTTGGTGGGGCAAGGTAATAATATTCCAGAAATTGGAAATCCCATCAGATGAAGTCAGGGAAATGGAATGTATGTCATGAGACAAAAAATGATGGAAAAACAGAGGGTTTAAGAAAGTTATTTAAAACATTGAACCAAAATATTTCAGTCTCGGAATCAGGAAGTCTGAGAGAGAATAGTCGGGTGTATTGGAGCCTCAGGAATCTTAATAAGCATTTAAGGAGGGGAACAAGTTTATGAAGTTGATAAGTTGCTTTTATACATCTGTTTTTACCATTGATCACGCAGTTGAGATGTTGCCCGAGACATACTGTTTTAAGGAAATAAGCAAGGAGGTGCAAAAGAATAATGATGGGAAAAAATTACAAATTCAGAAATAAAAAAAAAATGATATACACCTAGAAATTCTTAATGGACTGTACAGTGGATTTTCTCAGCTGCAGACAAAACAATAACAGTAACAATTGCACAATATCAGCTGCTACACAAGGAAATTGGATTGTAGCAAATATTTTATTTAGATAAATGAAGGATACTCTTTTAAAAGACAAAAGTAGTTTCTAAATTAAGAGATCAAAAAGAGATTGCAAAATAGGTATTTAAAAAATTCTGTAATACAGTCATATAATTTTTAATTATCATTTGGATTTAACACTTAGTGTATAAACATTAGTCCTATACCGAATTTATAAGTAACAATCCTAGGACTTTTATCTGTTACTCTGAGGGGGGGTTTTGACTCCACATATTTTTTCTTTCTTATTCTTTTCCATATGTCTGTAGCATCATCAATGCAGGAGAAAACAGAAAAGCTGAAGAAATGAATGAGCCGAGCAGTTCATTAAAGAGATTATATCTGTATCTGGGCACATCTCGTAGAAATCTGGATTAACCTTCAGCAAATGAGAGTGGAACCTTTAATTTAGTTCCAATAGTAATAAAAATGTTCTGGATGGAAATGTGTATCATTTAATAGCACAACCCTCTTCATACTTACTTTGCCTGTATATTGCATTACTCCCCAGGGAACACATTCCTTCACATTTTTCTCCATCAAAGCCAGATTGCTACTATGCCACGTAAATTGAGGCAGTACTTGAAGGGAAAGAGCCGGTGGCTCATCATTATATAAACCCTGCTGGCAGTTCAGAAGCGATGGAGCTACTTAATTTCTCCCTTCTGCCTGTTCAGCAACAGGGATTTTAGTGGCCAACTCTTGCCCTTGCACCATGTCCTTTGTTGGTGTCCTTTGCAGGGTATCTCAGCTGCATTAGACACAGCCTGTGGGGTGGAGGGGGTTAAGGGGTGGGGTGGGTGGAAGGTGTCTCCCTAAAACTACAAATGTTGGTAGTCCACACTGCAGGGAATCTTCTGGCTAATACTGGCCTGTTGCCTTGTGTGGGACCACAGGAGTATATTCCCTAGTTTGTCCTTCTTCTTATCTCTTTCATGTTATTCTTTTACATGGTGCTTGCCCTGTGAAGCACCATGCTGTAACCTCCCCATTCTATCCAGCTCACTACACTTGAACCTCGTCTTGTCCTTCACCAGTCTTACTAAGACAGCATTTGCTCTTTTTTCCATCAGATACTCTGGCAATGGTGAGAGAATCCTGTATTGTTTGTTGTTTTGTTGGTGTTTTTTTTCGAGGACTATAATTTTCTTCCTGTTAACTTCACTGTGATCTTAGGGAGAGTAGGAATTTGTCCCTAATGTGATACTTTAAGTTTTCATTAATGAAATACAACAATCACAATGTTGGCAAGATATGGGGAATGTCCCAAAATCGATGGAAGGGGACCCTAAGCCAACAGCTGCTTTTTTCTTTGAGTCTTTCCATGGACTATGTAAAGCAGTTGTCAAGCATTCCAGACATTAGGGATCAGGAGGGAAAACAGACATGAAAGACACTTTAATAAAGCAATATTAAAAGCTTGGAAAAACTTTATAAATAATAATAAGAAAAAAAAGAAATTTGGTTTATTTTTTTTCTGTCCCTCCACTTTGAAAACCTGTTGAAGGGGAACAGCATGGTCCAAGACATATTTAAGGGCAGCGCTGCTTCCCTCTTCTGTAATTTTCTTCAATTTCTGCATGGAGTTTGACCATCCTGGTCTTTGAGAAATTTCTAGGAGGCTCATACAAGAATTCCTTGTGCCAAAACCATTAGCTCCAAATAAATGTTTTCAAAGCTAAAAGTGGATAGCACCTTTCTCCCAGCTGCTTCACTGTTGCTGCTTTTAGAGCATGGCAACTGATCTCAGTCCATCTGATCTCAGTCCAGCTTGAAAGAGACGGACAACATATATCCCTATTTTAGCTTGAAAGAAAAAAAAAAACATGCAAAAAACCCATGGCAGAAAAGTGCTTTGAGAAGAGTTTGCCAGTAGTCAATAAGGAATAGCCAACACAAAGCATCTGAACCAACACTAAACTGCTTAATGCAGTGATGATGAAGTGTTATTTGCTCCTGTTTTCCCTAACTGCTTGTTTAAAGTTAACAATCTTCTTACTTTCTCCTGACACTTTTCTCTACCTTTTGATCCTAAGAAACCAAGTAGTGTGCTGCATAAACTATGAATCCTCAGAATGCACAGTGTAGCTCTGGTTTCTAGAGCAGCTCTATAGATTGGAGAAAAAAAGGGCTGAAGCGTCCAGGAAATTCTGGTTAGATATCATGTGTGTCTGTCCCAAACCCAATGACCACATGCTTTATAATAAGTATTTTCTGGCACTGCATAAAGCAACAGCAAATTGCAATGTACTCTGTTCCACTAACCTCTCTCTCATCTGCCCAATGCAACCTTCTCACGCTTGTGAAGTTTCTAACACCAAGACAGTAAGAAAATTCATTTTTTAATTCCTTAATTACTTAAATGCTGCTCTGCACTTATCACAATGCCAGAAAAGTACCCAGAAAAGAAAAGAGTAGCCAGGCTCTACAGACAAGCAAGAAATCAAAAGGGGAAAAAAATAACTTGCTTGGTTTGAAATTTAGAAATCTGGTCTTCTCACAGGATAGTCAAACCAGCACTGCATGGGCAGACTCATAGAGCAATGACAGCGATGCTGTTGGAGTTTCTATGGCAAAAACAGATACAGAATTATGTTGCAGAAGTATTTCCATGTACTCCTAAGCAGAAACTTTCTAGAGCCTCAGACAAGCTGATAGGAGCTGGGATGGGAAACTTGGTAATACATTATCAGACATCTCTGAAAATGGAAGATATAGACAGGAATGCAGGTATGCATGTATAGCTGCTCTTCCTTAGACTTGGTGTCTCATTCACTGTTGGATTAAATACAGAAGAAGTTATGACAGAACAAGTAGAAGGGTGAAAAGACCTCTGATTGAATAAGAGAAGTATCACAGAGGACTGAATGATATCTGCCTCAAACTTTATTGTCCAGATTTCATAAATATTGTGAAATGCCTTGTGGTCTCTATTGTGAACAAAATGTACTCAAAGGTCTTCATTAAAAATCTACTTAAAACTTCCAGATTTGCCATCTTTTGTGGTCAAAAACCATAGCAGACTGCAATAAGAAGAAAACAATCAAAAGTTATAAGTGTAAAGGTCATGCTTAGTATCTGTGGATTTAGAGTGATTTTGAGTAATAATTTATATCTTTTTTTTTTCTTCAGTGATATTTCCAAAAATTACTGTAAGAAACGGGATGCAATTCTTAGATGATAACTCAGACAATTTACATATTAAACTCACAGGACTGAGGCTTCCCAGAGACTGCCATGTATTGCGTGTTTAGATTAATATCATGATAACTTGCAATTCTTGAAAACTGTGATGTTAATTCTCAATCCTACTTTTAGGGGTACCAAAAGGAAATTTGGTATTCCTGGGATACCAAAGAAGAGCATGACGGTACTCATTGGAGTGTGAGTTGATATCATCAATTGAAAACTTGATGTAATAATCTGAAAACCTAATAATCTATTAGGTTACCTCACCCTAATAGACCTGTCAGAAAACATCTTGGACAAAACAGTGGTTTTTTTATTTTATCTTTTTTTTTCATAAGCTGTTTGTTTGCTGACATAAGTCTTTCCACAGGAATGTACTATTTAAACAGAATTTATTAAGAAAACCTTTTTGTGGTTCAGGATAGAATTGCTGATCAAGAAGGGAAGAGAGAAGTAGAGAGAGCCACCCCCTCACCCAGTTGCCTGGTGGTTTGGGGACACGAGATGGAAGAGCTTCGTATTAGTCCCAGGGCTAGTCCCAAGAGATATATCATACTGGGTTTATCAAATTAGAAGTGACTGCCTCAGCTCTCCAGAAGGTGACTATTTTGCGACATGGTGATTTCTCCTTTGTTCTTTGGCTTAAGGAGAAAATTTACGAAGTTTTAAGACCATTATAAAATCTCAAGAAACCTAGTTCCACACAGTTGAATTTCTGAGATTGTAAATTTTAAAATACAAAAAGTAAGTTAATCAACTGAACTGAAAATATTTTCAATATGCTATTTTTACAGAAGCAAAGGAAAAGTAAAAATCCTGTGTGTTTCCATTAACAACAAAGATTACAATATCTATAAAGTTTAAGATGGTTTAGGATGTTTCGAGCATCATCTGGCAAGCCCAGTACTTGAGCAGGAGCATTCAACAGATGAATCTGTCTTCATTGTGGAGACTCCCATAAATCACAGCTTTGAAATATGGCTTAAATACAATATACTCATATTCTGGAAAACTAACCCAAAAAGAGATGTGTAACAGGCTTTTACTTCTTTATGACAGCCAAGTGTAAACTGACCTCATGGAAAAATGTTTGTGAAGTGGCAGCTTCACACTACCCCTAAGCAAAAATACTAGTTCAGATACTGCTCAAAGGATGGAGAATCTGGACAGGTGAGTTGTATAATTGCTACCTTCCTTTCATAAATAAGTGAAGGTGGGGTTATTTTCACTGACTATGTACAACATGTGGAAGAATCAGGGAGAGGGCCCTGACTGCAAGGTATTAAGAAATAGCAAATACTCCTCATAGCTTAACACTGCAGCACTGGTTTGGATGACAAAATGGTGCAAAAGACAGATTTTTAAAAGGTTTCCAGTACTTAGGGACATGATTTATGGATCCTCTATATACAGTGTCAGCTAGCCATCTAGGCTTCTTCCTTGGTCTGTGGAAAGAAACTCTATAGCCACGTGCTAATGGATTCATCTTAATATAGGTCTGTATGATTAACAGAGTGAATCACCTTCTATAACTGCCTGTCCCTCTCCATGCACTAGAGGAGTCTCACACATAGCTAATTACTTTGGGTGCTTAACTTACAGATAGCAGAAGTTAAATGAAATGGAAGTCCTCTCCCCTTAGTGCTTTAAATAACCATTTATTTCCTATTGTGTAACTTGTGAGCCAGGGATCTCGGTCTCTTTGAAAAGTAATGATGCATAAGACAAAACTTTCAAACTCCCCATATGCAGTTTCTTGTTCTGTTCTGGGGACAATATAGGCAGGAAAAGGGAATCAGTCCTCTGGGTTCATTGTGATTCTTCAGGTTTTTTTCATCTTATTTCTTACACACAAAGGAATCTGCTTTTTCATCTTTCTAACGCAGCTTTGACATATGGAGAGAGACAAGTTCTGTAAATGGGTGGAAGTGAAGACTCCTGGAAATGTTGTGGAAATATTATGATCTTTTTGGCTGTAAATTCAGAGTGATATCAGGTGGGACTTGTTATTTAAAAATCGACGTACAATAAAAACTTCATTTAAACCAAACAGAACCTTGGTGTGGTTTTTCTTCTTGGTAAGTTCTTTAGTTCTTTGCACAGTATGAATTTTGCACTCACGAATTATACCACATTATTACCTTCAAACAAGTAAAATCCTCTGAGATTATTTGCAGGGTGAATAAATCTTAAATAGCGCAATATTAGCTATCTTTACTTTCTAGTAACCCAAACCTGCAGCATCCACATGTAGTATGTAGGCATTATTTAATCTTAAGCATCTTCGATGATATTCAACAGCAGAAGAAAAATAAGTTACCCTGTTTTTAAACTGCTGCACTACCTGAACCAAAATGAGTACTGAGTATCCCTTGAATGAGGCTTAATTCCTCTCATCTGCACTTCTAGCAATCTTAGTCTGAAAAAGGAACATCTTCTACCTCCTTGAAAAGTTGTAGTGCAAATATGCACTGCAGGCATTTGAATACTGCTCAGCATCAAAAGGCCAGAGTCTGATGTACAGACCTATCTCTATGAATATAAGATAGTAAATCTCATTGAGAGCAAGTGGACTTTTCTGCTGGGACAGTTCCCTGATCATATTCCATGGTCCTTGACGGAGCTCAGATTTTCCTCAATTCTTGTGAAACCTTGTCCCCTCTTGACTCATAGAGAAAAATCTTTTTACTAGTAGTTTCCCTCTTGCTCAAGTGAGACGGACTGACTGTTACTAAGAAGCACTTCACAGACTTAGAAAGAATGAACTTTACTGAATCTTTCTGGATATTTTACCCTTGTTACTAAGCTACCACTATAAAAATAAGGGATCTAAAAGTGAGCAAAAAAAGGGGGCTGTATGGCACCTTGTTGGATTTCTACACGTCTGTATTGAACAAAGTGAACCTAAATGTCATATTGACAGTGGGTCTTTTACAATATAGCATCCAAGTTCTAATACACTTCTAATTACTCTTCCCTTCCCTTCCCTTCCCTTCCCTTCCCTTCCCTTCCCTTCCCTTCCCTTCCCTTCC
>VXBW01001342.1:157343-221820 GCA_013400375.1 Thinocorus orbignyianus | reverse complement strand
TCCCTTCCCTTCCCTTCCCACTTTTTGACAAGTATTTGGAGGAAAAGTGAACTTTTGCCTGGCATTTTTAAGGGATTTTTGCTCAAAACCAGCAGTGGAACATGAAAGTTAACAAATAAGAGCAGAGTCTTACAATGCTTTACACAGTACTTGCACTGCAAGCAGTATGAATTCTGCACCTTTTTGTGTTAAAGGTTATAGGAGGTACTGTGTCAAATAAATCACTAAGTTTGGTGGATCTCTGGTATTCTCCTGGAGATGCAGAATTTGAGAGGGAGGGAGCCTGCTTCTAAACATGCTCTGTGTCCTGGTGTCTTGCTGCGTGCACAGGGGATTCTCAGCGCTGGGGCCCAACTGCATGTTAAAATTGGATGGCTTAAAATCAATTCCTCCTTGACATACCTTTCAAGTCTGAACAGATTGGAAGCCCTCAGGGTTCTGAATGTGACCTTCTCTGGAAGCAGTTTATGAGATTAACTCTCAAAGCACAGCTGGTATCTGTCTCCCGTTATGCTACATATTAGTGATGCCATCAAACTCCATTTGGAAAAGTACAAAAATCTGCAAGCCTAAACTCAAATCTGACTGAATAAAACTCGTTCCAAATTCCCTGTGTTTCCTTCCTCTTTAGAGTCCTTCATGGAGACTGCCTCCAGAAAGAATCCCATGTGTTAATTTTATTATATGTTATATTGCATGCGGAGGAAAATACATATTCTTTACAACAACTCTGAAAAAACTTTAGGCTTTCTCTTATGTACAGTGAGTTTCTCAGAATCACAGCGAGGGAAAGAAGCACATTTCCCCCCCAGAATTTGTGCAGAGTAATTTTCTTCAGAGAGATCTTCTTCATAACACTGACCATAGTAGCTGAACAGTTGTTAGGAAATAGGATTCAGCAACTAATCTAAAGAAATGAAAAGTAGA
The DNA here is from genome assembly GCA_013400375.1 of Thinocorus orbignyianus. Lineage (NCBI taxonomy): Eukaryota > Metazoa > Chordata > Aves > Ciconiiformes > Thinocoridae > Thinocorus > Thinocorus orbignyianus. The sequence goes on along the minus strand of VXBW01001342.1, from coordinate 220,893 downwards.
AGCTCCCTTCTTGCTTGCAGCCTGTGAGTAACTGCCAAGATCAATTCACGGGGCTTTCTTTTAAATTGGATTTATTCAGAAGTCAACTGTATAAACAAAACAGAAAGAATGAAGACTCAAACTCTATTAGTTACATCATAGTTACTGTTTGGCACTTACAGAGGGAGTCTGTAGCTGTCAGAACCAGAACCAGAACAAAATTTTATTTCATTAGAGTACTACAATTGGCCAGTGTCTGAACCAAAATTGAGTGAATTGGAACCAAATGCTTGTCAAGCCTTCCTCTTTTCAGTCATGGCTGTAAAAAAGGAAGATCCAGGGTGCTCTGTCATCTTGTTACCTGCTTTGGGATAGAGCTGCTCTGCTGTCCGTGCTCCTACAATGGCAGAAGCTGATTCAAGCACTAAAACAAATATGGTAAAACTACATGTCATATATTCTACTGTTACACCTAAGAAACTAAAATACTCCTGTTACTTTACCCTTTTGCTAATTCATTTATATCTGAATATGAGAATGCATGATACCAAGGATCAAGCCAAAAAAACCCCAGAGAGTTTATGAGAGCCTATAGGCCAGCAGTTTTTATCCTGAAAAGTTCAGGACTTTATTGAAGGATGACATCTGGACACCCATCACAGAAAAAAGTCAGCAGGGGAGTAAATAAGGAGTAAGGTTTAAACACAAGATTGAAAAAGGTCATTATTTTGTGGAACAACTAAGGCTTTTTTTTTTTTTTTTTAATTTTCAAACTGAAAATTCCAGTCCCACTCCGGATTTTTAATCCAGCTATTTCCTAATATTGGAAGAAAGTCTGTCTAACATTACCTAAAAACTGGTTTGTTTCCCCTCATGCAATGCAAAGTTTAATGACTTCATGGTCCTGGTGGAAGAATAATGCATCTGCTGTTACTCTGTTTACAGAGTAAGCTGTCTTCTATCTCAGAGAGGCTAAAGGGTCCAGACACAATTTCTTGGAATTTCTAATACTAGAATAGGATAAATTGTGATCCGCAGTTGAAGCTACACTGGAAAAAATGACAAATAGATCATACTAACTTATAAAGCGGGTAGAGTACATGCATCTGCCTCAGCCATATTCCAGTCAAAGCCTCAAATGCACACTTGTGTTGCTCAAGACCCTGGAAGATCAGGAGATTCCTCTTTAGATTTACTAGCCAGTTATGGCCACCCTTGGCAAAGGTTTTACCAATTAATAAAAAAAGAAAAGTTCCTGGTAGTTCTGCACAAGGTATCTTTTCCTTAAATAATCACATTAGCCTTATCTGACTTAATCAGCTTTCACTTGCTCTGATGAAAGAGAAAGTATGAATGTCAAAGTGATAATTTCTGCAATTACAGGAATAACACCTCAGTTCCTCTTTAAAAATAGAAATAAGACATAGATGTTTTGGAACAAACTCAAAAAAAAAAAAAAAATAAAAAAAAAAAGTTTTGGAAAAAAAAAAAAAAAAAAAAAAAAAAAAAAGGTTTGGAAACTTACAGAGAAACCCACATAGTCATGGAGAAACAGGGGCCAGAAACCTTCTGATAAATGTTCTTTATAGTATTCTTATAATTTCAGACATGTGACAGAGCAAAATGAATGACTGCACTGGAGAAAGAGGACAATCAGCAGGGATGTAAAATTACACTTGGCGCAGTTTATTTTGCCTCAGAGCTTTCTAGCGAATCAGTCTTTTATTTTAGCATGAGACCAAACCCAGTTGTTTTTTTAACAATCTTTAGATTTTGTGGCTGTTTGCTAGAAATGTGGGTAAAAAGGAACTTTGAAACACAGTACACAGTTACATTTCCAAAACCTACATCAGACTTTGAATTGTTCACTTTCCTGGGGCAGGGGAGAGGAAGAGAGAAAAATAATTAAGGTGAATATTTTGTTCCTTGCATTTATTCTCTGCAGTAATAAAAGATTCTAGATCAAAGAGTTTCTTTGTTAGCAAACTCCAAGTTGAGCCTCAACTGAAGACAACTCCAAGTCATGTCTTTTTGATCTTTTCCCATTTTTTTCTTGAGACCACTCCCTTGATGCTCTACATACCTTCCATCATGTGAGCTGGCATGGTAATAGAATTTCTCCACTTTCAAACAGGGACTGATCAACCCCTCTTGGGGCCAAAATCAGTAGCAACCTCTTTGAAAAGAGGGTCTGCATGTTGAGTCACCTTCGCTACTCTTCCCTTTGTAAAACCAGCACCCTGGAGAAAAAATGAACAGCAGCCTTTAACTCTATGACAGGAATTACTAAGGCTAGACCAGTGGGCTCACAAAGTATTTGTTTTCAACATTTTTGTGGAATATCTGTAGCCTTTCTTTATCTGCATCTGTAGTCCCGTGAGTTGGCTACTTTACTTGAAGGGACAAATAACATCGGTGATCCGGGTCTTTCTCTACTCTGAACTTTATTTAAGTTATGTATAATTGGCTGTGGAATGTTTGTTTTTTTCCTATCAAAAACAAAATCAAACCAAAATCAGTGTCATGTGAACAATTTAACTGCAGAAGTCTTTCATGTTTGCTGCAATTCTAATTAGATTTTCAGCAGACATTTTCATATAACCAGCTGCAATCAAGAAAAAGGAAAAACCAGATAGAAGGCAATGGGGGAACTATACAAGCAAGGGTTTTGATTCCCACACAGGACATCTGAAAAAAAGCTACCACAGCACTGTAGCAACTTGATGTTAGTGACAGAACCTCAGGCTGTAGCCCTGCAAAAGATATGTGGTGAATACATTTTTTTTTCCTTGGTTTACTGTTTAACAGCAAGTATTTGAGAATACTAGGCCATCTCATTTGACAGCATAACGGAGGTGGCTTCCTGAAAATAACAGAGGTGCTGCAACTGTGAAATCAGAATATCAGGGCCTGCTGCTTTGCAGTAAGGTTTTCACAATCTTTTCCAGAAATGAGATCACATCCACAGTGGGAAGATGGCTAGATAAATTGCCCTTGATATGGGTGATTGGGTGAATTACAGGGCAATAGGGAATGAGGTCCCAGAATATATATATCTGTGTACACATACACATACACATACACATAAACATAAGCATATTTGTTGCAAACGCTTCTTTGCAGAACTGCCTTTACCCCAGATGTATCTGTATACCCAAGTAAACAGTCAGGACCCCTGCTTTCAGCTTGCCCTGGCAATATGTGTCAAAATTCAACTGGCATACAGGCTACAACCAGCTGAAGAGCTGCTTTTAATTAACCTCAGTGCAAGACGATAATGAAAGTGCATTTCTCTTTTCCTGTTGCATGAAGATGCACTGATTCAGCAATAATTGAATGCTAAACACTTCGTAAACTTCTTCTGGGAGGAACCACAAGAAACGCCAGCAAAGTCATCTGTGAGTCATTAGGAAGAGAGAGGCCTCTGTTGAGGCCAGTCTCCTTAGTCCCAGATCACAAAGGAAAGGCAGTGATAGTGGCTGGACATCTTGAGCTTTGTACTTGGCATGAACAGGCCGTATTGTGAGTTTTGTGAAGGTAGTTGTTACAAGACAATAGGGTAGTCTGATGTGGTCTAAGATTTCTTAATCAAAGACACTCGTTTCTAACAGTTCTTTTACCCATTAGAGTAGAACTGTTTTTAAAGAGCTTATGTTAGAAAAGCAGGACTGCATTTATGTTTCTGCTTTGTGACTGCCAGAGCCCTCAAGTGCTTTATTATAGTACATTGCCAGTTTTGTTGGAGCTAAGGTGGAGAACTCCTTATGTCTGCAAGATCTTTTTTCGTGTAAAACCGTAAAATCTTGCTGGTCTTTGCCTAGAATTGCACGTGTCTGCTCGTGATGTAAAACTGGTTTTGTGGTTCGGACCTTGAGTTCAGTGAACAAGAGGTTCTTAAGATACAACTTTCTGAAGATGAAATCTACTGCTGGATATACATATGAACAGCCACGTAATTCCCTATGGAGAGTCACAAAGCCTGTCTTTACTGCTACCCCTAGTACTCTCACTGCAAACCTGCTGCTTCCATGGGAAACAAGGGAAACAAAGATGTGGGATTTTAAATAAATAAAAAAAAAATCTAGAGGAAGAAAAAAAAAGAGAAAGAGATTTGTCTTTACGGAGTGGTATGCCTAGCTATCAGGCACCGGATGAATTAGAGTCAGCACTGGCAGGCAGAATATCCCAGCAAGTATCTGCCCACAAGCCAGGGGTTATATGAACTTAATTGCTCAAGGGAACATACTTTAGTTGCTGATTCCATGTCACACCCTAGCAATGTAAATCTGAACCTTGCTCTTGGCTGAAATCTGAGAAATGTCCGCAGGCGTCTCACTAAAATCCAGCTCTGCTAAAGGAAGGGGGTGGAGTGTGTATGGAAGAAATGTAATCAGAGTCTACTGGCTAACCCAAAGCTTGTTTTGAAAAGAAAGTGCAACATGTGCATGCTGGATTGGAAATGATGGAGGAATATCAAGCAGTAAGTTTAGGAAAGAGGGAGAGACTGTGCAGAGAGATAGAGGAAAATGGAGTAAGAAGTGAGGAAGCAGCTAGAGAGCAAGGGGGACTACGAGTTCATGGCAGAAGAAGGAGGAAAGAAGAGGGCAGGGGAAGTAGGGGGATGTTTGATGTGGCTGGGACCAGAGATCACTTTGCTCTTCCTTCCCAGATGTGTTCTGGGTCAGAGAGCCTGGTCACGGGTCAACAGGGCCCTCATCCTGTCTCCAGTTTAGACAGAAGCTGGGGCTAGGGGAGAAGCAAAGAGACAAAGATCATATGGATTTAATCTTTCGAAAAGGAAGTCATTTCAATGTAAGATGTAGACAACCTGAAGTATGCCTGTGGCCTGGCTGGCATAACATGAGGGGTGAAAGGCCTTGGAGGTGCCTGGATCAGATAGACCAAGCAGAGAAGAAAACTGACTGAAAGAGGTACAGTGATCACACTGAAGTGAGAAGAAAGTAAGAGACCATATATTTGTACTTTCCCTGCCATGTCTGTTTTTCACAGAAAAGTAAAATTTTCTTGAAATGTTTGGACAGATGTTACAGATTTTCTATCTGATGAGCAGCTATCTGATAGTGCTGGCAGATGAGATGTGATTACTCTCGGTTAGACACTCCAGCCAGGCTACCATATATATTCAGAAGACTCAAGTATGTCTGTAAGGAACTGCAGGGTGCAATATACCTACAAAAATCTGAACCTGCTTTGTATCTGCTTCACAGATGGGCAGTGTCAGTGTCCTGAAATCATTAAATTTACTGTACATAAAGAAATAGTGTAAAATGTGTGTAGTAAGAAGATCCAACACATCCTGGGTGCATCAGGCAGCACAGACACATGTAAAATTGTAGGATATGGTGTAAAATATGTAGAATATAGAACAGTTTGGGTTGCAAGGGATCTTTATAGATCATCTAGTTTAATATACCCTGCAATGAGCTGGGACATACTCAATTAGATCAGGTTGTCAGAGCACCGTCCAATCTAACACTGAATGTTTACAGGAACAGGACATCTACCACCTCTCTGGACAACGTGTGCCAGTGTTTGACCACTCATTGTAAAAAAATTTCTTCCTTTTGTGTAGTCTAAGTCTTCCTCCTTTTATTTTAAAACCATTATCCCTGATTCTGTCACTACAGGTCCTGCTAAAAGCTTTCTTGTAAGCCCCCTTTAAGTACTGAAAGGCCACAGTAAGGTCTCCCTGGAGCCTTCTCTTTTCCAGGCTGAACAACCACACCTCTCCCAGCTTGTCCTCATAGGAGAAATATCCCACCCCTCTGATCATCTTCGTGGCTCTCTTCTGGGCATGTCTTTCCTGTACTGAGGTCTCCCGAGCTGGACGCAGTGACCCAGGTGAGGTCTCTCAAGAGCGGAGTGGAGGGGCAGAATCACCTCCCTCCACCTGCTGGCCACANACCTCCCTCCACCTGCTGGACACACTTTGATGCAGCCTAGGGTACAATTGTGCTTCTGGATTGTGAGCACACATTGCCGGCTCATGTCCAACATTTATCCTCCAGTACCTCCAAGTTCTTCTCTGCAGGGCTACTCTCAATCCTTCATCCCCCAGCCTGTATTGATACTGGGGGTTGTGCCGACTCAGGTGCAGGACTCTGCACTTGACCTTGTTGAAGCTCATGACATTCACAGTGGCCCATTTCCAAGTCCCTCTGAATGGCATCCTATCCCTCTGGCCTGTCAACTGCACCACTCAGCTTGGTGTTCTCTGTAAACTTGCTGAGGGTGCACTTGATCCCATTATGTCACTGATGAAGATATTGAACAGTACTGGTCCCTTTATGGACCCCTGAGGAACACCATTTGTCACTGATCTCCATCTGGACATTGAGACATTGAGCACTATTCTCTAGGTGCAACCATCCAAACGATTCCTCATCCACTGAACAGTCTCCCATCAAATCCATATCCCTCCAATTTAGAGAGAAGGATGTTGTGGGGGACAGTGTCAAAACTTAAAAAACTCCGGTTAGATGAAACCATGTACTTCAGTGGAGGAAAATTTGCAGAGAAGTGTGGCAGCCCTGGCATAACGGTTCTATTCCAAACATATGAATTTGTTATAGCTCCTATTTTACTTTCTGATTTGTCTCAGAAACCTTGTCAGGAACTACAAAATGTAGGCATTTCCCTATCATTTCACCCCCTTGTCACAGTAAAAGATGTACTGGAAGATGTAGAAGTAATTAGAACTCCCAATAGCAACCATGTGGCTTAGAAAAAGAAATATATCAGCACCCTGACCCCTGAAGAAAGAAGGAATTAAGTGTGACAGAAGGTTCTTACACTCTAGGAGAAACATGCCATTTTCTTCAAGGAAGAACATGGATTTCTACGCCAGGTAACTGACCACTCTGGGGTGAGAGGAGTACTCACCCCAGCACTGCTGTGGACCTCAATACCTTATTTTTAATGAGGCACAAGATGGGAGCTTTGTTAAGAAGTTTAATGAAGTTTTATGAATCAGGCACCTCTTTCCTTTGCAACTTTTCTAAGACACTTAGCATGTTATCCCTACAGAACTTAACATGACCATGTGCAAGTAAAAAGTCTCAGTAGGGCTTCCTCACCACCCTGCTGTTCACAGCCTGCAATGGATTTAGAAAATCCCTCTTCACACTCAGGGAATCCTTTTTTCCCCTTCCCTGGGGCTGGTCTGGGGCCAACAGGCAAACACTCTCTCATCTGGCTGCCACAATGGCAGTTGCCATCAGTGGAAGCAACCCACAGTGCAAGGAGGCCACAGGGGAGCTGGCTACAGCTCCCTGCTGGGCTCTGCAGAGCGGCTCCCATTCGGTGTGAGGCTCCCTTCGTGCTGGGGGAGTCTCTCTGGCAATCTCTGAAAAACTTGGGCTGTCTGTGGTGATCTTCAAAAGGTGCTGCATGCTGTGTTGTGGGATCATAGCAGTTTTATTGCAAGCAGCCATCTTCACCTCATGCAATAGGCTTGGTTGAAAGCAGCTCTGCAGATGTTCAGCCATGAAGATGATCAGAGCAGAGGATGGAGCATCTCTCCTATGATGACAGGCTGAGAGAACTGGGGTTGTTCAGCCTGGGGAAGAGAAGGCCCCAGGGGAGACCTTATAGCAGCCTTCCAGTATCTGAAAGGAGCCTACAGGAGAGCTGGAGAGGGACTCTGTCAGGAACTGCAGTGATAGGACAAGGGGTAATGGTTTTAAATTGGAAGAGGGAAAATTTACATTAGAGAGTAGGAAGAAATTCTTTACTGTGAAGGTGGTGAAGCACTGGAACAGGTTGCCCAGAGAAGCCATGGACGCCCCATCCCTGGAAGTGTTCAAGGCTAGTGTGGATGGGGCTTTGCGCAACCTGGTCTAGTGGGAGATGTCCCTGCCCATGGCAGGGGAGTTGGAACCGGATGATCTTTAAGGTCCTTTAGGACAGCCTAAATGGGAAAAATGCCACATCTTGATGAGGACTATGAGACAGCAAAGGACTTTATACTGTCAGTACAGCTGTCAGTGGCAAACACTGTGGAGCAAAAGGAGCAATGGTGCCACAAAGTGTCAAGCAACCTTTGCAAATGCTGAGCAAGGCACTTGCTGTAGCACGGGAAGCAGCAGGGCAGATTGAGGAGGAACTTCGGAGATTGTCCAGCTTTTTGGTTTTCTGCTCTTTGACATAAGTTCCTTTTACTTTGTGCCACTGAAATTGTCTGGAGAGCTTCAGAGAGAGACAAGAATCTGTAAGGAGAGATTATTTTTTAACATAGTAAACATGGTATTTCCAGAGTTCCCTTGTATGTTCACCATCTATCTGTCTGAGACTATCCAGAGCACTGAAACTCATTACACATGATAGCTTTCTGGGTGCTATGAAGCTATGAAAACCCCTTCTAAAATTTCCCTTCAGTTATCTTGCAATGTTTGATATTACCTTGTTATTTGTAGTATATAGATAACAGAAGCTTAGTCCTGGATTTCAAAGTTAAGCTTCTAAGCTGGCCTGTGGTTTCCTACTAAACAGCCATTTGGAAAATAAGACTTATGTGGAAAAGCTGGGACAGGTGGGTTTGTTTAGTCTAGAAGTGAGGAGCTGAAAAGGCAAATGATAACAGGTATGCCAAGGCAGCTACACAGAAGACAGTGACTGATTGGACTCCCAGATCGCGGGAAACAGAACATGCAAAAACTGGTCTATTTTGCAGGAAGATGGATTTAGATCAGACATTAACTGAACACTGGTATAGTTACTTAGAGAAATTGCAGAATCACTTTAATCCCCTGATATACGTTCTTTCAAATGCACAGATGTCTGTATGGCATAGATAGGCTTGAAGCTGTCCCTGGACAAGGGGATGGGCTAAATGTCTGAACCTTTTGAGGCACCTTCCAGCTACCTGCTTCTACAATATTGCCATAAAAAAACATTAATATGGCAGACACTGAAACCTGCCAGTGCCACAAGAAGAGTGTTTCTAAAGATGTCACTCTATTTATGCTGTCATTTTATAGCCATCAAGACCTGATTTTAAGCAGATATTGAGTGATGAAAGGATGAAGAGTTTGGAAACCATGGTACCTAAAGCAGTTGGGATAATAGTTGTCAGAGGGAGCAACAACCTAGTTGTCCATGGTAGATGGTGTTAGTGAAGCTCACTAAGGGTATGCAAAGCAATAGGCTGCTTTTGCCCTACAGTCCTGTGGAGCCTACGTGGGGCAGGGCTTCCCCTGCCACCCCAACATACTGCACAAGCTGGGCATAGCAAGCCAAATGGGGAAAAATAATTTCTTCAGGAGAAGAAAGACTCTCGCCCTGCCTTGGTTGCCTCCCATCAGTAGCTCTAATGTGAGAGGGAACAAAATCTTCTGCTGTTCCTATTGTGCCATTTTAGCTGTGCCATCCTTCTCATGTGCCGCCCTCTGCTCCCCACACAGACTCCACTTTGATCAGTCCACCATTTCTTCACTTTCTGAGAACCTGTGAGGCCTCTGTGGAACAGCTCCAGAGGTTTTATTTTCATGAAGGCTCTAGATTCTATCTGAGTAGAAGTCCTCAGGATCGCCCTGCTGTGGATGGTGCTGTGGCTGCGTTGTAATAATAATAGGTTACAGGCTGCTATAAGGGGCATAAAATGTATGAAGAAAAAATGACTCAAAGATTCAACCAATTTTGCGATGCAGAAGTTTGGTAGAAGTAAACTTTAAACTCCTTTTTTCCTGTGCTGAGAGTGGCTCTGCATTTCCCAATCTTGAACGGAAGGGGAAATTCCAAAATGCTAATGGAAAAGTTTTACTTGTGGTCTATGACCAAGCCATAGGCACAAAGTACTGGAAATATTGTAAGAACATTTTAACCGTCAGCTTGGCAAAGCGTAGTAGTATTTATTTATTTATTGCCTAGACTGGCTCAAATATTCAAAGCCTTAGCACCAGGACTTCCCAGACATTTATTTATAGCATTTTTTCTATTCCATAAACAAGAGAGTTTGTATTTGTGATTGCCAGCATATCCTTCTGCACTCTGTACTGGTTCAGTATTCTTTTAACAAATCACCAAATAAAACACCATCCAAATTTCTGAACTAGTTTTGCTTTCTACTCTGTTGTAAATGAAAAGCTTTAAGAGATTGCTTTTGGAAGAGGCTCTGCCTTTCTTTGGGGGATTTTTTCACCACTGAAAATTGTTCATGTAGTATGTGGATTATGATTTTTTAATTATTTTTTTTTTAGTTTTCATTGTTCTTGTGTTCAGTGGGCTTGAGTCTGGGCCTTACCACTACTCAGTTGTCCCATACGGCCTTTGGTTAACTTCAGACTTGTGAAACTTCTGTTAGTGTAAAAAAGAACCAAATGCTTCAGATTTAGGGAGGAGTAAAAGGTTTATGTATGCAAAAAAAGGAAATAAAAATAAATTATTTAAAATTTCCCCCCCCTTGAATTTGTGCTCAAGACATCTTATAGCTGAGCCTTGCCCTTACTGCTGTGTGAGACAGAGAGGAAGAGTGAAAGGGTGGCATGAATGCAGAATAGAGTTTGAGCTTCTACTTCTTTTTAAAAATTATGGCTGTGTACCATAATCTCCATTGCAATTTCCTGGCTCTTGTTTGGTATCAGACATTTTATGGTCATGTCCTTGAGAAGGTCAATGATACATTTTTCTTTAAAAGTTAGCAAGATGAAATTGAAATTTTATCAGTAGCACACCACAATCAAATGTACAGTTTCTACAAGGCATTTATGGTTGTGTTCGCTTTTCGGTTTTTCTTTCTTGGTGGGGATGGACTAGATGATCTTCATAGGTCTCTGCCAACCTCAACAATCTTGATTCTGTGAAAATATGGACAGCGATTTCCTTTCCTTCCTGACAGTCTTTCTGTTTCTTCCCTCTCCTAAAATTCACTTGGATGCTCACTGGAACTTCTCTGATGGTTATTCTCTGAATTTCATTTGGCCTTTGGTATTATATTTATTTTTCTATTCTAGCCATGTAAGAAATGTTACGTAAAAATTTTACATTGTTTCATTACTCTATTATTTTATGTAAAAGCATTTGTTGTCCCATGAAATCTGAGCAGTTAGCCAATATTCAGGGCCTTTTTGGGGTTGTTTTTTTTCCCCCAACAAAAAGAATATGATTTCATGAGACAGAAATTTCTTTAACACAATCTAGTTTATTTACAGTGAATATTAAGTCCCATTTGCATGGAAAAGAAGAGGTAGATGGAGACAATTTCCTTGCTCAAATTTTCCAAGTCTTCACTCTTTCTCTTTAAGCACCTTCTCAGGGCGACACTTGTGTCTTTCCAGACTTTAATTTCTATCTACTTCTGACAAAGCAGCCAGTTTCAACGAAAAAATGCCCAGTTGTGTACTCTCATCAGTTTGTGGACACGTCTCCACCCATGTTACTCAACCTCTGCTGAGACATTGTCCACATCTGGAGCTCTGGCTTTGAGAGTGCCAGCTGTCTCATTCTGGGTAGAAGCTCAACAGCTTCTTTCATTTGGCCAAAATGAAGAAAAATTCACACATTCGGAGTTTATAATCGTATTTGATGGCAGCTCTCCACGACATCTTTTTGATAAGTGTGTGAAAGATGTTGATTAGGCTGACAAGTACAAAGCTGGCATTTAATTTAGCTCCAAGAGAGATGTTCATAGTGCTTTGTTTTCCAGTGGAAAAGTTAAATGTTAAGCTTTTTAATTCATTCACAGTTGGTGAAGGAACACCTCTGACCCCCAAAAGCAAATGCCCCCCACCTACCCAACCTCCCCATTCAGTTACTTAAAAAAATGCACAAAAGACAGCTAGGGCCTGATTTTTGTTTGGAAGACTTCACTGTGTGAGCTGAGAAATTGCACACACAATTTCACAGATGAAAAGAGGAAAAATGTGATAATTAAACCTTCTAGTTTGGCAATTAATGTTCTTAAAACCATGCTAAGTGTCAACAGTTACAAGTTCTTTTGGACCGATATTACAGCTCCCATCTCTGTGGAAACAGCTGTCATTATAGGCATTGTATTGAATCATGAAAAGAAGAAATGATGTCTGAAGAAAGATTTATTATTTCTCTGGAAAATTGCAGAGCTTTCCTTTTCTACCAAACTGAATTAAACTAGCAAACCCACAATTAGCTCAAAAGAAATCCCATTTTTTGGAAGTAAAGCTTGCATTTCATATAGCACTGGACTGACACTTCACTATGAGATCTGCAATGCCAGAAAAGAGGCCTGTTGACTTTTCCAAGCAGAAAGAAAAGGCACTTCCAAATCGCGCTTATACCTCCTTTCCACCACAATAACATATGTTCTTGTCTCTATTAAGAACATTCAAATTAATCTATTATATACATGGGAAACATTTATGCAGGCCCTGCACCCCAAAGATCTTTACTTTTACAATTAGCTTATTTTCCATGGTAGTCATGAGATACATTATTCTTCTTTCCCACATAAGTCACTACATATGTAAAACATAACCAGAGGTCCCTTCCTTTCTTCAAGCTGACTTTCCCCAACTCTCCGCATTAGTTTGGCTATTCCAGCACTTCTAAAGCACTCCATATGTTGATGAATAAACCATCATTTCCCACTTGTAATAAGATTACTCAGTCCTTGGGAGCAGATTTATTAGCTACAGTTATTTCATGTCTAATCACAGCCTTACTTTCCATAAAGAAAATGAACAGACACGGATTACATTTGAGAACTTGAGGTCCTTAATATTTGAGTTACGTCTATGCAGACTTTGTTATTTGGAAGGGAAGCAAAAGGAAACAGTAAAAGATGGGGATAGGGGGCTTTTTACAAACCTATGATAATAAATATGAAAAGTCTGTCAATGGACTTTCTGCACGTGCTTTAGAGTTTTTACACAGGCTCAATACACCTTTACCATATTTCTGTCCAGCAACAATGTCATCTGTTATGAATAAATGATGGGTGGGAACAGAAAAATGCAATGCAGGGAGTATGCTACAGCAACGGAATAAACAGGCCTTGTAGTAACTGTATGGTGAGAGAGAGACTTTGTGTGAGGTAGAAACCACATTTCTACCAGATGGTAGGGGCAGCTGTCCTGGAGGAGAAGAGGAATGATGGGGCCCAGCTGTAACTCTTACTCTCACAAGTATCAGTCTGATCCCAGAACCTTGCAAGAGGGAGTTTTGGGAAGACTAAAATTCAGGTCATCTTCCTCCTTTCCTATCCATTGCACAGGGTGAAATTCAGAGAGAAGAGCCAATCTGAAGCTTCAGCTACAAGGGCAGCTCCAGATGTAGCCTAAGGAGGGTTCTTTGAGCATTTGGAGAACTTCCTACCTAGGGGAGATTTGGACCTGTAATTACCATAAGCTGACTCACCTCCATCTCGGCCACAGCTGGATCTCTTACTACCCTTTCCCCTGACCCTGTTTCATTATCCCCTGTTTATTTCAATGTCCCTCTTCTTATCTTTCCTTCTATTTGGTGTTTTCCTCCAAAGTGTTGCCCCTTTCCTGAAGCTACTCCCAGCCCGATGTCTGCTGCCACTCCAGGGGTCATGCCTGTGGTGTTAAACCCATTCAGGAATCTATCTATCTTGCCTGTTTAGAGTAGATGCTTTTTGCAGCAAGCTGCAGCTGTGATTCTTTGAGGGCAGCTCTCTAGGTTGTTGCTGATGTATAGTCATTTTCTGTTGCTAACACATAAACAAATAATGAATCAATAAACAGGAAATCAATCTTTTTGTCAGTTCCAGAGTCCCTGTGCATGTCTTATTGTATGGCTAGTGCAGTTAGGTGCAATGAAATAATAGAAAAGACAATTTTGCAAGTATATTTCTTAATGTGGAAGTTCAGTTTCCACCATTACCCTTCTCTTAATAATTTGTTGTTGCAGGTTTTGAGAGTTGGTATTAAAAGTTACCATTTAGTTCAGAATCTGTTACTGGTTGGGAAGAAGTAGTATATTTGAATATAGGCAAATGAACTGTAAATATTTTTTAACCATGGAAACCTTGGTTTGATGATGACTTCACTCCTACAGAAAAGCATAGTGAACTTCCTAGTTTTCAAGGGAGGGATATGTTAACAAAAAGATCCAGGCAGTGCCTTTGGGATTTATAGCGCTCTCACACAGTGCCTCTGTTGCCAAGTTACATGAGAAAAGCAGTGTAGTGCTCACTGCTAAAATGGCATACATTCATTGTGCCTGGTGTGTTTGATACTATCACTTTCATTCAATATATTAGTAAATTTGAGATTAGAACTAGAATTTGAAATGGAGAAAATAGATGGCTCTGGGCATTCTACTGGACTGTAACAAATACCACATTTTTGTTTTCCAAATAAAGGCCAGACCCCGAACTCAGCATAGATGGAGGGTGTTTGGAAGAGAGTTGCTTTCACTCATCTTAAAAAACAGAGTGGCCGCAAGCCTGCTTTATTGTGGGTTCCTGTAGCACTGCCCTACCCTACATTCAAAAATGCAGTTTTCTGAGAATCAGGGACTTTTAGAGACTTCTGGCATTTTACAGTCTCTGCCTAGACCTGAGCAAAGATGCAGAAGGCTGTAACCCACTTCTATAGTATGAGATGTTTATCAGTTGAGTGCTTAATGTAGCTTCAGCAGTGCAGTGCCTGCAAGTACCATGTATTGTACACCTTTTTGTGGGCACTTTACTTCACAAATGTTGCTAAGCAAACAGCAAGAACAATGAATGCACTAAAATTGCATCCAATTCTGGCAAAGCTTTAATTATTCTGTGGTTATCAACAACAAGGACACTAAATAATAATTACTCCAAGGCATTTGATGTGAAAACGAAATTAGCCAAGCTCAACCAAAACCACTACTGCCGTGTAGTAAGAAGAACTGGAGGTGAATTCATTCAGGGTTGCTTTCTTCCATTTTCTTCTTTACTAAAACTTTCCTCGCCAAAACCTCTAGCATCTTTCTCTTAGTGGACCTCTGCTCAATGCTTGTAATTCGTGCTTTCTTAGTTCCCTCTCAACCAGACTCTCCATTTTTTAGTGTTCTCTTTGCTTTCCTATGTTCTCCCCTCTATTAACATGCTGACCCAGTTGTAATCCTTCAGAACTACTTCCTTGTTTCTATTGTCCTGTTGTGTTGCTCTCTCTTATAGCTCTTTTATTTTAATCTTTAGTTACATATATACTTATCCTTAGCAACATGGAATTGTCATATGTCACTACTTAGCAATATTATTGTATTTCTTGTTTATATTGTGGCGCATAGTACCACAATTGTACTTGGTGCCTTGGTCAGATTTTGAAACATTAATATAAGCCCTGTGCAAATATCCCAAGATAGAGTCCAAGATGATTCCAACCCTGAGGACTGTAAAAGTGTAAGAGAAGAGGCAACACAAGAACTTAAGAGGGAAGGGAGGAAAGAAGGAAGCAAGGAAGGAAGGAAGGAAGGAAGAAAGGAAGGAAAGCACAAGAACTGTAGTGCCATATTGCTTTATTCACTTATCACTACCTCTTCACATAGAAGGATTGTTAACATCTTAAATAATGGAATCTGAGTTCCTTAATTTTCCCAAATATCTTTTAATCTTTAGGGTCTCACGACTTTTGAAAATCCCAAACTACAGCAATCAAATTTAACAGGGTACTTTCTTCCAAAAGCCAAACTTGGAACAAATTGTGCTATATAGCATTTGTGGCCAAATTCTTCTGCTTCCAGCATGTTAAACCTAAAGGTAATGTAATTCATATAATTAATTTTAGTTATATACTTCAACCATCACCTGGGAAATAAACATAGTATCGCTCAGATCTCACACGTCTGCTTAAAAAAATAAAAATCCCTGTAGAAACATGTCCACTTTCAGGGTGTGAATTGTTCCTAACACCTAAAAACTAATGAGAAAACTACTGAAAATTATCGCACAGCTGTACCTGAGAAATTTGTTTCATATATGTGAACATGGCGGATGGGAATTCCAGAGCTTTCTGAAAATAAATTTTAAGTTATGAATGACAGACTGTTTGTGCATTAATGCAAACAGCATAGGCTAAACTGAGTGGCATGGCTGGGTTTTTTTTAATAAACTGGAATATCGGCAGCTGTAGGATACATCTTTGATTTTGCTTTGGCAAAAGAGTGTTTTCTTCTTTTAATTAAAAGTGACAGCATGTAGAGAGCAATGAAGAGGTTTGCTCTGTGCCAAAAATTTTCATAGGGCATGCAGGGTCTATTCTTTGAGAAATTTGAACAGAAACGGATAGCGTCAAGGACAGAGTTTACTAAGGGAACAAGAGAATAGATTCATGAGATGGTGGCTACAGCTGAAAAGTCAGCATGGGAAGTTTCCACCCCTTGTCTCTCCTGTGTCATCTCAGTTGTAGAATTACAAGTGATCATAGTGTTAAGCTGTCAAATAGCTCACTGAAACTACCACAAATAGCTTTTCAGAGAAGAGAAAATGCTTTTGTTCTTTACTCTGATTACATCAGTGGTCTTGGGGGAGCAGAGAAGTGAAATCATGCTTACTTTCCTGTCATGGCCAATGTCCTATCTGACTTCAGATATAAAAAGTCTACCAAGCAACATACAGAAGTTGCTTACGTATCATTGGATGTGCCTCCTTGCAGAGGCATCCTTGGTTGAAAGGACTTATCAAAGTTTAGCTCATGCTAAACCCCAGATATCACTTAGAAGTCTTCTGGTGTCTTTGGGAAACCCAGCCTGGTAGGCATGCTTTGAGCAAGCCTGGAAGGTATTGTGGAGTCCAACAAGAAGTTAGAAGAAGTTAGACCTTTTGTTTGTTTGGTTGGTTGGTTTTGGGTTGGGTTTTTTTTGTTACTGATTTTTTTGGGGGTTTGTTTTGGGGTGGTTTGTTGTTTTTTTTTGCAACCATGAAGTAGAAAACTTAGACTTATGCTCTTCAGTTTAATGGGATCCAAGATTATCTATCTTGATTTTCTAGACATTGCTTAAAGCCTTGCCTGACCAGAAAGAGTGAGTTGGAACTACTCTTGCTCTTCAGTAGACTGTTTTTAGTGAAATGGGGAAGCTGTGAGGGATCTGAGATCTCAGTGAGTGCAAGTACCACTGTGTAGTTCATTCATCTTCTGTGAGAGATGGGGTCTGTCATCATCATCTCTATATTAAACAGTACAGTCAGCTCCTGGATGCTCAACAGAAACCAATATCTGCTCCACATCCAGATTGGTGTTCTCACTGCCTCCCTCAAAGAACTGGGAGAGGCCATGTTACTACCACAGTAGGTCATCATGCTAGGCTAAATCACAGAATTTGGTAACGTCCCAGGAATGAATATCAATATGATATTATTTAAGATGCATGCTATAAGCTACAGTAACAGAATAATTAGAATTTTGTATGTCTAATAATTTCTCGGTGGTTTAATAAGATGTAAATGAATTTAAAATAGTGAATAAATTAATAATAATGAATGTGTGATTGTCTGAATGTTTTTGAATATTTTTCTCATTTTACCTCCACTGTTTTTCCCAGTTCCCGTACACTCACCAGCTTCACTGTTTGGAAACATTTTAATGGGATTTTAAAGACAGAATGAAGAGTTCTGACACTGGAATGTAACGTTTTTCATGTGACAAATGCCTTTTTCAAGCACAGCTTTGGCAACTCTTTTCATATCGGTATGTGTAAAAAAGAGCAGTGTGATACCTTGTAAGTTTCTGGAGAAATGAGGCAAGAGATGTAAAGACTGCAATTTAAGAGAGGATTATTTCTGCTTTATTAATTTATAGATGCTTTTACTTAATTTGATACTTCGTGTCACTTGCGTCATCCACAAGTCTTATGAAGTCAACTGGAAGCAAGAAGAGCTTACGACCTTGGAAATGGTTGTCTTTCAGTATCCAGCAACTATCCACATTTAATACAGTTTTTGAGTATGAGGCTATGAGGTTTAGCATAAGCTAAGGCTTCTGGTGCTTTGAGAGGACACAATTCTCCTCATTTCTTCACATGTTTTAGAGAGTGGTATTCTGCAACACCATAGCTGCTTCATCATCTTCTTCCTCCTTCTTCTTCTCCCCCTCTTCCTCCTAATGTCTCAGCAACAGGTTCCCAGATTGGCTTGAAGATCAACAATCTATTCCTGTCAGTGATTTGCATCTTACTTAAACTAAGGGCTTTAATAGAGCGAGTCCAAACTCAGGCCTGAGAAGAATAAATTTTGCTAGTTTGAGACGAAGTAAACAGGAATTCCTTAGTTGTCAGTTTATGCATTTATAACAAGGCAGGAGTTTTTTATTGTCTTTTCACATTTTGGCTTTATCTTTATTTTTCAATGGTTTTCCATCAAAAATCTCCTTACAGAACTCACAGTTCAGCAACTGTATATAAACACATAGATGAGGGAATTTCTAAGAACAGCAGCAGACATCTCCCTCTTTGTCTTCAGTATACAAATCCTGCAAGATAGAGATGTTTGATGATAATGCAGCATCTGAACCACAGTACTGTTAGAATTTTGAGAGTTTAAATGCCATAGAAGTATTGAGAACAGTAATTTTTCCATTTGGCTTTGGACAATACAGTGTTTATAAAGTACTTGTGCCTATGCTGCAGCCTTTACTGGGCTTTCTGCCTTCATGTCTACTGACTAGCTTGAGATCTGACTAATATGCAGGAATCAGCTGAAAGTTTCATTCTAAACAACCCTTTTGTCTAAAGATATCGTGTTACTCCTTAGAGAGTACTTTCCCATATGTTCTTCAAATTACAGCTGCTCAGACAATCCTCCAACATCTAAGTCATTCAAAACAATGAATATTGTACTCATGCTATTGAGGCACGAAATGTCTTTCTATTTCATCAGGAAATATTTTAAACCAATAAACAGGCAGAACATTTATAATTAAGGCTGCCAATTTGTCCTCAGTTCACATATTTTTTAAACAAAATACTATGTTATTTTTCTGAAAGAAAAAGGAAAGATTGGGCAATTAGATGTGAAAGTTAAGATAGCCGCAAAGAAAACTGAAGTTGACTTTTCTGGAATGGTGGGTAGGGGTTTTATACAGTGGATGTCACTTCTGCTGGTCTCCACCTCAAAAATGCCCTTGGCCTTACAATGAAAGAAGCACATTTGCTGTGACAACATTTTTTCCACAACTCTGTTTTTTACCACGGGAATATAATTTAGTCTCCTTTTAAGCAGCAAACTCAGTCTTTCAGGTATAGGTAGTAAAGCTATTAGCTTGAGTCCTTCTTGATAAGGAAAAAAATTGAACCTCTTATCACTATACTTACTTGAAACATTGCATGAGCCCAAGAACTGTTTCACTATATTAACTGCTATTAATGATCCTCCTTACTGGACATAAGGAAAAACTTTGCCTTAAAGGGGCAATATTAATTTGAAGCCTACTCCGCTTCAAGAAGTCAAAGGAAGTTTCAGTCCTTTTCTGTTTTTGTAAGTTTTGCAAGTTTTAATTTCTTGTTTCTCTTTCTGTAGTTGAAAAGTAAATTATCCCCATTTCCCGTAGCAACACAAAACAATAGAAAGCTGTCTCTGTATACATTGGAAAAGGTGAAATGATGAAATGTTGTGTTTAGTGACAGAGAACTCTGGATTGCTAATCAGTATCAAAAATGTATGGCACAAATTGTTAAATAACTCATTTCCTATGGCAGCAAGCCTAAAAATGACAAAATGGGACAGACTCCTACACCCATGGAGAGGCCAAGGTCCCCTGCTGATATCCTCATATGCAAAACAACTCCCCACTGGAAAAGAACACAGTGGAGCATCCCCATACTTCTGGGTCAAATGTAAATTCAGGTTTTTAATTATTGTACAATTTTCTGGCTGCAGTTACATTTATATTCTCTCATGCAAAACATACATTATTCTGCTAAATATTTAAGGAACTGTCATAGTACTAGTTGTATTTTATGACTCTTGATACTAAAGAGGAGTAAAACAGCCTTTCATTTACTTTCTGTTAATAGCTCCCAATTTTTTAACTTTACTTTCAACTTGTCAGTTGTTTGTTTTCTAATTAGTTTTAAGGGATTATACAGAATGCTATATAATTTTAGTTAGTAAACTCAAACACTGTTTAATAAACTCACTTTCCTTTTGTATCTATTTACAAGTGATGTTCGTGCAAATCCAACAGAATTAGCGGCAAAACATTTCCAAAGGAAGATTATAGAGACAGCAGATCTGCAGGCTAAAGGTGCTAAACCAGGGATTTTATCGCTTTATCAGAAGCATATATCTTGGTATATGGTATGTTTAATGAAATCTTGAATGCTTTGCAGCCTTCCATCTGCCTTTTTACATTTTAATTTTCTGGATGGCCTGCGGAATTAAGCTATCATTCCCAAATAGCTGTAAAAATAGCAGTTGGCACCTAATAAAAATGAATACAAAACTTCCAAATTGCCTGTAACTAATTGACTGGAAAGTGTGAATTAGGCTCTAATCCCCTTGGGTACTTATCTTGCACTTTACTGCACATGTGAAGGGACCCCAGAGAGCCAGGGATGGTGGCCTGGATCCTTGGCTGTTCCTGGTGCCACAAGTGGTTGCCAGCCATTGCAGCTGTGGGTGCAATGGCTTCTCTTCTTCTACCTTCTGCAGATGCAGATGGGCATCCTCAGGCAACCCCAGGCAGCTGCCTCTCTCACCCTGCAGGGGAACGAACCCCCTGAATGGGCTGCCAAGGAGGTGCCCTAACACAGACCATGGTCACTGTCCCCAGGAGCAGTCTCCAGCTGAGCCCCAGACCAAACTTCCTCATTCACTCTTTGCACAGCCAGGAAATTAATTTTTTTTGGGAGACCCCTGGCTCTTACCTTTTCAACTTTCAGCATTTTACCAAGACTTTGAAAGAAACTGGAGAAAAAAATTGTGACTGGTCAAATTTTGTCAAATATAGAATACCTCTAGACATACGATACACTTTGACAGTTCCTATCTGTACCTGCAGTACAGAGATGCACTACTTATATGTTAAAAGAGTCATATATTTTCATACCTGGATGTAAATTCCATTTCTTACTCAGAGCACCTTCTTTAAACCAACAATGATACGCTCACCAGTGGTCTGAAGAAAATTCACTAGCTCTTAGGCAAAATAAATAGAAGCCATATATTCAATAGTCAGCTGTTAGGAAATCATCAGAAAAATTCCCTAATTATCAGATTCAAACAGGATACTATTGTATGAAGTTGTCCAGACTTAACCAGCACAAACACAGGACAGAGGGCAAATCGCTCGATACTAATTCTGCAGAAAATAATCTTGGCATGAGTCAGCTATATCACTTTATGGAAAAAAAAAAAAAAAAAAAAAGAGTTAAAAAAAAAGTGTCTGCAGTACAAATACAGAAATGTTACCTGTGAGATATACAAAGTAGTTTTTATAACCTACAGATATAGTCAGCATTTGGAAAGCATCATCTGGAGACAGCATTTTAGAAATTACAGAAATTATATGGACCTGTGGAAAAATGCAGAGGAAAACACTGAGAAAGATCAGAAAGACAAGAAATCATTGTCTGTGAGGAAACGCTGCCAGAATCGGGGGCTAGGAAAGAAAGAGCTGCAGCGATAAAGGCCTACAAACTACTGAGATTACCAAATGCACTGTCTTGTCTCCTTTTCAGTGGCAGTAGAGGATGAAGTGATGGGCTTTGCTGCAGCAAGAAAGCTTTGGAGTGGACTGTGGGAAAAAATTATTTCCAGCCACCTAGGGAAGGTCACCCCTCTGCTGCTGGAGGCAGCTGCCTGCAGAGCTGCAGGACATTCATTGCTGAGTGCCCCTGACTGGGTGAGGGTGTCTTGGGTGGGATGTGACTACAGCTTGCCTTGTCCTCCAGCTCCAGGTGGAAACAGATGTGTTTAACATCCCTTCCAGCTGAAGGTTTCTTCATAAAAGAAACCAAAAAAAAGAAGAAAATTCTTACTCATAAGCCAGGAATCATTGCAGAAAAGACATGAATAGTTAATAAGCGATGATGCCTGTTTGTTTAGGAAATAACACCAAAAAGTCAAGTATAAAGAAGATTTTCCTTTTTTTATTTTTATTTTTTTTTTGTCATAACTGAGAGTTCTGGGGTATGTTTTGATGCCTGGAATAGAAAGGTTTTATGAGATTGTTACAGGTCCTGTAACTTCTTGGCCTCTTCTCATTATTTTCTGTTGGCTATTGTGCTCAAGAAGCAGACTTCAAGAGTTTAGTCCAGCAGGTTTTTTTAGTAATGAGCAAAACAGTACTGAGTTAAGAGTTCAGACAATATATCTAATAATAGATGGTTTACGTTTTAGTCATGTGTTTTATTGGAGAAGAAAATCATTCCCTGCTAACAATTTGAATTTCATATTATGTCAACACTTCTTGGATGTATCTACAAGGTGTATCAACAAATATGAATGTGCATGTCAAGACCAGTATGTTATCTAATATTTACAGTTAGTGGGTTGACTAATATTTATGACCACTTTATAAGTTATAATTTTAACCCAGAATAATGCAAGCAATAATTTATCTGTAGGATTCTAGAGATTACTTGTCTTCATGAATCATATCCGAAATCTCAAACAACTGTAAGCATATTTAGAAAATGTAAAGTTGTTCCTAATAAAAGAGTCATCACCTGTCCATAGAAATCTCTGTATGAAAACATGTGAGTTGGAAATTTCACACATCTGTTGTAACTAAAAAGTATTTAAACTGGATTGAGTTCAGAGTCACCACTACATTTGAGTTGTATGAGGGCAAAATATTTTCCAATATTCAAAAAAGTCATAAACAATTTTCCATTTAGTTTCTGTATTTGGTTTTAGGGAACTTACGTACCCATGGAAGTTGATTCAAATGAGTATCTGAATGTTATATCCAATAATTCCTCAGCCCTTGGCTCAGCAGAAATTACAACAAATATCAATACATTTTAAAATCACTGACAGTAAATGAGTCAAAGGCAGAAATGATCAATTTTTGAAGGACAAGTCGTTTGTCAAGAACGTTACTTTGAGTTCAGTGACTTTTGTTGTTTTCTAGTTGATGCTTTGGTCAACATCCCTGCACTTCTATGGGTGCTTTTAAGTGCAAACTAGTGGCATATTTCAAAAACGTCACATGGATGGAACATAAAAGCCAGTCTTTCAAATGTCACTTAAATATATATAATTTCAATATCAAGATTTATAGTATAGTGCCTAGAAACTCAAAATTACATCCAAGCCCTATTTTCTTGTTAATAGATAAATAATTGATAAGAAACACTTCTAACCAAAGAATCAAAAGCTTTATAGCCACAAACTTTTTATTGTTTCAACTTTTCTGGCATATAAACCTATTCTGCTTAATATTTAGAAATTAGTACAGGAAAAAAAAAAGCTGTAAGTGATATTATTAACAAAGATGAATGCTGCTAAGAATTCTGTGCATTCTGCCTGGCTAATGCACTGAACATCAGTTCAGTAGCAGTGCCTGATACTCTGCCTACTCTGTGACTCTGCATGTAGGCTAATAAAATAAAACTCAGCAGCAGCTAACACACAGTAGTATATTACATGTTATTTCCCAAATATTCCCTCCAGGAAGAATGTCAGACCAACCCTATGCCAAGGCAAGATAAACTATTAGATACTGGGGTTGGGAAAGGCTAATGGTTTCTTACCACTAGTAGAGCAAAATGCTGTCTGGACGAAGTCCATATTAGTGAAATTAGTGATTCTTCTAAATGAGTTCTGCAGAAGTGAAATATTAATTTTTATTAAAACGTACATGAGCCAACAATTTTCTTTTTCAGTACGTGAAATATCTGGTTACTCTTCCTATAATATTTTATTCGTACATGATTTCACAGTAGCTTAAATTTTCTAATACAGTTTCCAAAATACACACTTGTATCCAGATATGTGGTCTCATTTTAGAAGTGCTGAATTCCCGCATCTCCCACTGAGCAAACACAACTGAGTTGATGCACAAAATTGACCTATTTATTTATGGTCATATCAAACATACATGAAAATTAAGGAAAAATATAATTCCCTTGTGTACAGTCAGATGAAGAACTTTGCTAAATCCTTTAACTTCAAACATGCACTCAAATAAAAGTTTGTGAAAAGAATCTTTAAAATGCATAAAATAAAATTTGGTAAAAAAGTTTGGGTTTAGAAGAAAATGTTTATTTCTGGCCATTGGCACTTATTTTGGAAAATGTGTTTCTAAATCTTTTCTGTTGTAATGGTTGTTGATAAAGAACAGTGGAAAAATCTCTGCATTATAATATTTTTTATTCTGAATATCACATAGAATTTTCCTTCTAAACTATTCGGGAGAAAAAAAAATTATCTTATTTTGCAGTGTTCTACCAGAAGGCAAAAGAGGTTTATCTGCAGAATAATGAAAATACCCTCAAGTAAATGCACTATAGTAATACTATTCAAACTATTTTTGTATCTCAGTCCATTAATGCAGGCAGTTTTCTCACGGCCTCTCATATAATCTATTTATATTGTGTCTGTCTGAACAATATGTGACTGAGAATGGTATTTATTTTACTTTTACATCATACTGGGAAGCGTTCATTGCCCTCTGTTAAATAAGCATTTAGAACTTCCTGTTTCTTGTGAAAAAAAGGTTGTTTTTTTTAAATTATGTGCAAAGCTGAATGAATTTGGAGGGAAAAAAAAACAACCCTCAATTATGGAATAACTTGCTCCAAAGAGCAGCATTATTTGGTAAATAAAGGAAAGAAATGTTTGAGTAATAAACCTTATGAAAAAAAACCCCACACAGTGCATATCCAGTAAACAGATTTACCTGCTAATTTATTAATGACCATGAGCCTTGTGCTTCCCTCTGGGCCTATCCCAGATAAGTTACACAAGCTTTCTGACAAGCCTGTGACAGCCTTTACTGTTCTGCTCTTGTCATGCTCTTCATAACCCTGAAACTACTGGGGTAGCCCAGCTGAAATATCCAGGTAAAGCCCGGTCTGGAAGCAGCCAGTGAGCAGACAGATTGCTTTCAGTGGACTCGCTGCAACATACAAGGTTGAAAGGAGTCCAGTGCTTAATGATCTAATTCCAGTGTTCAGTCCACTCTACCTATCATTTAGAAATTTAAAAAAGCCTACTGTTTAAATGAAGAAACTTTGAACATAGAATTTGCCTTGTAACAATACAATTTCCATTTTCTAGAAGCAACTGAAGAAAATTTTCAGCGTAGAGAAAGTAGAGAGAAGTATAATCCTGTGGGAATGTTCAAGCGTACATATTTCTTAAGTCTCACTGGTGAATAATGGGAAAAGATGTCAGAAAAATATATGTGCTAGGGGAGGAAAATTTTAAGTGATTCAGTCTGGCGAGCAATAGGTGTAGCTTGAATTTTAACCTTCCTCCATCTAGCACTCTCCTCCCTTTTTCTGTCTTATGTTTATGATTTTCCCCTTTAATTTATTTAATACTTTTATTCATTCACATTCAGTCTTATCTGAGTGACATATTTTTTTCACAAGAGATGCTAATTCCCAGATACCACTTGTTATTAATGGCACTACGTGCTAGAGCATAAACTTTTCAGATATTTAAGGGGTGCATATTTTTGCATAGTGGAATGTCTTACATTTAGAGGAATTTAATACAAAATAGAATAACTACTTTACCTTTTCCATATCCACCCTCCAAGAATGGCTTTCACAAGAAAATATCTGGACTGCAAACAGTCTCTTCAGTGCCAGAAAAAACTCTGCTGTCTCTGTACAACTGAACAGTCCTGCTCAACAGCATTTTTAAAGTTGCCTGGTTATTCTTTCATGTCTACAAATCACATCATTGTGTGCCCCAGCGTTAATATGTTCCCTCAGTAACTAATTCATGTGAAATGATCTGCTATAAAATTTACATCCACATTTTCATTGTACCAGTGAGGAGGAAAGCCCAGGCTCAATAGTATTGCAAATTTACTCCATAATTTCTTACTTCAGAAACATTAAAAGATAGGAATCTTTTGTTTGGACCAAATTAAACAAACCACAAGATTTCTCTGAAATAATGTGTACTTCCCAAGAAACTCTTACCAATGATGTCTGCAAGAGTGAATCAGTCAATTTTAAATGACTGCTGTAAATCCAGTTAGAGAAATTTGAACATAACCCTATATTAAATTTTCATCTTCAATATTTACACCAAAAAAATGGATGAAATCCAAATTGCAACCCTTCAAGGAAAACAGTAATTTTTGTGTGTGATTTTTATTTTTTTTTTTTTTCACAATCTCAGAAAGATCTGCTACTCCAGACATTTGAAGTAGGTGTCCAGTTTCATCCATTCTCTGTTAAACGCAGAACAGCATTCAGAAATAATGTCCAGATTATACATACTTTTTGTTGCTGATCTCTTACTCTGCTTCCAAGAGTTTGGCTCCAATCATGATCAGAGTTGCTTTTGCTAGGTTCTGCTTACATTAATTGTGCCCACACAATCAGTACACGAAAATAGATGGAAATAATAATTAAAAAAAATTGCTACCCCTAGTTTTAGAATAGTTTTTTGAGTTTTGGTGCTGATATTCACTGTCAACCCCCAAACAGGTGTTTAGATATTGGTCTTTCAACAGTTGAACTCACATTTGCTGATTCAACCAATCCTGAAGTCTGCAGAAAAGTGAGGACTTCAAGATGGTTACTTTTTACACTATTTCAACCAGGAGATGATGTGTCCACTCTTCATTCTCACTACAGAATATGTAGTCACCTTTGCTTTTAGGGAAGTTGTTCTTTTTGATTTGTGAACTATTTTGTTGGATTCTGAAGTAGGAGAATTATCCACTGGATGAAGATCTTGTTTCATTACTGTGAGTAATGTAGATAAAGACCATGAGGGAAGGCCAGGCTTTCAAATAATCCACCTCACTATTCTCTAAAGTGCAATTATAATGCCAGCAAGATGTAGAAGTCCTTGGCAAGCTCAAGTATACTTTTCATAGAAAGTCAGTATTGTCATTCTTCTGCAAAAGGGAAACTAGGCTACAAGATGCAGTGAAGTCACG
This sequence comes from Thinocorus orbignyianus, assembly GCA_013400375.1. NCBI lineage: Eukaryota > Metazoa > Chordata > Aves > Ciconiiformes > Thinocoridae > Thinocorus > Thinocorus orbignyianus. Next base: position 193,909 of record VXBW01001342.1, on the reverse strand, counting down.
TGAAGTAATTTGGAATTTTCACAAGGTAGATGGTATGGTGCCTTTGCATTGGATATGAAGGTTGAGGTTTCCTCTTTTTCATATAATTTGTAGTCATGTAAGAGAACATGACAGTGACACAGTGACAGAGGTTTGTTCTAAAAAGGTCTGTTCATCCTAAAACCAGGCTTTCCTTCCAATTTTTTAAGGCTATAAATAAGAAGAGATTTAATCACTTGGAAGGAAAATGTAACTAGACAGAGTCAATCCTTTTCAAAATTCTTTACTGTCAATAAATATTATCACAGAGTTAAAAGCACAAGACTTTCTAGTGTAGCAGACAAGGCACAGACGATGATTGCTCCACTCTTCTAGACTTTGGGGAAACTCATATAAAGTGTTAGGTACCCCATTTTAAGAGTTAATTAAGAGGATATTTGGGAGAATAAATGAATTGTCAGGAAATTGGGGAAAAAAGTATGACAAGAGAAATGGCTGTTTAGAGAAAAGCAGTTGTTTAGAGAAGTCTTAGGAAGGAAATGATGACACTCTTCAAGTATGCAAAAGATTGCTATGAAGAAAAATGTGATGAGTTGTACCACAAGAAAAAGAATGAAGAGTAATTGGCTTAATTTGCAGCACAGGCTCATGTTTGATATTGGGAAAGTTTTACTAGCCATCAGTAGAGCTGAGTAATAGGATCCCTTCTGTATTTGCTTGGGCATAGGGAATAGAAACAGCCACAGGGGGAGAAATGGCATCTCTGTGAGGTGTTTTACTTGATGCTGCCTCACAGCAGAAGGATAGACTAAATGGTCTCCTTTGTTCTTTCTCCTACATTTCCATTAGTAGTGTAATTTTTATGCTGCACTTTGTCACAAGCTTGTAGTGCATAGCCCTACTGAGAAAATATGTACTGGAGATTCTGCTTCACAGATGTAAGCACGCAGTTTGTACACTATAAAGTACTGCTGAGTTATCAGCTCAAAAGCATATCAGTGTCAAAAGAGTGCCACACTTGTGACCTTTTTTACAGACTTGCAACCCATGACGCTCTTGTGAAATTAATCATGTTAGCTTACCTTAGACAGAATATACTTTTCTTCTGGAAATTAATGAGCACTGAAGGAAACCACCCCATTATGCTTGGCAACCCTGTAAATACTACGTCATATTTACTGTGTAATATATAGTTAGTTAATGACTAATGTGCATTGACATAAAAGAGACGTGGGACTCCAGTTTACAGTCACTCTTAATGAGTTAAATAGGAATAAAATAAATGTGCTTTTACAGAAATTACTCAAAACCCAGGAGAACCAAATAATGAATGAGATTCTTTCAACAGAATTTTTACATGGAACAGGATATACAACAGAGCTTTATAGTAAGAATATAACTTTTCCATTTGATTGTGTTGGCTATTTTGAAATTACTATGCAAACCCAATTTTGTTACCTGTTAAATACTTTTGGTCTTTTCCATACACATAATTCAGACAATCAGATTTCCTAGTTGATTATGTTGGGTGTTTTTCTGTTCAAAGAACTGGGTGATTATAAAGACAAGCAAAAGGATATTCTGATAAAATAATTTAATTCCTAAGCTTCTAAATAAAAAATACATGTGGATATAAAGTCATTGGTCATAGTGACAGAGAATATCCTTGTGTCCAGTTACTGCCTATATTGAATACACTGCTCTCTAATAGCAAAGAGACTGGAAGAATTAAGAAACTGATGCCTTATGTAAGTCTGAGTTGATGGGCCTTGGACTACCTCTTGGAATCCAGAAAGGCTCACATGGAAATCCAAAATTCAGTAAGAACATAAACCTGAGAGATCTGGGCAAAGGGTGCACCGTAGGTCAGAGACTGGTAAAGCTGAGTTGTTGCGTATGTCACATCTGTCACTTCTGTTCATCAGCTTTATACAAGCAAAATTAAACTAGGGGAAAAAAGAGGGAAAGGTACTCTGGATGTCGAGAAATGTCATGTTAAATGAAGTCACATTTTGTACTAATTTGCTGTATAACTGCCAGCTGCCCTGACTCAAGAGGTTGCAATCATAGGAATCATAAGGTCATCACAATATTTTTAATAGTCCCACTTAGCACCCAGCACAAAGCTTATCTCTCCTCAGTATCAAAAGGCAATTTCTTCTCCTTTAGAGCACAAAAAAACCCAGTAAATCATTAAATGATCATCACTTTTTAGCTGGATGAGATAAAAATACACAGTTAAATATTTGTTTTGGTGAAAAATGGGAATATGTACAAGACAAAATTCAATTTTTTTTTTCAGACCAGTCCAAGCAATTCTCAGACTGCTAAGTAAACTGATTCAAGCTACAATAAATATTGTACAAACTTTCATTATATGAAAGTAATATGATTCTGTTTTTCCTTGATGAAAGATATCTGATATTATTTTTAAAAGCTTCAGACTTGAAATATAAGAATGTGAATTTTTGTCTTCTACAGCTACTGATCTCTTATTATAAACAGAAGGTCATATTATGGTTCCATATTTTAAAAATAACATATCCCAAGGTATAATCTTATAAATGAAGCCATAAAAAAATAATACTCTCAGACAGGCTTAACCTCCTTTCAAGATTCAAAGAATACATTTAAAAACTACAAAAAATGTTTTACTGTCTCCAGCATATTTGGCAGTTACATTTCATACATTTTGTACTTTGTTAGTGCCACCAATTTTGTTCTCCTTTAATCTGAAACATACCATAATAAATTATCAATTCACTGTTTGTCAAATAAACTATATGAAAAAGGTACTTGCTTGGGAAAATAGCACCAAACTGCCTCAACGAATACAAAATCTGAGAGGTTGTGGGGAGACTTGCAGAGAAGGAGGAGGAATCTCAGTACGTGATGGGAGGTCCACAACTGTACTAAATTCGATGAGAATTGTGTGTGATTTTTATTTGTGGAGAGGAGTCAGAAAACACTGAGAAATGAGGCTATGTAAAGTGACAGCAAGGGTTGAAATAGAAATCTACTCCCAGAACAACATGCTTTGTTGTCATCATAGCTGAATATTTGAGGTCATCGGACTGGTCAGGACACAGAGCCTCTCAGCCCAGCAATGCCATCTCCTGCATGTTCTGGTAACACTCACAATGAACGGTGTAAGATATACAAGTGACTTCAGGTGACTTCAAGTTTAGCATTTCAAGACCACAGAATAAAATAAAACCACACCAAATTAATCTTAACACTAAGTAACCCTAATTTGTCCCTGCAAATTTGCTGTAATCCATAATCCAGATGTTTATTCTGTTGGAACTGGACGAATGTAGTATCTTTGGGACCCAGAAGAAGTGAGGTTGCAAAACAGATGCTTTGTAAATTATATAGGTTCCCATCATGGATATACAGTCGACAAATACATGATGATTATTAGATAAGCACTTCAGACTGAATTGCAGGGGTCATTTAGGGTAAAATAGAACCTAAATTGTAGCCATAGTTGAACAGATGAAAAAACACCTAATAAAGCCACAACAGTAAGATTTTTGTGAGGCCTGAATGATTCTACAAAGTCCTCTAACTTATTAGAGTTTTCTTGGATATATTTTTAAAGCTTGTTTTAATTTCTTCTACCCTACAATTTGAAACATAATTGTTTATTTTTGTGACTTAATTCTATTGCTTCTTTTGCCAAATATTTCTCATTTTAAATTGACACCAAAATGGCACTGCAGGCTGTTAATGGGCTGCATGCAGTATGAATGCCTCCTCAGAAAGCTGAATTTTCTAATTGCGACTGAAAGATCAGTAATTCCTCTTTTGAGGCTGATTCAAACAATTTGGAGAGACATGGTATGCAAAAACACAGTGGAAGATCTTTAACAACATGATAAATGACTGTTCCAAGCTGTCCAAGTCTCAAGGTCTAATTTGCACTGACTTTGGTTTTATAAATGAAGAACAACCTCTGAATAGATTCCTGCTTGGAAGCACATGTGTGGCTTCTTCAAAGGCAAGCTTTCCATCCTATTTAAAGTTGATACATTCATTTTGAAACTTCCTAGTTTATTTTCACATGTAAGGCAAAGTAACGGCATCTTTAAATTTAGTTGGCAGATTCAAACTAGTCAATATACTGATATTTTCAAAATTGATTAGTTGGCGCGAGTCCCAGGCTGTTTTCTGTGTCCATCCTCCAGTGTGTTATGCAATACCTGATTTTCAAAAATTGCTCTTTGAAAGTCTCTTTGAAAATCAGATCTTTTAGAGGTATTTTTAAAAACTGTTAGTTACTTTTTTAAATCATAAGTCTCTAAGGGTTTGTGTTCATGACAGATGAAGATGAGTCAAGAAAATCAGTGGCTAAACTTTGAAATGGAATAAATCACAGGATGCTGCAATTTTGATAAAATGGTATGATTTGCTTCCTGGGCATGTGTCTCAGCATGCACATAAATTCATCTATTAAATACATATATCTAAAAACCAAACCAATCAAATATTCAAAAGTGAGGCAAATAAATGCAAATGGAGACTATTAATAATCAAGTCACATTTTAACTTTTGTTCAGCTGATACAAAATCGACATGTGTGTTATCCTCTAAATTAAAATATGGCTGGTCTTTTTGGAAGAGAAAATTGCTTCAGGAACACAGTATGAAAAACATGTGACTGAAAACACAGTGACTGAAAAACATGTTTTAAAGAAGGAAATACAACAACGAATAATGCAGAAAAAGGATAGCCTTCATTTTTTCTAATTACCAAGAGAGGAAACATTCCACTGTAATCCAATAGCTGAAGGAATTGCCATCAAATTAAAAGATTTTACATGTAGAATTAAAGTCTTTTTTGTTTAGAAAACCTCACTGTGTTTTGTCCAGGTTAACTATGGAAAATTACTGTTGAGGAATATGAGTGCAATTACTTGGCCAGAGGAATCCTTTGAAGAGCATATTTATAAGAATACAAGTAGAATATGCTTTAAATAGTAGAAAGCCTATATCTGGTTAATGGTAAATTGAAGTGAATTATCCTTCAAATACTTAATGAAATACAATGGATATTTTGAAAACTGCTCCCTGAACAATACTGTAAACTGGAAGTATGATGACCCAAAGTCCAAGTGATCTCGGAAGTGGAAGAAATCTGATTCTATATTGGTAGAGAAACAGTTAAAAATANTTTTTTTTTTTTTAATTCTGAGTCACAATAACGTGAAAATGAATTTCAAAGCTTCCTACTGCCCATTTTACTAACCTCCATTTCACCTTTCTTGAAGAGGATTTTACCTTTCTGTGTCTTCAAATCAGGTAAAATTTGAGTGTAGTATATAGTGTTCTCATGATCATTTCTCCATCTTGAATGCTAGAAATCATTTTTGCTATTTGGGCTCTGCTCTCACATCATTATTTTTCTTTATTATGTTTTTAAATTGACTCAAATGCAGTGAGTTACTTCAAAGCTTCAAGAGTTATGAAAAACACATCTTTTTCATTTGAATGCCACAGGGTACACCTTGTTTAGACAGGGCTGGTTCTCACATAACTCATCACCATCTCCTTTCAGATTCTCAACAGTTCCTCACTATAATGAAGTCACACAATCTAAACAAAATTGACATCATTGCTTATATCTTCAAAGTCACCATTTTGTATGTTCAGCTGAAGCTAGAAATTATTTATTTCCTCAGCAGATTACCAACATACAAAAATGAACATTTTAATGCAGACACAGAGACAAACCCTAGAGTAAAGGTCCTTTTTTCTATTCTACTCTTTCTTTCAGGACTTTCCTCAGTAATACTGCCACTAGCTCCCCCTGAAAAAGTTTACTGTCTGTGATGACTAAATTGGAAATCAAGGATGACCTGGCTATTCACATGTTTTTCATAATCTGGGAATAGGCTGTTCAGAGCTTCACAGGATGTGTCTCATTTTGAATGCTGGTTCATAACCCCTGACTAACAGAGGACATGCAATGAGTACAGTTCCAACATTTGCATGAATTACTGTCATCCTCTTCTAGGGCATTGTGTAATCCAGCTGGGACGATGAATCTTATCCAGAGCATGACCTAAGGGCCATCAAAATGAGAACGAAGGTTTGGATTTTACATCTGAACCTTGAAAATGGTTGGACTCCAACTCAAGATACTGCAAAATAGAAAGTAAGGCCAAAATCTGATGAAACAGCTACTCACTTGAAATTTTATCTCCTCTTACCTAAACTAGACCTCTCTCCTCTACAGTCATTGCTCCTTCTTTTATGGACCATGCTCCCAGAGTGACACTCTTCCTGAGAAAGTCTTTTCTATAGGGAGCTGTGGCCTTCTGGTAACTTTGGTGAGGGGCATCTGCCAGAGCAGTCTTTCCTTCATGTAAAAGATTTTCCAGAACACAGGAGACTGCTGATACTCACACAGAAGGCAGGCAGGAGAAAATGCAATGCTGTCCGTCACTGGCACACAGCAAATGGAGCAACTGAGTACTAATAGAATCATAGAATGGTTAATACTAATACAGAGGCACATCAATGTGCATGATAGCAAATATTTTTGCATGTTTTCTTCATGACTAATTAAAGGTGCAAAGGTAAAATCAAAGTGAGATTCTGGGGGTTTTGTCCACGATCACTTTCACTTTTCTCTCACTTTGTTTCTACAATGGTTAGGAGCTAGGAGGACTCATTCAAAGTCAAGTTTTACCTACTTGCTCCATTTTTGAGGAACAGAGGTAACAGTGAACTCAAAATGTACGTCTATGCAATAGAAGTATGAGGAATAGTTAGGAGAGGCTTCTTCCTCAAGGCTGAAGGTTAAGTACAGAGCATTTCATAGAATCATCAAATTGTTTACATTGGAAAAGACCCTTAAGATCATTGAGTCCAACTGGTAACTTGTCACTGCCAAGTCCATCACTAAACCGTGTACTTCAGCGCTACAGCTACCGGAAAATATGTGTAGATCTAGTGCTGAGGGACATGATCTAGTGGTAACTTAGCAGTGTTAGGTTAATGGTTGGACTCAATGATCTTAAAGACCTCTGCCAGCCAAAACAATTCCATGATTCTACACATCTTTATGGTGAATCAATCACTTCCCTGGGCAGCCTGTTTCAGTGATTGACAACCCTTTTGGTGAAATTTTTCATAATATCCAATCTAAACCTTCCTTGGCATAACTTGGGGCCATTTTCTCTTGCCCTGTCGCCTTTTACTTGGGAGAAGAGACTGACCCCCACCTATTTACAACCTCCTCTCAGGTAGTTGTAGAGATCAATAAGGTCTGCGCTCAGCCTCCTTTTCTCCAGGATAAACATCCCTGGTTCCCTCAGCTGGTCCTCATAATGCTCATGTTCTAGGCCCTTCACTAACTTCATTGCCCTTCTTTGGGCAACGGCCCCTCAATGTCTTTCTTGCAATGAGGGGCTCAAAACTGAACACAGTATTTGAAGTGCAGCCTCACCAGTGCCAAGGACAGGGGGACAATCACTTCCCTCATCCTCCTGGCCACACTGTCTGATACAAGCCGGGATGCTATTGGTCTTTTTGGCCATATGGGCACACTGCTGGCTCATGCTCAGCCAGCTTGTGACCAACACCTCCACATCCTTCTCTGTGGGGCACCTTTCCAGCTACTCTTCCCTAAGCAGGCAGAGCTGCATGAGGTTGTTGTGATCCAGGTGCAAGACACAGCACTTGGCCTTGTTGCACATGTTACCATTGGTCTCAGCCCACTGATCCAGCCTGTCCAGATCTCTGGGTAGAGCCTTCCTACCTTTAAGCAGTTCAATACTCTTTCCCAACTAGTTGTCATCAGACTTACTGAGGGTACACTTGATTCATTCATCCAGATCATTGATAAAGACATTGAGCAGAACTGGCCGTCATATAGAGCCCTGGGAAACACCATTTTGAAACCATAATGAGTAATAAGGCTACATGGATATGTGGTTATCCCCTGCAACTGCTGAATACAATTGGACAAAATTAGTTGACTGAGGAGAGAATAGAAATGCCAGTGGAAAGGAAAGCCAGTGTTGAGCAAATGAACAGACTGGCCTTTCCAAAGAGAAGAAATAAAATTGAAGGACCTGATTTTATGTCAGATACTTCAGCTGAGGACAATTTGAATTTGTTTTTTAAAGTGACCCGTACATCCCTGACTCCCTTCAGAAGAGAGCAGGGAGATGACCATGAGGAGTACACAGTACATACTGTTACGGAGAGGGAAAGGGAGAGAAGGGAAGACAGACAGAGATGGAAGAGACTATTCCTCCACAGAGAGGGCTCTCTTTTGAAGATTGGTTGCATTTTGTTCGAACAGTTTTTGCAAGCAGTGCTTTCACAGCCATATGAAAAAAATGCTACTGGTAGCAGATGTCCAAAGTCTGATACATTGGTCCTTTCGATCTGTAGAAATGTCAAGAATATAATTTCTGAGGTCACAGAGCACTGAAGGAAACTTTGACACTTGGACTAGCCAGAAATTACATTTCTGTCTCTTTAGCTACTTTGTCAGGCTGTGCCTGGGTCAATATTTACTTGGATCAATGATTACTAAGCTTGGGTCAATATTTACTCACACTTTCAGTAGAGGAACTCCATTGCTATAGTAAATAACAGTTTGCTACAGGTGATTTGAAGAAATTACTATACATATTGTAGACAGGGAAGGAGAGACAGGCAGTAGTATATTAGACAATGTGGAGGACACCATGCTAGGGAGCTAATAAAGCCCAGGCATGAGTTATAAAGATAGAGGAGGTGGAGAGGGCCCCTGAGAGGCAGCCAAACAGCGGATCTGGTTTCATCCTGTCCTGATGGGGATTGGCACTTACCTAGCTGATTCATGAGGACTTTGAGACAGATTTGCCTGCCCTTCTTCCCTACCACAACAACCACAATAACGCTAACTAGTCTTTGATCATCAAAGCTGGGAACTATTAGAAGGCAGCCCAAGAAGAATGCTTTTTTTCTGTAGTGGAAACTTTGAATGAGGAAGAACCTGAATCTCTGGGCCACCATGTCCCTGCAGGATAGATCCTATCCTCCTGCTTTTGTTTTATTCCAGTAATATTCTGAATTTTTATTATTTTTTTTTTCACCCAAGCTCCTTAAAAAAAAGCCCTTTCTTTCCACTCCCCAGGGGCAGATTGTGTCTGCTCCCTGTTATTCTGAAGAGTCTGTAACCTGTGCTGGCAGTACTGGGCGCCTGCTGGATGTGCCTCTCTCCCAGCCCAGCCCTATGCTCCAGGAGCTCTTCCCCCAGGGTATGTTTGCTCCTTGCAGGGCAGCTGCTCATCTTCTTCCTGCAGAGACTTCCACTGGACCCAGGCAGAGAAGTCAACAGCAGACAGGCTTCCGGTCTTCTCTCCCACCACTACCCTTTGAAAGGTCCACAAAATAAGCTGTGAGCAAACGAAGCAGATGCTATCCATCAAAATTTAATAAAAAGACTGTTATATAAATAACATTAACATACAGTTGCCTGTAACTTTCTGGGAGTCAGTATTTGGAGCAGCATGTAGCCCAGTAAGTTTGTTAAATTGGAGTAATAAAGTCATAAAGAAACCAATAGTGTTCTAATAATGATTTTTTAATATTGATTTAGCTATAGTCAAAGTAGGCCAGACCAAGAAGAAGAGTTTATTGATGTTAGGCCCTATGTATGGTCATGGGCCCTAAAATTACATAATGACTTCATATTGTTTATGTTTTTTCTATAGAAGAGTTGCTTATCTTCTGAGTGACATAGCAGAGGGCAAAGAGTGGGGTTAAAGGGATACTTGTATTAGAAAGTATCCTACATTCCCATAAAAGCACACAAATGACTGAAAGCAATTAAGAGGGTACTGCACCAATACTCAATGTCATAAGACCTCTCCCATTCAGTCGCCCAGTCCTCCACATGCTCCACTTCACATTTCAGGAGGGCTTGGATGCCCAACACATAACCTTGCACCTCTACATATCAAAAGGCAGCATAAGTGTTTCCATCATTCCTAAAGGTGGTAGCACCTTCTCCCCCTTTGAGCTTCTTGAGATGGACTTCATTACAGAAAAAGTAGGAAAATTCTTCCTCTATGGGCAGCAGTTCTTCTGCAGGTAGACCGGGAGCCCCCAGTCTACCCAGCAGGCACCCTGTTCTCCACCTGTTCCCACCTTGATCTTCATGGTTTTTTTTTGACTCTCCCTGATGCCTAAGACAAAAAAGAAGGAGAGGTGGTTGTCCATCCCCTCTTGTGCCTCTGAAGAGATGACTGACGTATTAAATTATAACACCTTTCAAACCCATAACAGATATCTGAACAAAAGTATTACAATTTTACTGGGAAGGTATATGAATGGGTTTTGTGAAGCAAGCTGACAACAAGTTCACCCTGACCCGTTCCTCATCAAAATCTTGCTTTGAAATGTTTTTAAACACCAGATGCAGCTGGTGACCAAGGTTCAAATAACTGACATTACTAAGATGCAGCCAAGATTTCAGCAAGCCTCATGGCGACACTTCTGGACAAAGATAAGGCTTTGTTGTAAGTATAAAAGCTTGGAACACCACTAATCATATGTAGAAAAATGTCACAACAGAAATCATTAGCAGTCCTGAATCCAGTGGCGAGACAGGGGAAAGAAGTTAACTCAAGGACTTTCAGAGTGAACTATATAAAGAAGCTGTAATGTAAGACGTGTGATTACACCTTTGTGCTACACTGACCAAAATTAGCAGTCAATTATTCTACCATGTTTTCCTCCACCAAAGGAGAACAATTATAAGAGCTGTTTTAATGGCTCTTCTTGAAATTAAATGAAGAGAATAGCTAAAATTTCAAGAGTTTATTGTGCTTCTAAAAATTCAGACTTCTTTTAAACATCATTACATGTTTTACAGGCTTTAATTCCAGATTTGCACCTGGTCTTAGCCTAGGGGCAGAAATAAAAGGATACAAGTCAAAACACAGAGACACAAGCCTCTAGTATTTAGATAGGGCAGCTAACAGCACAGGGAAGCTACACATGTTCACAATGTGTTTGGATTACTAAATAAATAGTATTTAGTAAATTGTATTTGCTCACCTTTCAGTTTGTTAGACTTTTCAAATTGCACAGAAATAGAAAAACTGCTGCTTAGCTTCCACCAAATATTTGCAAAAAACCAGAAATTACTAAAATAAAATCTAACTCTGAACAATGAGTCAGATACATTTTTCCTTTCATGCTTTAAAAAATCCCCACTCTCTTAAAAAAAAAAAAAAAAAAAGCAAAAAAACCCACCCACCCCCCAAAACAGTTAAAGCTCATTTCCCCTCTGCTTTGTTGTCCTAGTGAGAAAGCAGTAAAAAAAGCAAAGTTTATATAAAGCAGTTCTAACCACAAATGTTAGAATTGTTCTACTAATGAAAACATGATTTTCATATATATCAAAACCATGCTGTAGTTTGAGAAAATACATAAAACCACTATTATTAGACAGGATAATAGTATATTACACTATATACTGCTTGGTTTGACAGTGATTATAGTATAAGCAAAGGCAGGTTGATATCTGTTTAAATAGTTTTACCTAAAGCTACCCTTTTTTTCTGATATAAATCTCCACTTTGACTAACTCTAAGATTAATTTTATATCATTTCCTTGAATTACAAATACTATAAACAAGAGAAGCAGCCAAAATTTTTTCTCAGTACTGAGTCAGAAAAAAAAACATAGTTAAAACCAAGAAAACTTTCCTGAATATATGTCGCAGGGACATTAAATAAAGTAAGTAAAATGAATTACAGCTAAGCATCTGTCTTATAGTGTACAAGTAGTTTGGGATACTAAACATATGAAAAAGAAATAAAAGCAAATGGAAAAGCAAAAGGAGGAAAAGAAAGCAAAAGAGCTGATAAAGTTTCTGGCTACAATACAGGAGACATATCATTACCATATGATCTAATGTGGGTGTCAGCCTGGATTGTGTTCATTGAGAGAAACCTTATTTTTTAACTGTGCTATGGAATAGAAGCAGGAGGGTTTTCCACCAAGTGACAGTCACTGAGCTGAACTTACCCCCTCCTCCTTTCCACACCTGCAAAGCCTCTTGCCTGGGTTGAATATTTAGTTTAATTACATCTCAGCTTTGAGAGCTCCTGTTGCAAATCCCTGGATTAAAAGGTACGGTTTTCAGTAATTCTCCTGAACTATGCTGCACTAATAAAACTTCAGGCAAGTCTACGGCAAGAACTAGTTGAATTTTAAGAGAAGCAAGGAAAAAAAAAAATCCTACTAAATGTCTAGCAATGTTAAGTTTTGTATCCAGCACTTTTGTTTCTTGCGAACAGAAGAATGCATTCTCAAGGACTGTGCAGATTTCCTACTGTTTATTTGACTGTTCTGTCTCTTGTTTTGATTTGTATAAGCATGGCTGTAGTCCTTTCTTTTTCCTTACTGTAAACTTTTGCAGCAGTATATTCTCTGTTAGCAATCCAGTGTTTAGAATCGGTGATGGAGTGAGTGTAAAAAGTGCGTGAGTTCTTACATTTCTGTTTTATACTGCATTCTCTGATTTCTTTTTCATTTGGATTTCTTTGTACGTATTCTGAACATTAATGAATATAATTTCAGTTTCAGAGGATAAGATAGGTAGTAGTCAGTTAAATGGGCTCAGTGTATGCCTTTGTAATGTTAGAATGTGCTATGTTACAGTGTACAAACAAGGGACTTGCATGTAAAGAAGGTTCCTATGAATGAAATAGCAGAAAAGAAAATTCCTGGAGTTTAAACTTCTGTTAGCAGAGTTTGAATCTCTTTAAAACTTCTAACTTTTGTGTTTGCATGTCTAGACTTTATTACACAAAATGGGCAAAAAGTATCATGTAGGGGATTTTTTTTTGAAACTGCACAAATTGTTTAACGTGTCTTTTGTGGCATTTTGAGAGATATCTGACAATAGGTGAACTAATATTTAAAACCTAATATTAAGGTAAACTGACAAGAAGACCACCAATACAGTGGTGACGTGAACTGATGAAGCACTTTTCCAGTGGTATTTTAAACTGATATATGGCCAAGTCTATGGTATAGTTTCCTCTGTTTGTGGAAAAGTCTTCCTCATTGTAAACACATAATTAAAGCAAATTTAAACAGTTATGTCCTGCAGACATAAATATTGTTTCACTGACCTTAAAGAATTCAGATTTTTTCCCCCTCTCTATTTTTTTGTTAAGTGAAATGTAAACATTTCTTACTAGTACAGTTTTGTATATATTTTTTGCTCTAACTGTTTATGTTCATTTACACATGCAAACGATAGGAACAGATGTGTGTGCCTGCAGTACAAATATGTATACGAATAAAATTATGCAGGTATCTATTCCTATTTCCTGATTAATATTAGCTTATGTGTGCTGTTTTCTCTGCTGTGTCCTCAGATTAGTTCCTTGATATCCTTTGTTGTCCCACAGTTTTCCTTTATATGCAGCTCTTACTGATTTCATTATAGTTTTGACAAAACAGAGACCAAAGCAAAAGGCCTACTACAGGGTTTAACTGTGATAAGTGAAGTCATCAATATTAATGAACGAGAAGTAAAGTGTGAAGACACTTCCGAAGAGCTTTTGTATTGCTTTGGGTTGATTGTTTTTTTTTTGTTTTTTTTTTTTGAGAAGTAACAATTTAACTCCAGGATAAGATCCTGATTATGAATTCTTGGGATGGACTATTCTTCAGCAGCAACCCTCGGGAGGGGGGGAATACAAGCAATTTTAAATATTTTAAACTATTTTAAAAATCTATGAATAAGAAAACTGCTGGGGAAGCTCTTTAAAAAGAACTGACTTCCAGTGCTGTGACAGGGTTGTTGTGCAGCATTCCCAATGTTTATTGATGCCAATGTACATTCTGAAAAATAATTTGTACTGAGGTAATGTTTTATTGATCATTTTCACAAGGCAGCTTTTTACGATGGATGGTGATGTTATAGCAAATTTGTCTTTGTGTTTCAGACTATTAATAAATTACATTGTTGTATTACAGTAATTCATACATAATAATGATTATTTCAAAAATCTTGTTTTAGTTTAAACTGTGGCAAGAACTCACCGCCATGTACTAGCACCAGTTTGTTGTGCCAATCTTACTGGTCCATGTGCACCCTGCGCGCATCCTGGGGGTGTTACTGGGGAAAGGACCCAGCCTCAATGTCGGTGGGGGGCCAGGGCAGGAGGGAGCTCAGGAGGATGGCCCACATGGGGACACAGCCTGCCCCTGTTACATGGCACGAGTTTGCAGAGCACTGAGTTGGGCTAACAGGACATGATAAAGTACTCTGACCTTCTAGTTGACATTGTGGTCTCCAAAACCCCTCAGTGCATGCAGTGGGTAATATGTCTGCACCAGGAACAGAAAATGCTTTCAGGTCCAACTGAGAAACCTTAGTTTGTTGTCTCTTCAAGAGACAACAAAAATGGTGCTTTACTCCACATCAAGTCACTCTGAAGTCTTCGGACCATCTCAAGGTATTAGATACCTGTCTTCCTGTTAGATAGATGACAGAATTGTTAAGTTATGATTTTAAGACACTAATATATTTTATAAGGTAACCTTATCCTCTTCTTAAGACTGAGCCCTAAAGGCTTCTTCAGGATTGCATTATTGGTGTCTGTAGGTAGAAATTCATAACAGAAATTGAACCCAAGTACAATATAGATTGTATCTAATTCCAGGCCTGTGGTTTTTATTTATTTACCTATTATTTTTTGTACTAACCACTCCTATTAGAGTACCTGGATGTGTTATTCTAGAAAGGGATGCCTCACTATACCACTCTCTCCTAGCATCAGCTGACCATGTTAGTCATCCACCTGGTAGGTTCCACATGTCAGTGTAGAGAGGGAGGCAGTTCTTCTCTGCCTCTTGCCCAGTTTTTTTATCTTTCCATTAGTGAGTATGGAGCTGAGAAATGCTATACCACGCCTCTAACCTTTAGATAATTTTTGCTAGAAAAAAAATAATCCCAACTAATGCCCAGACAAGACGTTTCAGAAGTTATTGAGCTGAAGAAGCAGTGAACTTTCTTGCTTTCATTACAAAGAGCAACCCTGTATTCAAGACTATGCCATCCATTTTAAGAAATGACTCTAAAAAACATGACAAGTTTGACTTTTCTGTCACTTGGCAACTTGAAGGCAGCTATCTTCATATTTTATTTTTTGGGCTGTTTTTAGACCTACAAAGGTTTGTAAAAGATAAGCTTTCTCATATAAAATAAATAGTAAAAGAGAATAATTTTCAGAAAATTAGCTGATACAGCCTTAATACAAAACCTGCAAACAGCTGTTATGTAATTTCTCCTTAGTGCACAATACCACAGGTAGCACAACATACAGTGTGTTGAAATGCATTTAGGCCTAGGTCCCTAGGACAAGTATTTAAGCAGTTTTCCTTGTTAATATCTATGGCAATACATACTTGTGTAAAGTTGCTCCTGAACATGAAAACCTGCAGAATGAGGCCCCAAAGGCCCATCAGAAAGTGTGCTGACAATACCACAAGCATCAATTCTAATGCTTATGCAGTGCAAAGAAGAGGCTTTTCAGGGTGCTTTGTTTATATCATAAAATCCCCCAGCCAAAAATCTGGAAAACAAGCCAACAGAATCCAATATAACACAACATTGTACTCCGTTTTATTGTGCTGTTTAAACTAAGAAAGAAGTATAGCTCATTTAAACAACTAAAGATCTTCCTCTCTCTCTCCACCCTGTCACTAGATCCTACTCTTTCTCGGTCAGTTTTACTAGGCTATAATTTAAAACACACAGCAAACTGGCACTTTAAAAAAAGATATTTCTCAAGACATGAAATACTGCATTACAGTGAGTTTGGGAACCTCAGGTTTGTCCCCAGGAGACAAACTCATTGCTATGAAACAAATGCTAATGAAATCAAATAGACTGTTACGTTGGCAGAAAACAGACACATGGAAAATGTGGCCTATTGTTTTGACTGTTTTGCATAACAAAATTGACAGCGTTGCCTGTTCCCCATAAATATTTCTCTAAATATGCAAACAGATGTGTTTAGAGTTGCCTTTAAACTGCTCTGTAAAAAAAAAGAGAAAAAAAAAGGAGCCTACTGACAAGCAGTTACCAGACTCCTATCACATAACTGTCCTATTTTCACAATTCAGTTTTCATTTATTGAAAGGAACAGTTATGCAATTGGTGGATATGCTGGACCTCCTTCAGCAGGAACTGTGCAACTATGGGAAACTGCTACTTTTGTTGTAAATCTCCTGCTTTTATCCCTAGGTTCTGCCTGGAGTCGATGAACTAAGCCATGAAGCTGGCTCTTCTCTTCGTCCTACTGCTGCCAGCATGCTTGGCCAAACCGTTCCACCAGCAGGGCCTCTTTGACTTTATGCTGGAGGATGAAGGGTCGGCTGATATGGCTCCAACGGACGATCCCGTCATATCTGGATTTGGACCAGTGTGCCCCTTCCGCTGCCAGTGCCATCTCCGTGTGGTGCAGTGCTCTGACCTAGGTAAGTCCAAGGGTATCTTCATAGATTATATACTGTAACCGGGGTATTCTTGAAGAAATATGCTACAGCTATTGTTAACTAGAACATACTATATATGTACTATATGAAGTAGGCCATCAAGCTCTGACAAGATTAACGTTTGTGACCATAAAGAATATTTAATTTTTTTTTGTTTGTTTTTTTTTTTTCTGCATGTAGATTTCCTTTGTTCTTTGAAAGACCACAGGTTTCTGCTGCAGAGAGAATAACTTTTCAAGGCGATTCCTTCAAATGTATGTTAAATAAATTCAGTGAGGTCAGATGTGGGGATGGAAACATTTTAAAAGGTTCTAAATTGCATAGTCCAAGCTCCAACACCCTTAATCATACTGTCTAGTACCTCAACATAAAAATCATCCCATTTCCATTGGAATACATGAGCATGGAATAACCAAATCTGATTCATATATGCTGGAACCAGTCGTTTGGAGGAAGGAGCTTGGAAACACTCCAAAACAATGAACACATTTTGGAGCTCCTTACTAAATATCTGTCTTAGACACTGTTCAAGCTGAAACCATGAGAACCTTTCTCACAAACTCCCCTTACTCCCTTATTTATGAGGGCTTGTCTGCATAATTGGACCAGCAGGATGTGAAGCCATGCCTGCCACCACTGTATTTGACTTTCCCATGCAGAAGTCTCAAGTAATGAAGTTCACTTTAGTGACGCTGTTCTTGGTTTAAGCCAGTATTATTCAGTCTAAGTCAGTGTTCAGCACAGAAAATCAATGAAAGCTGGTTTTGCTCACAAGGAAATTTGGCAGTTTATTCAGTGGACAGATAAATAACTTCTCTATGATTTTATAGAGTTAATTCTTTTAAAAAGTCTTCTTTCAGCAGTTTAAACATATAACTGGGTGTTTCTCTTTTCCTATGTTATAGCATTGGCTTAATAATTGCTGCAAACTGTGGCACAGATTCACCAATTAGGACCTGGGTCTCATTGTGGTGGGTGTTGTATAATTGCAAAAAGGAGGGGGAGACATTAGTTACATCCCTAGAAACTTCTGTGAATTTATTAAAGCAAGCCACATAATTACGCAACAGATACATTTGGCAAAGACCCAGTGAATAATGCAAGCCAAGTTGCACAAATGAGCACGGACTAACCTAGCCATGCATTCATAAAGCTTTCACAGTACCGTCCCTGTTGAAAGATCTTTTCTTTTTTTTTTTACCATTTAGGTGCCAGTTAGCAGCAAACATAGGGTGGGGAGCAGAAAGAAATTTGCCCCATGCGCCATGAAGGTCTTAGATTTTATAGTTGTAACACTGGCTAATGCTGATGGAATTTAAGCTATTTTGGGAACTTGCCCCTAGTCTGCTTCAATTCTGAAGAACGTAAGGAGTTTTCACTTGGTAAAAAAATAGAGATATTCACACAGGGACCCTTTGTTGCTGTACTTGCTCCCATACTCCTTCAGGTCTCCTTCACACACATGGTTTCCAAAGGGTTGCACAACAGTCCACTCCCTACAGATGCTTCTGGGTTAATAGAGTAGTCCCATACTGACAAGAAGACTCAGATATACAGCCATTAAGGTCCCAGGTCTGTCTTCCATTGTCTGTTTCCCAGATAATTTTGAGAGGGGTGATAAGAAAGAGATATATTTGAGCTTGGTTTAAACCCAAATGCTGCAGATACTGCAATGAAAAGATTAGGTTTTTGAAGTGGCTGAGCTGAGAACATCCAGCCTCTGGGCATGAAGGAAAAGAGATCTCCCTGGGTTTAAAATAAGTAGTCCTGAAAAATAAATAATATTTCCCTGGCAGAGCTCAAGGAAGTAATAATCATCCTGATTTCCTCAGCCTTGGCATTAAGTCCATTCTTGTCAGATGCGGCTACGACAACCCCTGATGGGTCATGGCCCAAGTGAGACACCCAATGGCCATCCCTGCGAGCAAAGACAGGACAGCTGTTTGTGCCGCCTGCTTGCAGGCAAATCTGCCCTCCTCCCTCTTCTCCTCTAGCCTTGAATCCATTTCTGTATCACTCAGACTCAGACAAGGTCAGATTTGCCTACTGACTTGAGGAAAGCCAGGAGCGGGCTCCAAGAGCTCGAAACTTTGTTGCAAACTGGAAGTCCTGCCAGAATGACCAAGCATGCTCCTCAGCAGTGGGATGGAGGGTGCTTGGGGCACAGTGATCAGCAAGGCAATGTGCAGGCAGGAGCCATGAAACCAGAAATGACGGTTCTACCTCCCTGCAAACCATCTCTCCTAGCCTGCCTCACCATTCAGCTCCAGTCTTTTCTGACCCAACCAAATTAGCTACCTCCCTCCCCTCGCATTATCAAATTTAGTCATCTAGTCCCATGGGCACTAAGTGAAGAAAAACTGGAGGCAGTAACAAGACTCCTCCCAGGGATATATTAAGAGCCTACTAAAATAAGTCCCACAAAGGAAAGTTGAAATGTAGATCAGGATCCTTCCTTCCACTCAGTACCTGTCATGGAAGGAGGGCGCTTTACAGCCATGAGCCCTTGGGTGCAGAGGGCATGTCAGAGCAAAGCAGCAGGAGGACCCTGGTGTGGGCTACTTATGGAGGGGTCTCCTCTCCTTCAGCGTGTTTCTTTTTTTTCCCAAAGAGGCATCTGTTATTTGTAAACTCTTGTTTTGTACAGAAAAGCCGGCTATCTGAAACAGTTATGTGAATAAACCACAGGAGAACTATCACATCCAGGGTCCAGAGATGAGGTTTTCCCCTTGTCTCATGACCACTAGATGGGAATAGTAAAAAAAAATAATCCAAATTCAATAAAAACAGTGAAAAATATGCCCAGTGGTCCAATTACACTCTTGTCAGCTGAATTTTTGCATTCCTGTACTTTTAAGCTTCAGTCACATCTTCCTAAGCACATACCTCTGAATTAATTTATTTTGCCTCCAAGCCAAGAGCTGAGTTAGCAGGAAGGAGAAGGCCGTCTTCTCACACCCTGAAGAAGAATTCTCTCTGAGCTGCGGTTACTAACAGATCGAGAGCAGAGACCCATGTGCTTACCTTATATGAGATGTATTACCTTTGTGCAGAAGGCTCAAGTATCTCATCAACTAAGGCCACCGTGGCATCTTTATAAAGCACTGCCTTTTCTGAATCTGCCTCCTGTTGCTAAAAGGGAGCCACAGGTTCCAATCATGCCTCAACATAAGGCATTACTCTGCGATAGCCAGACTTTCCATGGAAATCACAAACATCTTCCTCATTAGCACACACTACAGGTGGGGAGTAGCTGATATAGCTGGTCAGAGGCAGGTTTTCATGTTCTAAGGTAACAAATACAGGGAAGATATGCAGTCAGTTGGCCAGGCAAACATACCTCATAAAATCCCTAGCAGGGATTAACCGTTCCATTTAAAGTCTCATCCTCCCAAAGGGAGTCTCAGGAAAAGGTTTTTCCCAGAGTGCCCCGATAGGCAGGAGGACACATGTGTGATTACTCAGTCCTGCAGCGGATGCAAAAAGCTCCATAAGGTTCAGAGGTGGTGGTCAGAGCTTTATTTCACCTTCAGATAAGTCTGGTGGCCCCTTGCAAAGTGAGCAGTGTTTGTGTACTGCAGAATCCTTGGAGATTTCACAGGACGTAGTGGGGAGGTCCCTCCAGCCTCTTGCTGTGAGCATCCACAGAGGTTTTGTGGCCTCCAAAAAGTGTGTGAGATGAATGTCAAAGTTCAAGCAGTATTACAGCTTAAATCGGAATTTTACTCACTGCTCAGAAATGTAGGGTTTCTCCAGCTGTAAAGTAAAGAAGGGTATATTAAAGCTCAGCATGAATGTTGGAGTGTGTGTTTGAAAAGCACTTTGAGATCAGTGGGTGAAAAGCTCACAGATATGTAAAGCATTATTTCAGGGATCCGGTAACATGAGGCAGTTTATCTGAACTGTGAGGTGTTTAAACTGTATAACTGATGGTTCCTCAATACTTGAACCGTGGTAACGTGACAGCAGCTAATTTAATTGTTGACAAAAGATTATTCATCTCGTTGTGTAAAATCTTCTAGAAACATCTGAACATCCATTTTCTGATCATGACTCTATTTGTGAACCTCATCTCTCATTATAAAGGAAATTTTCTCCTTTGGGATATTTTGTGATTTGAACTTCTGCTGTCAACATAAAATATTTTTGAAGAAAAATGGTGCATACCTCATTGGTGATCAGTCTCAGTCATTTTATGAGTTCAAGAAAACAGATAGGATTACTTGCTATTGTGTTTATAGCTTTAGAACCCCTGTCATTATTTGAATGTTTACCAATCTTTAGGAAACAAAATTTTTAAAGCTAAATGTTTAGCTCAAAATCTTACAGGACTCTAAAGATGTAATAGAGAATGTATGGATCCTTAAA
The DNA here is from genome assembly GCA_013400375.1 of Thinocorus orbignyianus. Taxonomy (NCBI): domain Eukaryota; kingdom Metazoa; phylum Chordata; class Aves; order Ciconiiformes; family Thinocoridae; genus Thinocorus; species Thinocorus orbignyianus. The sequence continues at coordinate 173,028 of VXBW01001342.1, read as the reverse complement.
TAGCTAGACATTAACAAATACTATTTTTAAATAAAAAAGACTTTGTTAATTTACGTTATATTTGCTGAGCCTTTAGGACAAGTTATAGCATATTTTATGCATTTTTTTTCCTTCTAAAAGTAAGGAACAGAGACTTATTCCTTTTATGTTCAATAGAAGCTGAGACCCTCATGAAATCCCCCTGACTCCATGGAACTGGATCATTTAACAAAAATATTCATACAAATGGAACCATGAAATCTGGGAAAGTATATTGTCACTTATACTGAGAGTAGCCTCTGCATCACAATACCATGACCTTAAAACTAAAGACTAATTGCCTTTTTGGACGACATTAGTTAGCCAAATATAAGTTATGCTGTCATCAAACACAAGTCATCAGGCTTTCCACATGCTAATTGGCTTAACTGCTTTACTCTAACGTGTTGGAGATAACATTGAAGGATCTGTATGAGGTATTAAAGGTATTATCCATAACATAGCATCTCAGGTGATGTTAGCTATCTAAGAGTCATCTGGGTTCCTTTCACAACCATGGGAAGAGTCAGGCAGCCACCCCATGGGGAAGTTCATCCTTATCTAAGGTAGATGTCAGTAACAGAAAGGATTCTTGGAAAATGAAACTGCCAACACAGGGCCTCAATTGCCATTGGAGTCTATACAACTTACTTTCAGATTAATGAAGTTATATGTGATGAAATTAAAGCATGGGAAAAATAAACTCAATTTACCAGCAATATTTTGTAATAAATTTGCCATGAGTTATTAAAATTTTTGTATATATTCTGCTTAGATAAAAAATTTAGGATGCCTTGGAAGTTAAAGAAAGCATCAGTTAAAGCCCTGTACTCAATACATCCTGAGAAATTTTTAAGTCAAGAACCCCATAATTACAAAACACTCTTGAGAAGTTGTCAAGAGAAAAAAATATATTGGCCTGGATGTAGACTGCTTTATATTAACAGAAAGTCATTACTTTTTGCCAGGGTAACAGTAAAAGACAGGCCTTGTTGCATTGCAAGTGGAATTGCTGATGTTCCAATTCCAGTTGATAAACATGATTCTAGGTGAAAATTAAGCCACTCTAAATACATCCCTTCTTTACTAGCTGCATACTCCAAGGTAACAGTTACCAACTCTGTGAGTTCTCTTTCTTTTCTTTTTTTTTTTTTTTTTTAAACTTTTTTTTTCCTTTGATTTGTTTGCTTGCTTCAGCCTGGGAGATGCCTTTTAAGAAAGCCTAGTGGCAGGAATGGAAATCCTGACCGTCAAGTCCAAGTGATACAAGAAGTGACTGTTTTCTGGTTTGCACTGTGACAAGGGTTTATTTCTAAAATTTCCCAGTGCACAAATAATTAGCTGATAGATAGCTAGTAAAAGGTGACTCAATTATTATAAGTCACAGCTGGTGATTACAGTGCTTAAACATACTAAATAATTACTGTTGGCACCTACTAGTGTTATGGATATCTATAGCATGTGTATCATTTAAACACTATCCATGTTTTCACAACATAAAGCCTGTGCTATTGAACTGCAAAAGGTTCCCAGCCAAGTCTTAATAAGAGGTAGAGTCCAAAGGCTCTTTCCCCATGTCCACTGAGAATACACTGCCAACAGGGAGACCTGGGTTCTATGTGGAGCCACTAACGATGAGAGGAACTGCCAACACTAACCTCCGGCCACTCAGGAAAACTCTACTCACAGAGTCCAGTTGCTACGTTATTTAGAATAGATTCTATTTTTAAGCAGATTTTCAAAATGCCTCTCTCTAATACAGATTTGAGAGTGTCCCTTGCTTATCAACTTTGGATGCACTGGTCACATAGAACCCGAATTCCTGGGTCTGCTCCCTGTGTCTTAAAGGCAATAAATTGGTTTCTCTGCAAGCAGAGACAGACACAAAGGGTCCTTAACACCAAAGACCATGCCTGCACAGGGTATTTTTTGAGCAGTGCGGGGATCGAGATGCAATTTTCAATTTATGGGACCAGTTATAGGACTTGAACAGCTCTGTACAAATGACCCTGTTGTGAGCAGGGTTACATTTGCTATAGAAGCCACTCTGCTGCAGACTTCTTAGTTCATCAATAGGGAATGAAAAAAGGTGAAAATCGGTATTTAAATAATTTGTTCTCTTATTACATGCTCTTAAGTGAGCGGGCACTTAGGAGAGCATCTACAAAATTTTTTGTGTTTGTTTCCTGGGTTCTATTTGGAGTTCTTTGAGTTGCTATAAAAATCTGTTAAGGAGAGGATGCTTGCAGTTTTAATTTCAATAAGAAAAGAAAGGAATGTAATAAATACTTATATCTATAAAAGCAGTGAAAAAAATAAACCTTTTTTGCTCACCAAATTTCATAGCAAAATTAGATTTAATAGAAAAAACAAAAAATGGACAGATTATTTACAGAAATACTAAAGCATTTTAAACATGTGCAAGTGTAAATGAGGTTACAGTCTGATTCTGTAATACATCATCAGATAGATGATGAAAGGTCATCCCAGAACCAGTTTCTGCCTGCACCTCCTGCACCGTGTGAAAGCCTAGTATGACCTCAGCTTCTGTGCTGAACTGCAAGGTTTCCCTTTTACTGCTTCTTTGTGGGCCTCAGAAACTAAACAGACTCTCGATGAATTCATATTTTAGGGTGATATGGAAGTAGAGTGTTTTTAGCGGTGCAAGCTCTTTGCTGAATATCTCTGCCTAAGAGATGTAGGAGCAAAGATGTGAGCGAGTTAGCCAAACGGGACTAAAAAGCTATGTTCTCATTAAGCTCTGTTGCTATTTCTTTCCATAAGTTCAATTAGGCCTTCAGCTTTATTTCTACACCTTCAGACTGGGAAGATCATACTAATTCTTTAGCAATGGGAAGTAAGAATGGAAAAGAAAAGGTGAATGGCATTAACAAAGTTTGTATATTAGCAGCAGCCCAGAAAAGAAAAAAAGGCAGATTCTAGATACTGAGAAGATACTAGAATAGAAATGAAGGAGGAGAAAGCAAATAGAAGACCAGGATAGGAAGATAGATAGGATAGGAACTCTTTCAAGAAAAGAAGGGATAGTGTGAACATGGAAGGGAAAACTGTGCTTTTTCAAGGGATGCTATAACAGAAATTATTATCAAAGGGGATGTACAGATAGAGGAGGAACTTAAGATAATAGTTGAATGACAAATTTACCATTTACAGAGTTAGGGGGCAAAATTTATTTTCTCTTATTTATTCTCTTTCTATGGCAGAGAGTTACATCCTCTGTAATGAAGTAGATGACTATTACACTGATAGCTGACCTGGGGAAGGTCACTAAATGACTAAAAAAATAAAAAAGTAACAAAGCTAAAATATCTAAGAGTTATAAGGACATATACAACATCATTTAGTAGAAAGAGGGAACTAGCCGATATGCAGACTCCTGGATTTCGTCAGGAAATCCCCTCTCAATATTTATTTAGATGTTATTCACTATGTTCAGACAGTCACAGTGGCTCCTTCCATTGTTTGCTTGCGTGAAAGTAGGTTGAAAACAATCCTACAACATTTATGAAAAATGGCCATGTTATGTTTAGAAATACCCGAAATAACCAGGAACATATCTCTGCCCTCAGGCCATAATAAAACTAAGACTACTCAATGACTATGTGGTCAGAACAGGAAGGGGTCGGTTTATTTGAAACCAGAGAAGATCCACCCCCCAAATGACTCTTTATGGCTACTCCATTATGTCCGTGCTAATTCTGGTAAATCCTGAAGAAAAGATTGAGGGAGCTACTCTTAAATTGGTATCTGTTGCCTGCTGCTTAAACTACGAACCAGGCAAACCTCAAATTATATTACTCCAAAGGATAATTCAAAATGTAATTTGTTAGATAATACTCACTTTTCTGAGTCATTGAAATGGTCTCTTCTGACTACTGTAAATACTCGTAAGAAACAAATGTTTCACCTTAATGCATGAGTACTCATAGATAGTACATCTGCACTGCATCCACTTTAACTAAAGTCCTTATGCACATGGTGCTGGCAGATTGCATGAATCATACATGACAGTTGCTCTTCTCTGATGGGATGTTTTATGTCTGTAACCATGACAGTGGGAAATGTAAAGCTGACAATTCTAGGAGTTCAGAAAGCTCATATTTGATTCTTTTTTTTTTACTTGATGTTTTAGTCCCTGAAGTCTCATGATTATTTCAGAATACTTTTCTGCCTTTCTAAAATACTTCTGTGCTTCCTGAGAAGGTATATACCTTCCAGATCTTTGAAATTAAAAGTCAGGTAGAAAGAACACAGAAATGGAAGTTGCTTGCTTTTTAGTTTCAAGAACATATCATTACTCTTAGATATTAGCTTTTGGAGCCAGGAGGCTGAATCTATCTGTACCAAAAATGTGACTAGCACTGGAAAATAATTCATAACATCTGTAGCTTGCAATATCCGTTACACTTTGAAATATGTGTTCACTACACAGAGTGGGTGGAAGTGGAAAAAAAAAGAAAGTTGTGTCAATGCACTAATTTTTAAGCCTTTGCTAGAGCCTTTATAAATCTTAGTACTATCAGAATGGAGAAATATGCATTTGATCATAACATGTGACTTCATGTGCATTTTTCTGTGTTCCTCGCTCTGTTCTGGAGAGCAATGTTGTAAATGTTTGGGAAAACATCCAATGTAGTGACATGTCAGTAGGTTTACCTTCCTGAGAGGCCACCTCAGCAAGGGGTGGAGTTCAGTTTCTTGTTTTTTCCTACAGGAAGGGTCAGAGGTATACAAAAATAAAAATCTATGATAAAAATAAGTCCAAAACAGATCTTAATGGAACACAAGTTTTGTGGATTGTAGAGCAAAAAGCAAGTCTGAGAAATGGTTCTGAGCAAACTTTAGAGATGTATTTTAAGAGTCTTACGCATTTCAGTGGGCACTGCTTTTTTTAGCTCTTAGAAAAATCACTTGTGATAACGAATTCTTTAATTTTTCAGGCTTTTAAAAATAAAATTACTGTTGATTTCATATCAAGTAAGGGGAAGGTGGAGAACAAACTTTTGCTTTGAAAACGTAAGAGAGAATGAGGCTGTAGATACTTCTCTGTAACAGAAGACAATTGTTTCTTATTTTATGGATGGTAGGACGCAAATAATGAAATTACTAATTTTTGCAAATCCCACACAATAGAGAACAAGTTTCCAGTAAATACTGAAGTACATAGCCTGGGAAAGCGCCAGTGAACTTTCCTAAGTCAAAGCATTCAAATCTGTGTTAAGCAACTTGCCATACTTCCAGAAAGCAGTCCCTGACTCCTGTTATTTTCCATGACCGACTATCCTGACCCTGTAAACTTGTCATTTGCCTCATTCATCCCAGAGTCCACTCAGGGTATTACTAAGGGCATTCACCCCCCGGAGAGGGTTGCTGCCTGTCAGTGGGATGTGGCAGAGCTGGACTGGGAGCAAGGGAGAGCCCACAGCAGCCTGCACAGGCAGCAAAGGCAGCTGCTGGGGAGGCTGCCTCCGCTGGGAGAGCTGTCGTTGATGATCATGGTTGGGAATTACACGTAGCTCAGCCCAAATTCCTCAGCTGGCAGCAGCTGTTCATGGAAACTGAAGGAGTCTTGAAAAGAGCCCCATTTTATGGCCCCTGTGATAATAATCGTGAGTGTTGCAATGTAGTAACACATGTATCCGAGCTACAACGTTCAGATGTCTCTGCCTTTTGGCCCCTTCTCTGCAGCTGGGGTTTATTCAGACGAATAAGCCCCATCCCTGCTTGTTGTAAAACAGAGAGGTGGAGGGGAAAAAACCAACAAAATACCCCAAACAGAACTAAAAAAAAATATCAAACCACAAGCTCTGTTGTCTTGTTAAAGTTGTTTATAATTGGCACTGTTCACATACTTGTTATTTTGACTATGTGGTCCCAGAGTTGCAAGGATGCAATTCTTAGGGAAGTGTCCTCATCTCTGGGCTACAGACTCAGACTCCCATTTGCTTAGTCTCCCTCGCTGGCCCCATAAATCTTACATTCCTTTTCTGCATAGTAGTATGGCTTCAGCAGAAACGTGGCTCCGTGCCAAGCTGCAGACTAACTTGTGGTTCTCACTTCTGAGAAACTGGAGCAGTGGACTGAAAACCCTTCATAGCCAGGAGGGTTCAAAAGCCACCCTTCTCCTTTTGTGGATTCAACAATTCCACGGCTGCTTGATCACAGCTCCTGTAGCTGAGCAGGTTATTCCCGCAGCTGCAAAAGTAATAAAGCCTGTCTTGTGTACCAAACCCCCTAACCTCCCTTAGTCTTCACACTCTCCCCAAATCCTCGCTACATCTCCTACACCTGTTTGGCTGGCTAAATGGGCACATATTCTGGTTGGGCTGGTGCAGTGCTACACAGAAGATGCCCAGCCACTGTTTGCTGCTCTCTCAGGGACTGAATAGTACCGCCTTGGATCTTCTCTGCCTAATTTCTGGTCTCATAAAATCTCTAGATCCATCAGCCCTCTGTCCTCCCTAGGAGTTGAAGGAATCACAGCTGTAATTTGCTTAAGAAATGTTAAAAAAAATCTATCCCCCACATGGATAGAATCCCACAGAGACAAGCCTGATTTCTGAAAAATTACCACCTTCTCCATCCTCCCACTAAGGAAGGATTCCTGGTCCTGTTAACTTCTCCCCACCAAATATCTTCTAGGTGACTGTAGATGAGCCTTTCATTGCTCCCAAAAGTGAGTGTGGGCCCTTGTTGTCTGCATGAAAGAAATCCATTGATGATCCAGCTCTGCTGTTTTTTGATGAGTACGTTTTGATTGTGTTTGTTATTCCAAGATTCTGTGGTGTAGCGATTAGTATAAGAAAAAGTTAGGAAAACTTGTGCCAGGGATAATAACAGTTCAGCTGATCCTGACTAACAGCAGGGAATATTTCAAGCTTACACACTTTTCTTTTTTCTTTTTTCTTTTTTCCATTTTGTAGTTTTATCCCATTTTTACACACATACACGTACACTTATGGGAATAGTTGAGTGTTACAGGCTGATAATGTAGAACAGAAGAAAATGTCTACTTATAGAAGTCTGCAGACAATAATGCAAATCTTACCTGTGCTGCAGGAACTAATGGCTGTTCAGCTTCTATAAAGTAGTCATGACTTCTCTGACAGAAATACTTAAGTGCAAATTGTAATGGTCTTTATGACTAAGGATACATGAGTGGGTTTATTAAATCCCTTATATATCCAGAATCTTTAAGCTCTTAATTGCAGTGTCAACAAGGATTTTGGAAGGGTGGAGATATACAGTTTCTACTTATTTGTGAATAAGTAGAAATTTTCAAAAGGTATTTACCAACTTAAATAATAACTAGTTTTATTCAACCAACCCACCCTCCCCCCCCCCAGATGTATCTTCAATTTAACATGCAGTGGGAAAGGCAGAAGAATCTAAATCTTTCATCAGTTATAAGTTAATCTTAGGAATGAGAGGCCTGAAATATTTCCAGTGAACTGAATTCCAAACTGTGTGGCACTGAGTATTCATGCAAAAAGTCATTCTGCTATGAGAGATTTTCACATGGCTTTTTAAGGGGCAAGCTTCAATGCATAAAAAAAATTCACACCCAAGGGCTGGAATACTTGCATAAACTGTTCTTAGAAAGATTGAGAGTTGACTCAGTTGACATTCTCCAGCCTCAGTCCCCCTTTCAATTGGTATTACATAAATTTCACTGCAGGCATTTGTAGGTGGACTTGCAGTTATACCCTACCACAAGGCTTCAGAAGTGTATGAGCATCACTGGAGCTTCTCAGAAATAAGTAGTGAGGACAACCCACAGTGTCCCTCTAAACTTTTCATTCTCCCAGACAGAGGAATCAAAAAACCCTCCTGGGAAATAGTAATTCTATCCCAGGAGCCAAGACTAATTTCTATGTGTAGTGGGATTACGAATTTCTTGATTCAGTTCAAATTCTGTCATGCTGTTTTGTTACTTCAGGCTCCTCCATTCATCTGAACTTGCTTTCTATTTACCTGTCCTGACCAGAAAGGTTTGAAGATTTGGTTTCCAGCAAGGAATCTCCAGCACAGGGGCTAGTTTTCCCTACACCAATGCTCCTCCCACATGTATCTATCTGGAGACACATCTACCTATATAGAGACCTGGCCCAGCAAGCTGAAGCACAGCTCTTGAAGTCAATGTATATGTGACAAGTGGAGAAACACTTGGAACCAGTCCACACCTCAAATATATTCATGTTTAGTCCTGAATTATTTAGCTGCTGATTGTACTAGACAGTGTCCAGCTCCACCCATTTGTAAATTCTTCCTCTGCTGGAGAGTTCCAGTTGTAGTTTTCAGCTGGAAGATGTACTAAACTGCCTAATGGTAACACAATGTCTCTCCAGCACCTGGAGTTCATCCTGTACTCCCCTGTTGCTCTCCAAAATTCAGACAATTCAGACAAAGCAAGGAAAAAAATTAAAATGTAACTTATACAGCTGTTTTCTGAAACATTTTTCAAAACAGATGCAGGAAATGCACAAAAGCATATACATGAGATATGTAATAAAACAAATTTAACACTTAAAGGGATGGCAATTTTATACTTTGCATGCAAAATTAATTATTGTACTGTACTTCGTTCTAGTTTATAGTACAAGATATTAAGATTTTATAAATCACTTTTCACAAATGGATATCTGATTTTTAAATTTGTCTCATCATTATAATAAGAAACATTTAAAGTTTAACTTCATTGCTCTGATAAATTATGGGTTCTACTTTTTTTCAGGGATAACACTTGAGCTTTTAGAAGCTGACATATGAAGCTTGACATGTACGGTTGGAAATTTAGTTTGAAGTTTAGTCCCTGGAAAATTAGCCCTTCAGTGGCAATCCAAGTGTTCTTACAAAGTATATTCCAAGGGCATCACATAAAGGACAGCTGTACACCTCTCATGTGCCCTAGTTTCTGCCATAAGCACTTCTTTACAGTCACCAGCCTACAGTGTAAATATACTGACAACAAGAACACAGTAATATTACTTTGAATACAAATAATGAAATTTTATTTTTGTATCCATATGTAAAAAAAATCTATAAAAGTTACTAGACTGCAAGAACGCCTTATAAAAAGATTATGATCTTGAAAAAGTAGTGCTTTTGGGGAGAGAATTTTTAGTTGTTGACATCATTCCTGTCCGCTGAGGACAGAAACTGTCCAAAGACAACCAACATACAAATTATACGGTATCGCATTTTTATATATTTGGAACTGTAGTCCTACACTTCTGAAGGTAATGAGGGTTTTGCAATGACCTTCAGTAAAAATGAAGTCCATGCCTGAATGAGGAAAGTTTTTTTCAGTAATATGTAGAATTTTAATTTGTATCATGTATTCATGCACTGAGTATCAGTAAATTAAACAGGATGAGATGTGAGCTTTGCCTCTTGTCATTTTATGCACTTTAGAAGCTTTTACTAATTAATCCCTGGCTAGGTGACTGTGCTTTTAAAAACTTTTGGATTGGATGAAAACACAACCAAGTTAATCTGTATTATACTGTTTTAATAAATATCAGATCCAAATATTTTAATAATTTTTGAGCTAATGTTAGAGAACTTATGGGTGGGAAAATAAATTTGAAAGAGTAACTAGGATGTTTCTTAAGTTCAGAAACAAAACTTTTGTGGTGGTGTGACAACAGCGTTCTATACAAACTAATATTATGAATTCAAAAGTAAGATTAAAAGAAGAAAACATTTTTCAAAACTTTAGATCTCCTGCACCCATATATAAATAACTAAAAAACCTATCTTGTTTCAAGAATTTGCTAAGCATTAAACAGCTGCAACAGACACCAGTGGGATCTGTAAGATGCTTACCACTTCATAAGATTCAGACCAGACAGCTAAAGATAACCTGGAGGCCTCATCTGCATGCAGATATTTTTAAGATAATGGCCAAATCTATAATGAATTCTTAATGCATCACTAATTGTAGTAAAAACCTCAAGTACACATCACTATGGCCTTTTTAGAATTCACGGTAAAGTTTTATGGTAATAACTATGGAATAGTACTCTTTATGTAGGTTAAAAGGATTAAATATAGTATCAAACATATACTTCTTTTCATCATTTGCCATAATCTTTCCAAACAAGAGCCACACATTTTTTTACTCTACATATGTATGTTTTATAAAGGATTGAAAAAGAAAGGGTTCTGCTTAACATTGGAATTTGGCAGAGAAACCTGCATTCCAGGTGTAAAAACACATAAAAACACATGAACGTTAAATATCACAGAATCACAGAGTTGTTGAATTGAAGGTCACCTCTTGAGATTGTCTAGTCTACCCCCCTGCTAAAGCAAGGTTGCTCAGGGCTGGTTCAAGTCAACTTTTTAATATCTCCAAGTGTGGAGACTCCACATCCTTTGTGAGCAAAGAATGTATTATTTTTGGGCAGGCATACCTCACTGTGTTTACAGTGCTATGCTTGAGATTAAGATACAGAGATTTAAAAAGTTAGCATATAGAGGTATATGCTACATTCCTGTGTTCCTGAGAACAGTATCATGAATCATACTGAGGAGACACTAGTGATACCTGCAGTGAGATCTTTCCCAGCAGAATTCAAATATAGTTTCAGAAATATTTGTTAAAAATGTTACTCGTAAAAAGACTTTTCTATCCAGAGAAGTCCACTGCTGTTAGATGCCCATATAGAGACTTTATTAGTGTCTATAAATTTTTTTCTACCAACCATTCATTTAGTATTTCGTATTTTGTAAAAAAGAAAAAAAAAACAGAAAGACTATTTAGAAAAGAACATTTTAATTTTGTGGTAAGTCAGAATGACTATAAAAGATTTTCTCTATTCCAAGTCACAGTATGAAAGGAAAGCTGGGTAAAGCAAGTGTTATTTAACACTAAATAATTTCATTTCCATGACTTCATCGGACTTACATATCAGCTATTCAGAAAATAGTCCCAAAGAGAGTCTTTAATTTAAACTGTCTGATGTTCTTTTGGCAGTTGTAGGGAAACCAAGAGATTTGTTCTCCAGAAAACTTGGACATAGTTTCAGATGAAAGAAAAGGGGGGAGGTGAATTGGGTTTTCTTTTAAGGTGGACTTTACTGCAAGTTACTCAGTTATTGTCAAACAACCAGCATTTTTTCTGGAAATGGTTATAATTAACTATCGTACTTCTTTCAAAAAAAGCCCACTACCTTTTAAATAGCAGGAAATGTTCTCTGTCCACAAAAGCTAACACAAGTGAAATTAATAAATACCATACCTCTTTCTGAAGGCAATTTTTATTCACACAATTTAGTGGAATTAAATGTGTCAGAAGTATTTTTTCCAAACTCAACCTTTTGCTTCAAGCTATAACCCAGATATATTCTCAGAAAGGGGCATGATGGAAATGTGACTAAATAAATTTTGATTTGACATAGCGAAATAAAACTCCCTTTGGCTAGCTGGAGACAGAAATATTTTCAGATAAGTCTTCATAAGCTTCTTCAGGAAATGAGTTCTAGAAATGGTGTTTACTGAAAGGTAAATGCTCCTAAGGAAAGTACTGACCCATATATAAAATTTCTTTCAAAGCCAATTGTTTATTCTTCTCACTGTCCCTAGGTTTGGAAAAAGTGCCAAAAGACCTTCCTCCTGACACAACTCTACTGGATTTACAGAACAACAAAATCACTGAAATTAAAGAAGGAGATTTCAAGAACTTGAAGAATCTTCATGTAAGTGTCTAAATGAACTAGCATTTGCCAAGAAAAAAAAAGGGGAGAAAATGTGGTTTTGGTGTAGTACTCAGGTTTTTAAGGAAAACTGATGAAATACTCTTTGATGTTCCTCCACCAGCCCAGCCTATTTATTTCCTTTCCCGTTGCTTTCCTGCAAACTGTCTTCTCATGCCACAGAAGTTTCTCATCTCTTTTCAGCTCTTCATACCTGTCTCCTCTCCGTTCAGTCTTCTGATTCCCATCATAACTTCTCTCACCTATTTATTCATCCTTTCAGTCCCTTTTAGCACAGTGACCTGGCTATTTCCATTTAAGAAGCAGATCCATCTCAACCCTGCCACCTCACTCATTACTGTATTCCTACCCCTCCCACCTCTGAGCTCACAGGGTTTTGAATACACCATGTTTGTCAGCAGTTTTTCTGTACTAATTTTAGTTCAAGTATCTTTTCAAATCAATCTTCTGCACCCTGCACTACAATGAAAATGTTTTTGCAATAATCATCTCCTAGCAAAACTCCATCCTCATCCTCCTTTACCTGTCAGTCTCTTCCAACACTGCTGTCTGTTTTCCTCTTTGCTGAAATATTTTCCTTCCCTGGTTTCTGTGACAGCCCTTTTTCTCTCGTTCACCTCTTCTTTTCCAAGTTTCCATCAGACAGTTACCTTCCCCTGTTTCCAATTTTTTGTTTCTGTCTGAGGTCCTCCTCCCTTCTGTACTTTTTATCAGGATCTTAAAATTCATACTTCATAGTCCTGTTTTAATGTTGTTGAAATATCTCTTTCTCTCCAAATCAGAAAAAGGCTATTACTTCTCTGCCTTTGAAAGTAATATCTCAACTCAGGCATATTTCTGAAATATTATTTTTCTAGCTTTTCACCAACTCAAATTATTCTATGAATTATTCCATTTGATCCTTTTATATTATAACCAATATAAACTACTTGGCTTTGCTTTTCTGGCTCTTCACAGCCTCTTTCTATTCTATTGTTTTCATTCACAACTGAGAAGCCAACTCCCACTTCTTATAGGTTCATGATGGCAATGCCATCGCCCAAACAAGCACTGTTTCAAACAAGAATCTATATTCAGCTACCCATAGTTGGAAAAATAAAATCCTATAAATATTTGTTTCCTTAATTACTTCCAAAATACCTCTTAAATTTTTATTTTAATACAACATCAAGAAGAAAAGTTCTAAAAAACTTCTAGGAACAGGCACAATGCCAGGATGTCCACGGTGGACGGACCTGCATGAGTAAATCATGAAGAAATTAATGTTGTCTAATTTTAGCATAGATGTCTATACTTAAGCTAATTACATAGATGACCTCCACAGTCAACAAGGAGAACTTGGTATTTCTACATCGTATTTCACCTGACTTGCTTTCAGAATGGGATGACTTGTACACCAATTATTTTTTTTTATCAATTCCTCTGCTTGGCTGCTGGACAGATTGGATACCCTAATTCCTGTCCCACTTACTCAGGTTTTCTTTCACCTTGGACCGATGTCCTGTATTTTCAGTGAAGATCATCTGCAAGGTGCTAAAAAAGAGAAGTCTCACCAGTGAAATGAATCTTTTTTAGTCCTTCTTCATGACACTGCATGAAATGAGTCAAAGCATGGTATTGCAGATGAAAAGCACTGACCTCAGGGACTTCTGCATACTTGGCACTCAGTTCAGGCCTCTGTTATACATGCTGCTGTGACTTAAGCTGTTGTGAACTATGTTATCTCACTGAGGTTAGCTCTACAGATTTATTTTCTTTCTTTTATTACAGTAGATATAATTTAATAGTGAATTAAATGGGTAACTCTTCAGGGAAGAGACCATTTGTTTGTCTCACACCCAGAGGTAACCAGTGCATGATTAGTGCCAGTGGAAATCATACAGAAGAGTGGCAATAGTAAGATCCGTTTTACCAAATTACTCTCAAAACAGCACAGTTTTCCTGGATTTACTCAAGATGAAAAAAATATCTTCTCACCCCCTCCCCAAAATAATAATTTAGTCATGCAGTGCATTAATGTAACTAGGCACCATCTTTACTCTCAGCAGGCATCATTCTTATTCTTGTGTAATGTCTGGGAATGACTCTATTCCCAAACTTGCAATTAAGTATTCTACAGTCATAGTGAAAGGGGAATATTGTTTTTAGATAAATATAACTCAAATCTTTGCTGTTGACGAAGCTCCATTGTCACTTTTGTTTTAAGGAGATAGATGTGTGTCTGTGATACATATATATATATATACACACACACACATATATATACATGAAAAATGTATATGCTTTTTAATTATATTCCCTGATAAACATGGCTTGTGTTAGCATTTTACTAGACGGTGTGATGTTTAAAAGATTCTAGACTTCTTAGACTTTACTAACCCTTCTTACACTCTACTAAAACATCAAGATTTATATAAATAGTTACTCTTGTTGTTTCAAAATCTAAAATTATCAACAACTGCAGTTAACCTCTTCATCGCTTAAGGGAAAAATTCCTTAAATTCCAATTTTCATAGATCTTGAAAAAAATGGACAGTATATTTAGTTTATTCCTTTTGCATATTTCTTTTAAATTCCTTCCTAATTTTTATAGAGATCACCAAGTCCAGATGTAACAGTTTTGGGAGAGATTGTTATGAGCAAACTGGATTGGACCTGAAGTTCAACTTGTACTGAAAATTAGACGAAGTAAGGAGAAAAGAAAGGATCTACCTATAACTTGACCATGGTTTCTCTTTTAGCACAAATGTAGCTGTTTATGCTCCGAGGGAAAAAGAAATGGAAGGGTAGTAATTTATACTTTAAAAATATTCCTTGTATCAGAAATTTATTCTGAGTAAGTAAAGGAGCTGTTAAAATTTGCAGCTGTGGAAATATGGCAAGCAATTAGAACATGATGCAACTAAGGGAATATTTATCTGCAGATAATAGATACCTACCAGAAAACATCAGTCAACAGTTTCGGTGCACTTGATATTTTTAGTTTTATATTTATCCAGGAAAAAGTGTCTAACGCTGTACTATAAAAACTCAGTGAGACCTCACAGTATTTAAAAATGAAAGATAAGATATATATTTTTTTAGCAGAAGACTTGGGAAAAATTCAAAGCAATCTTTTTTTAGGAACAAGGACTGAGTTTTGTGGTTTCAGAGAACTGTCTGACATTATGTAAAAAACTTGCTTATGGTTTAGACTTGTGGCAAAACAATCAGCGAGGTGCTGTTGGAAAAGCCAGGAAAAAAAAAATCCACAAAACTGTTAGAATTTTCCAGGCAGACTGACACTTCTGGATAGAGTACAGTACTTTGACCCCATGGACACAGTAAAGAATCCAAAATACTACATGAGTAAGCCCTCATGCAGAGTGAAGGAGGAATCTTCAAAAACAGCACATGGAGTTGCATGCTGTGTGGCAGAGCCAAAGCAAACCAGCATAAAGCCTGGCACTTGGAAAAAGAAGTAAAAGAAACTACTGTGTATTAGATCACGATATGAACAGCACAAACAACAGAATAGTGACTGCATGTTTTTCCAACAGGAATTTTTCAATGGCAGTGTCAGTACAGCAAAAGAAGACAAATGCACCATTGGCCTGAAATCAAATGGAATATTGCTTAATTTAAGCTGGCAGAACTATGCAAAGACAAGATTGTACATACAGCAGTGCTAAAGCCAGTTATATTTATATTGAAAGAAAAGATCTGCATGAAAGAGATAAAAGATTTAAACTTGGGACTTAAGGTTATGACCATATCCACTCTAAGGGATTATCAACACTAAATATACAGGCAAATAAACTGAAAAACTCTTTGTAGTAATATCAAGTGGAAAAACAATGTATTGCGTTAGAAGAGTTTCATACACTCCTTTTCTTTTTTTTTTTTTTTTTTTTTTCAATTAAACAAAGGTGTCTTGTGGGTGGAAA
>VXBW01001342.1:117202-151983 GCA_013400375.1 Thinocorus orbignyianus | reverse complement strand
CAACCAAAAAGCTTACATCTCTGCAAAAATGAGCTTATTATCAGACAGAAATCTAGTAAGTGCAGTCTATAAGACTAAGAGCTGAGAGGTGGCAATATACATATTTATATTAAACTAGACTGTGTCTTCACTGTATTGAATCAGTTCAGGAAAAACTGGTTGGGATGGTTGTGTGATGATGGGTAAGGTGTAAAAGTATCCTCAGAATAGATGAAACCAGATTTTAAAAAAGCAAATAAAACTGATAATGTTGAGATAACGTGAATGACTTGTTCTTCACAGCTTTCAAGTGGAAGGGTTGTACTTATTCTTGGGTAAAAATGATCTACATTAACAGAAGCTGCATATACCTCAGCAATGAAATAATACTTGTATGTGTAATGTAGACCTTGTTTACCTTTCCCTGCTTTCAGAAGTTCTTAATCTGTTTTAGTACTGCATGGCATTTTCTTCATCTTGCTGGACTGGCCATCAAAAGAGATCAAATGACTCTAGAAAAGAATAATAAGTTTTTGATGTTTCATTCCTTAGAATAATTTCTCTAGCAGTTATCTAAGATCTCCTTCATTATTATCCCACAGGCATTGATCCTTGTTAACAACAAAATCAGCAAAATAAGCCCATTAGCTTTTGCTCCTCTGAAGAAACTGGAAAGACTTTACCTGTCCAAGAACAACCTGAAGGAACTCCCAGAAAATATGCCAAAGTCTCTTACGGAGATACGGGCTCACGAGAATGAGATCTCGAAGTTGAGGAAAGCTGTCTTTAATGGATTGAATCAAGTGATTGTTCTAGGTATGAGCATGAGAAATAATAGCAAATCAGCTTGGTGTTTTTTCAAGATGTTTTAAGTTCAATCAGTGATTTTATGTAGAAAGCCAAGAAATGCCCCAATAAATTGTACCTCCAAATTAGCTTTGACCTGAAGGATATACATTACAGCATAGCTCATGACCATGTTTTGTCGGCAGAACTGGGCACCAATCCAATCAAGAGTTCAGGCATTGAAAATGGAGCTTTTCAGGGGATGAAGAGGCTCTCCTACATCCGTATTGCAGACACCAACATTACTAGCATCCCAAAAGGTAAGAAATTAAATGAGTATTTCAGAGATTTGCACAGGTATAATATAGTGACTTCAAGTCAGCTGGAAAAAAAATATATTATGGAAGCCTTTTGAGTCTTTTGAGTAGCCACTACTTGACTACCTCATTTATTGATCTGCTGTCTTTTATTGGTTTTGAAAACTTTATTTTTCTGTTGTGAGAAACTCTGCAGGTGTTGCACAGGCAAAACAAAGCCATTTCATATAATTTTGTTTTTCTTACCTCATGGCTGAAATACAAAGAGGAAGAATGTTTTTATCCTCCAACCCTGTGTTGTGAGCCTGATCAACATCATACAGATGTAAACTCACATAGAATTAACTGAAGTTCTCCAACCATAAAATCAGCGCCCCACAAGTCTATGGGTTTGAAGCCAAAACCACCGTTCTTATACAAACTGAAACATTTGATATTTTTAAAAGCACTTCATTGAAAGTTGCTACAAAATGAGAGCAACATCAATATAACCGATAAAAAAAAACAAACCAACCAACCAACAAAGCCAAACATACAAAACAAGACAAACTAGAATGGTTCAGATCCAGAGGAAATTATATTGAATATATTCATACTTCAGCCAGAAGATTGTTTTGAAATAGCTGAAAAGTTTTTGAAAGTTAATCCTAGTTGTTATTTCTTTCCTCCCGGATGTTCCTTTGAGGGGCCTCAGATAGTTAACATATTTGGTTCTAATTTGTTTTTCCTGACAAACAGAATTCGTAAGCTAGTATGTGCCCTACCTAAAATAACCTCATCTTTATATTTCATTTTCTGCTGCTGTTATTTGTAAAATATGTAGGTGCCAAACACTTGTAGATTTATGTATGTGCATAGTCTGGATAAAATGAAAGCTCTTTCTCTTATACTATTATATATGTTCCATTTACATAATAATGAAGGCTAGAATCCATATTTGAGAAGAATTTCATTTAGTTTTTTTTTAAGAATTAACTGTTCTATGAGCTTGGTCTTATTGTTACTAGCTGTTTTCAGTTTCTCTAATTGTGAAAGTTCCTTGTTTCATTGAATGAATTGTTCTTGGTAATGTCTGGTAAAAATCTTGTTGTTACTGCAAAAGAATCCCAGTGTAACACAAGTCCCTTACAAAAAATCATCCAGTTTTATAAAAAATAATTTGATGATCTCTCTTTCAGGCCTTCCCCCATCTCTTACTGAACTTCACCTTGATGGCAACAAAATCAGCAAAATTGATGCCGAAAGTCTGTCTGGACTCACCAACTTGGCAAAGTAAGAATCCATTTAGTCTTTTGACATAGATTATTAGTTGAAATTGTAACCACCACACACAAAATTAGAAAACATCATTCTGGGTTTCATGAGTTATCATCATTCAAACAGCACATAACTTACTAGGAAAAGCTTCTAAGAGCTTGTATACTGATTTTAGAGAACAAAACACTTGTTTTTTTCTAACAACACTTTCCAGCTCTTTTTAATTGTGAGTGTTGTATGCCTAGGACAACTGTTTCTTTTATTTGAGAAAGAAAGAAAGAAAGAGAAAGAAAGAAACATAAAGAAAGCAAATAGATTTTTTAATTATGTCATGCTTGTCTCATTGTATTCCTATCTTTGGTTTATGCAGTTTTCTTGGGACACTGCATCACTCGTGCAATTTCCTCTGAAAACTAAGGAAAAATACCCCTGGGAATGAAAACTGCTTGCAAGAGTTCCTTTTGTTTCTTAAGAAGGGAAAGTTTGCAATGAGTCCAAGAAAGTGAAAAAAAATTTAAACACACAATACAAATGAAAAAGTGCAATTTTTTTCAGGGTAATTGTACCTTGCTAATCTGTGAATATATTGTTGAATATGTTTGTCTAACAGTAGGGAAATATAAGGATATTTCCCAAAGAGCAGTAATATACATACAGAATTATTTGTGAATTAGTTCACATTAGATAACGTGCTAAATGAGTAAAATGGGCTTTTAATACAAGGTATTTTAATACTGTGAAATACTATTTTAAGTTTGTTCTATGAAAATAGAAGTGTAATTGATATGTGAAACCATCAATCAGATTACTGGATCTAATTCCTGAATCTTCATCTTAATCACTTTGCTTAATCATCTTAATCATTCTGATTGTCACAATGAAGGCAGAAAGCAGAAATCAAAGAAACATTACTGAGCAACTGGAGTTAAATTTACCACTGTTTACAGCAGCTTGGATAACAATTTAGTGCAATGAATAAATCCTGGACTTTAATGAAAAAAAAAATAAAGTCCAGAATTATAGGCTAGGGGTCTATGAAACAATTATTGTAAATGATAGAGGTTTAGAATGTAATGTAACATCCTCCAGCAAAATGATAAAAACACTTTCAAAACCAGAATAAGATCATAACTACTCAGGTAGAGAGGAATTTACGTCACTGGTGGAGGGAGGCATGAGCGAGTAGCTGTCCTGCAGATGACCCAATTTCTACATTCACACTTGGAAAACATTACAGGCAACATCACATGGACAATGTTTTTGGAAGTCCTTCTTGAGACATGAAGTTTTATGCAGCAAGTGCTGATGGACTACTAAAAATATCTAACCTTGGGCTGCTTCCATTGTGGCTGTACTGTACAGAGAAACTAGATATTCTGTTGACTGTGGTGTGGAAATGCAGAGTTGCTCAGACCAGGACCACGTTTTAAACTGCTCTCTGGCCTGTGCTTAGACAGGCAACATAAGTATAGTCAGAAATCCTCTTTTGCGAATTTGAAAAGAAAGATAGAATACAGATTTAGCGAAAAAGGAGAACATTGAACATAAAAGAACAGATAGACGAAGAAAGAAAGGAGCTACGGGAGTGCTTCAGGACAGCATATGGGATAAATCTAAGGGACAGCATGACCCTTATGGCACAGAAACAAAAAATATTCCAAAAAAATAGCTTTTATTTACACATCTGAGACTTCAGGAACATCAGTATGGGGTCAGACCACTCTCCTCCTGGATTATGTCAACACGTGCTCGACAGTCTAATAGTTGCCCTAAAGCACACTTAGGCTTTGAGAAACAGGTCACTTTTCTGGCTCTTTTAAGGTGTTTTGAACTGTAAAAGAGCTCAGTGTAGATCTACTCCTCATTCTCTTTTGAATTCTTGAGTTTTAGTAGACTGTCAATATTTATCCTTTTTGTTTGTTTGTTTTTCTTGTAAAATTACCCTTAAGTATTCCAAAAGTCTTTGTACAGTGCTGCCACGGAAGAAGAAAATCCCACATCTCCATATTGCAAACCCAGCAAAGACTGCTGATTTCATGTAGGATGAGCTTCACAGGGGAAAATACATATTACACAGCTGATGTTACAGAAGTCTATAGCCTATTAAAGCTTACTGGAAAGGTCTAGTTCCAGATAGTGTAAATTACGTTAACTTCTGAATAACGATGTTGAACAGCTTGCAGTTTGTTGATGTGCATACAACGAAAAAGTAGAAATGGGCCAGCAGGGATGTTGAAGGCAAAAGAAGGTGAAAAAGCATTTGGGATTTTCTTAAGCTTTTAGATGTCTTTGAT
Source organism: Thinocorus orbignyianus (assembly GCA_013400375.1). Classification (NCBI taxonomy): domain Eukaryota; kingdom Metazoa; phylum Chordata; class Aves; order Ciconiiformes; family Thinocoridae; genus Thinocorus; species Thinocorus orbignyianus. The sequence goes on along the minus strand of VXBW01001342.1, from coordinate 147,350 downwards.
GATGCTTTTCAATGATTTAGAGCACTGTGATCGGGTCAACTAAACCACTGGAAACATGTTACCTATTCACTAATATAAACGGATATCAGTATAATAATATAGTCAATGTGGTAGCAAAGAGTGATTTTTCTAATTCTTCCCTTTTTGTTTCCATGGGAAAAAGGAGAGAGATGAGTACCATATTCTTTCCTAACACTCTTAATCACCCTGTATTTTACACACTAATATTGTCTTATTACATTTGTAAACACAGCCCCAAGTCACTAAGAATTTTTGTAACACATCTAGATGAGATGTAATTACATATAATTTCACTGCCTGTGGGAGTTAGATCCACTTTTCTACAGACTCCTCCAATTTTATTCTTTCCCTAAAAGAGTTTCCCTTCATGAGCTAATTCTGAGTTGGATCTTATCCAGCTTATTGTGTGTAAAGGGGTTACTTTTGCTTCAACAGACAGATAGGAAAGCCTAACTTGCTTTTTTTATGCCGATCTTCCTAGGTGTGACACATTTGTTTATATACCTGCTTACATAGCCAGCATATATTCATATATGTGTCAAACAAGAATTTATAGTCTTCTGTCAAAATGTTTTTTTCCCCCCAATCCTTTTAAAGACATTCACTATAAGCACCCATTAGTGAAGTCCTTAGTAGACATTCTGTGGACCTTCAGACCAAATTGCTCCGTAGGATCAAATCTCCCAAGCTTAACTAAATCTTGATGTACTCTCCTTGAAAGGAATTTTGTTCTCATAACTTTTAAATTAATATTCTTCCTGACCAAATTCTAGGAAAGATATGGGATACTGTGAACTGATTTCTGAGTGAAAGAAATCCCTGTTGATGTCAGTGGGAGAGCTCATTAGGCTCTTCTTTATCATTTAATACTTTGATAACATTGCAATGTTTAAATTAGTATCATTATGATTATTTGTATTACATAGAATATGAGTTAATAAGATCTTTCTTTGACTGTTTATTTTTAAAAGCAAAATTATAGAATGTTCTTCCATTCTTGGGCAGCATTATTTCTGGAAACATCTCTGCCATAAAGATCAAACAAGAATTTTTAGTTCTGTGATTTCATACCAGGTCCAGATTCTCACTTTTGAAGCTGGCGGAAGCTACAAATAATTAAAGTAGTAGATTACCATGAATCAAACTTTCTTTAAAAGTACTCATTCATAGCAAACTATTTTACCACAAGGATGCTGCTTACCTATATAAAATTCTTTAATTGATTCAGTTGTTAATAAATCTCAGAGCATTTTTTCCCATCAAAATTAAAAAACTAGATTGCTTAAATAATCTAGGTGAAGGACATTTAACCTTTATAGAAATTATTTTCTCAAAGGACTACACTTCAGGTGATGACAACAACTGCAGAATTACCACTGAATTCCCTAACTCAGTATCTCAACACGGCATTGTAACTTATAACAATCTCTGGAAAAAATTCTGTAGTTTGGCAGCTGCACACTGGAATGACATTAACACAGATATATATAGATAGGACCAAATTTTCTAAATTGGACATGAATTTTTCTAGTCAACCCAGAATGTGGATGTATAAAGCAAGAAGGATGACTTTGTGTCACGAAAAACTTGTAACCCAAAAGTGTTTGTCCCATTTCTGTGTCCTATTGAGCTGAAAAGATTCTTATGTATGACTCAGCTCCTGTTTCCAGTCTCTAAATACATAAGTAATTTAGAAGGATGTGGTGAAGATTTAAACTTCAGAGTTCTAGTCACCTTGGGTTATGTAGTTTGAGAAAGAAAGCTGCAGTCGGTGCTCCTAAAGTCATTCAAGGAACTCTTATTAATCTTTTAAAGACCAGCACCTATGCAGTCTATACATACGCAGTATGTATTTACAGTGGGATTAGTCAAACAATGTGGAAGTGCACAGTACCGTGGACACAAGTTGAAATTTATCATCATGACATCAGCTGTCAAATTTATTTAAATATGTTTATCAAAACTGCTTCTCAATAGTGACTCTGTACTTCATGCTTAATTCTGAAAATTACCTGACTGTTCTACAACAGTAGTATAGAGAAGTAACCAGCCTAAGAAAGATGGCTATAGGGGCGAGTTTAACATATTTTTTTGCTGGGATTTTGGTTTTGTTTTTCAGATTGGGTCTCAGCTTCAACAGTATTTCTTCAGTTGAAAATGGCTCTCTTAACAATGTACCTCACCTGAGAGAGCTCCATTTGAACAACAACGAACTTGTCAGAGTACCTGGTGGGCTGGGTGAACACAAATATATCCAGGTAATTTTTATCATACTGACTCAGAGAGCAACCTTTGAAAGATTCTGAGTGGTATTTGTGTAGTTATTCTGTATTGAACGGAAACATAGACAGCTTTTGGGAAGAATGTAAGCATGAAGAACATGCAAGTTTCATAAATGGTAGAATATGCAGGGAAAAGTTGCAAACAGGAAGACTCTTATTCTGACTTTTTTCTGGGTGTGACTATGGAGGTGTGTAGATCTGAGATGCACATTTACAACTCTGCGTGTCTGAGGGAACATGAAAAATATGGAATTATTTGTGTACTTTGATTTCCTCTTTACTAAAAAAATGCGTTTGAAGAACATTTCTTCTGTTGAGTTTCTTTTTCAATTCTACTCAGTGACATTTTGCAACCTTTCCCAAGAACCTTCCCTTTGGTGTCTCCCAAAGCTGTGCCTTCAGGAGGGCAAAGAGACTCAATATATGTTTCACATCAGCAGTATTTCTGAAATTTGTGTGGCTGGATAGCTAGAAACATGGCCTCTTGGAACCAATTAAAGTCTGTCTTCACTTGGACTAAGATTTTACAGGAATGAAAGTTCCCAAAGAATGAAGACTCCCAGATGTAAATCACCACTTGCATGTAGCCTGGGAGAAATAATCTGAAATGGTAACTCTGAAGCAAAGTAATATTCATCAGTTATTTTAAATCATCGTTAGTAATTACTTTGGCTCTGAGTCCTGTACAGTTGCACTCATAAGAGTGAAAGCGTTAGAGCTGGAGAGAAACCAGTTAGCACCAAATACATTCTTTATATACAACACATGCTTCTGAACCACAGCACTGGATTAATAACTCCACATTTTGACTCCTTTTCTTTTTTGCTACCTTATGACCAAATGATAGTAATGTTATTAAATTGCCCTGCACAGTTTCTGCTCTTTCTGTAGAAATTATTTCTAATTGGTTATACTCTAGGTATAACTCTAGGTATATGTCAAAAGGTAAGCAGAATCAAGCATTTTTTAGGAAAAAAGGATATATTGTTGCTCTGCGTAACATTGTACAACGCACACCAAGTACATGACATCAAATCGTTAATCCTATTTGCTGTGGGAGCTCCATTTCTCACTTCTTTGCTTCTTTGCTTTTCAGGTGGTCTATCTTCATAACAACAAAATTGCTGCAATTGGTATCAACGACTTTTGCCCTCTTGGCTACAACACCAAAAAAGCTAGCTATTCTGGTGTGAGTCTCTTCAGCAACCCCGTGCAGTACTGGGAAATCCAGCCCTCTGCTTTCCGATGTATCCATGAACGCTCTGCAGTACAGATTGGAAATTACAAATAGATGTCTAAAGAAGGGGTTCGGTTGTGTTTCAGCTAAAGTACCTGTCGTAATAGGCCTGTTCAAAAAATTGTTGCTAACAATTAATGCCAAATACCAGAAACTTCACTTTAAAGTGGAGACAGTCCATTGATAGAATAAACAAATGATTACAGATGTACAAGATCAAGCATACCATCAAAAAGAATTGCCAACTGTGCTTTTAACTGACTTATTTCAGCCTTCTTTTCCAGCATGCTTTCTGTGGTATTTTTCAGTTTTCTGAATGCTACAGGTTTTCAGATTCCACTGTATATGAGATTCGGAGTAAATATTTGTCAAGCTATGATATAAAAAAAAAAGAAAAAAGAAAAAAGAAAAAAAAAAGGTTGTGAATGAGGTTATTTTTATAGCCACACACACACAAAAAAATTGTAAAGGGAAAAGGGACTCTCAAATCATCTTGAAACTTGAGAAGGTGAGAGTTACCTCCTTTAAATTTATTTCAAGCCCTGGAGGTTTAAAAATATTCGCTATAACACTAAACTAATTCTCAATGTGTCTATTTAGCAGAGGTGAATAAAGTCGTTGCTAGTGTCATTATTTTGGGAAAAACAAAATGATTTCATGTTGTACACATAGTTCTTTTAAGTTTGCCATTCTTCTAAAGCAATGCTATTCAGGATTAGCTTAACATAATCTTATTGAACAAAATATTGAGTAGTCTGCAGTACAAAACCTGTAACCTATGTCTGGAGCTCAATGGCTAAATTTCTCTAGGGCAAATCCCTCTCACCTTAGTCACAAGAGCAGTTTTAATAACTTCAGTGAGACTGCTTTGCAGAGTATGATATTAGGGTTTAGTAATTGGTATCAATCCATGTATGTATCTAAACCAAAAATAATAGCGGTTCACTTGTTCTGCGTTTGTCAGCATCCTTTACTGATTTTGGTTTTTAAACAAAGTTTTTAATTGTCAAGTAGAGATATGCAGGCTCCCCATCTGATTAATTTGTTGCATTTAGTTTATAAGTAAAATTGTAAGCATAGCAATATATGAAGTAAAATAAATGCAAGGCCTAGCCGGACATTGCTGGGACATCATCTGTAGAAGTATCTTCTTAGAGTGATTTGAAGCCATATGCAAATCGGATTCTTCAACCCATACCAGTGGGTAGCAAGCACATCAAAGGTAGGCTGCACATTTCTACTGTCAATCTACGAAGCTAAACATATACTCAATAAAAATGTCACCTTAAAAGAATCTTCTGCAGCCTTTTAATACTCCAAGGTCAATCTCTCTAATTTGTAAAACTTATATGTCATTTATATTAAAGAATAATGTAATACAGGCAAACTCCAAGGTGTTTGTCTTTATTTTCTGTTTTGATAGCATTATATAGAGTGTTAGAACTTTAATTATGATTAAGTCTGGAAAACTGAACAACTTTGGCATGGGGATAGGTAAAGTAAGAGTAAGATGTGTGAAATTCTTTTGCCTTGAGAAATTTTTTCCTGCCTAACACTCATAGATTTTTTTTCTATAAAATGAATACTTTCTCTTTCTAGTTGTCATTTATTCAGGTAACTGTTGGAGATGATTAATTATGAATCACTAAAGCCATTACACAGATAGAGTGTGCTTGCACTCAGCAATCTTTGTCACATAGTAGCCAATGACTACCCCCGTTTACATCTGTTCTTTCTTCTGGGTTTCACATTTTCTGAACATTATTTTTAAATAAAAGTAACAGTATGTTATATTCTTCTGTTACTGGAGGGAAAACCCTCAAGAAAATCAGCAGTTAGATTTTCTCTTTTTGGTTCTTGGTTGGGTATCTACTATTATTCAGAGATAGACTTTGCGTTGAAAGCTAAGCATTAGAGTTTCAATAGAGAACAAAAACATTGTCTTAACTTGGAGAACTCTACAGGATTTGTATGTGTGTGATTCAAATTAGCAGATACAGATACAATTTACAGGAAGAGATTTACATAATAAATAATAACAGTTATTACATAAAACTTTATATAAACATATCCATAAGCTTCCCACTTCTCCCTCCATGGCTTTAAAATCTCTCCTTACAGGTTTTTCTTTTCAAACCAGAAGCAACCTTAAGTTCAGAAGAAAATATCTGAGCCTGGTCCTCCTGTGTAATACCCACACCAAGTTTGCTGCCCTCTGTGCTAAAGCACATGTTATTCCTCATAACCACCAAGGGCTGCAAGAATAACAGGACTTTCCTGATTACCAGTCCTGCACAATAAAAAAGAATAAGCAAATATTTTAACATCCTCAGCAAGACCACGACAAATTCTAAAGGTAAGCACGCTGTAGGTTTTCTGTTAATTGTGCAGCCATGCCTACAATTTCTGACTGACAGGACCCTATTCTAAGTCTAGTCAACGTACAGCATCTTCAAATACTGCAAAGCAGTGAGAAGCCCAATACTTCTAAAAATCCTTTTAATATAAATACAGAACAGATGGCTCTTCCACTTAAAAAGAAAACAACAACAACAACAACAAAAGGAAAGGAAAGAAAGGGGGCCCACAAGTAAGATGGGGAGGAGCTCTTTATCAGGGTTTGTAGCGATAGGAGGACAGGCAACAGTTTTGAACTGAAAGAGGGTAGATTTAGATGAGATATTAGGAATAAATTCTTACCTCTGAAGGTGCTAAGACACTTGACCAGGCTGCTAAGGGAAGTTGTGGATACCCCATTCCTGGAAGTGTTTAAGGCCAGGCTGGATGGGTCTTTGCGCAACCTGGTTTAGTGGGAGGTGTCCCTGCCCATGGCAGAGGGTTTGGAACTTCATGATCTTTAAGATCCCTTCCAGCCCAAACCATTCTAAGATTCTGTGGGTTTACGAAAGAAAGAAAAAAAGAACAAACTGAAACAAACTATAGCAGCTGGGTGGAAAGAAATAAGAGACCTAAAGTAGAAAGACTTTAGGTACGACAGTGCATCTCTGATCCCTCAATAAAGTATGAAGACTCTCCTAGGGAGTGTGGAATAAAACATATCCAAATAATCTGAAAATTCAAGCTGTTGGAAGCAAGAGATATGAGAATAAAAAAAGTACAGTTTCAGATTCTCAGCTGCAAAATAATTTAGCTGACATACAGAAGCTTCTTATTTCTTTCACCAAACATAAAATTATTAAAAATACAAAATGAAATAATAGCACTTGCTTACTTTTAAAACATGTTCTCATAATATTTTAAAAATTCTATGTCTTGCTAAAGAATATTCTTTTTCAAAACTACAAATCAATTAATCCCTTAATATATGCCAGAAGGGAACTAGCTAGTTTCTCCTGAAGTGCACTAGGTTATGGACAGTTGTCCATACTTGATTGGTGAGAAGTGACACCAAATCTAATCTAATTTCCGGGAAAGAATCACGTCTTAAATCTCTAGCAACAACATGTTACTCTGATTTCCAAGCCTATAGATTTTTTTGCAGTTCCCTACTCAGGCTGCTTCTCAAATCCTCTAAAAACAGCTCTTTGGTCCATAACTTGGCTTTTTTGAGCTGCCAGTAATCCACTTTTTCATAATCTCTTTATGCTTTTGTTTGCTGCTTCTCTTAAAAAACCCCACCAGTATTATCTGTTTCAGAGTCGTATACACAATTAAGCAGAAAGTTGAGAAATTGCTTTTGCTTGACTCCAGCACTAATTTAATGCCTCTATAATATCATATACAAAATAACTAGAAAACAGTACAAAAGACTTTCTGATCCCACCACTACTCTGAAGTGCCATCTAGTGTCACTCAGTAACAGTAACATAGTTACTGTTCACTAATTGTGAAAACCAGGAGGAAACCTGTTAATCAGGCTTTATGAAAAGAGAATATGCAAATTCACATAATTAATCTGCTGTTTCACTCGTCTTTTTTGTGTTTGTTTTTTGGTTGGTTTTTTTTTTGTGTTGGTTTGGGTTGTTTTTTTTTTTTTTTTTTTTTGGTGTTTTTTTTTTTTTTTTTTTTTGGTGTTTTTTTTTTTTTTTTTTTTTGGTGTTTTTTTTTTTTTTTTTTTTTGTTTTGGGTGTTTTTTTTTTTTTTGTTTTTTTTTGGTTGGTTGGCTTTCTTTGTTTGCTTTTGTTTTTGGTTAAAAAAAAAATAATCAGAGTACACAGTTGTGGAATACTGCAGTAGCCTTGTGTACGGCCACAGTCACATATTCTTGCTTTGCATATGGATGTTCTTTTGTTCATCCTCTCTGAATGTACGCATTACCCAGAAGTTAGTTTTGCTACAGAGACTGGTCTACATCTCTCTAACTTTTTTCCCATGGTCATTACCAAGCTATTGCTGAGTGCTTGGCTTTTTTCCATTCCAAATTTTAAACCACGAGAGGCCTTTATTTGGTGCTAATTTAGTTGGAAGTAGTTTATTCAGTAAAAACAAAAAGAAATTAAGGATCATGTTAATGACAAGTTTGTGCAGCACTGAAGGAGAGGCATGAGCTGTGAGATGTTCAACACTAAGTGCATTGACTTCAGACTGAAACAGTGGAACTAAAAATAGTTGACAAATTTTATCACAAAACATTACCCTAACAGAGCTCCAGCAGCTCCAGCTGCAATAGAACAAAGTATCCATGCATGTCCTGAAAAGGCACAAAAGCTGTTTTAGTGTTTAAATCAAACTCAACAAAACCACTCAATCAGTTAGACTCACCAATTGATACATTTAAAGTGACATAAAACAACCTTTGATGGCCTGCCCTGCTTCCTGCTCTGAAAGTTCAGGAGTGTTTGTGTATCACAAGTGCCTGAGGATCAGTCTGCATGCAGGCACTGAAGAAGGATGCTTGTTCTGCCTGTTAAAATCTTTCTGAGATACAAAGCTGTAGTTTCTTTGAAATTACTTTGTCAGGTTGTTCTCTTACTCAGTGTGTTCATTATGCCACTTGAAAGCTTGGGAGACTACAGAATCACAGAACGATGTGGGGTTGGAAGGAACCTCTGGAGATCATCTAGTCCAATTCCCCTGCCAAAGCAGGTCCTCCTAGAGTAAGTTGTACAGGAACTTGTCCAGGTGGGTTTTCAACGTTTTCAGAGATGGAAACCCTACCTCCTTCAAAGTGAAGAAGTTCCCCCTCATGGTTATATGGAACTTCTTATGTAAAAGTTCCCCTTTCCTCTTGTCCTCTCGTTAGGCACTACTGGAAAAAGACTGGCCCAGGGATGTCTTAAGTCAGCAGACAGTAAGAACATTAACGTTCTATTATTGCCTGTTTAAACTGGGACATAACATATCTGTGAGAGAAAGAATGGACAAAACTATGAAAAAATGGTGTTGCTTTAATCATACATTTGTATGTGCACATATTTTTTAGATTAGAACAAAATATTAAAAAATAAGAAATACAGGGAACTAATAAGAAAACCAGAGAACTTGCAGTTTGATGAGAAGCAGTGATTGTCATGTCTGAATCCACATGTACAGCTGCAGCAAGCAGCACAGGGAAGAAACTTGGAAAATAAACATTGTAGGCCTTGCATCTGCAAACATTGACACACAGGAATAGTTCAAATGTTTTCCATCAGAGGACCTAAAAGCTACAGATGGGCACTCAGTTTTGAAAGGAAATTAAGCAAAAGATGCCATCCACTGTCTAAATGCAAAACTCAGTTTTTAAACAGACAAAAAGCCTATCTAAACTACCTCCATCCAGAGAAGTTTCATCCAAAAAATTGTCCCAGGTACCATCTTTGGCTCACAACCAGATGAAGAGAGGATGAATACTTGCAAATTATGGTTTCTAGTGATTAATGGCATGATATTTTTCTTATATGCACAAATATTAACCAGTAGGTTTTGCTTCTTCTAGCATTTGGCAGAATGGACAGTACAATATGTACTGCTTTATTCTGTATAAATGATTACAATTTACAAAACTTTCTATTTTCATATCTAACATGACATCAATCAAAACTCCAGGGTTTTTTTTGCCCCATTCTTTATGTTATTTACTCAACATCATCAAAGCATATAATTTATGATAAATTGTACTTGCACCTTTTATTAATTTGCAACTAATATATAAACCACCATATATATTTGAATGAAAAAGCCGTAAGAATTTTGTTACTATTTTTTCAAACTTCAGGTTTGGACAAGTTACATTATTGCTTCCAGATGGAGAGTTTAATTGAGATGAATTAGGTTAGTGCTTCTCCACGTAGCAACTTTCTGTGTTCAAATCCTAATATAAAGGCATGAAAAATTGGGACCATGTGCTTCCTACTAAATGTATGTTACAAAGCCTTTTCAACAGGAAAACTTGGAACCGATTAAGCTAATCATGTAGTATTCTGCTGATGAATACTTTTCATCTTTTAATTTCAAGATATTGATTCTTTGCAGGAATCAAAAGATTATAAGGAATAAGCCAAATTCCAGAGTGCAGAAAAAAAAAAGTTTCAAAATTAATAAAATAATCTTGACATGAAAGACAGAATAATTCTAAATATTGCTTGACTGTGCTAGAAACTCTAGACAACTGAAGTGCTTCAAAAGGCTTATTCACTTCTGAGGGTAATCCTTCAGAGGTCTGTCTATACACATCAGTCTCATGTGGAAGGAGAAAGCGGATATGTTGCAATGAAGTCTTAAAACAAAACACTGTCTTTGAAGTATAGGCTAACAGAGAGTGACTGAGAGATCCTAAACCTCAGGCGATTTAATATTTCATCATGCCATCACCAAAATGAAACAAAAAGATTAACCTTCTGGGTGTTTTTTTTTCTCTTCTATCCCTTACTGCTCATTTCTAGCACCAAGTTCTTTAATGACATGCCAATCATTTTTGATATATAGTAGGAGCCACTGCATGTGTAGGTTATAGCAAGACGGCGAAGATTGTGTGAATTTCTGTTAAACAGACTCAGATAATTGGATTGTTATGGAAAAAGTTAAGTAGTTAGACTCCTTACTGCTGTCAAAGGACTAAATTACTCTGAAATGGTAATATTTCCTTTGAACTTCCTTGTCAGAATTCTGACCCACAGCACTGTTGTATTCCCATCTTAGGCAGCAGGGAATGTACTCACACTGTGCAAAAATACAATGATTTCAGATTATTCTACAGGGCTGAAAAAAGAAAAAGATAACAATGCATAGGAATTGGAGAAGACGTGTCCCATTTACCAAAGCTCAGCCCTAGCAAGGAGGAAGCTGAAGATGTTTCCCAAGCCCCTTCCCTTACGGTTAAAGTGAGATAAAAGAGCTTTCTAGCCACTTGGCTACCTCACAAACAGCTTCTGGGATGGTAAGAGAGCATGTGTGGTAGCACATGAACATAAGTGAACGTCATGAAGGTTAAGCTAATCCCACTACCAGTACAGACTGGGTGATGAATGGACTGAGATCAGCCCTGCAAAGAAGTACTTTGGAATACTGGTGGATGAACTTGGTATGAGATGGCATGGTGTGATTGTAACCTAGAAACCCAATCATATCCTAAGCTGCATAAAAAGAGACATGGCCAGCAGATTGAGGGGGGTGATTCTGCCCTTCTATTCAGGTGTCAGGAGACCCCCATATGGAGTACTGCATCCAGCTCTGGGGTCCCCAGCACAAGAAAGACATGGACCTTCTGGAGCAGGTCCAGGTGAGAGCCACGAGAATGGTCAGAGGGCTGGGACACCTTTCCTATGAAGAAGGGCTGAGAGAATTGGTGTTGTGCAGCGTAAAGAAGAGAAGACTCCAGGGACATCTTATTGCAGACTTTCAATATACAAAGGAGACTTACAAGACAGAGAGAAACATTTCAGCAGGGCCTGTAGTGACAGGACAAGGGGTAATAATTTTACAGTGAAATAGAGTAGATTTAGGTTGGATGTAAGGAAGGCATTCTTTACATTAAGGGTTGTGAGACACTGGAACAGGTTGCCAAGAGAAGTTCTGGACATTCATTGGATGCATCATTAGAAGTGTTCAAGATCAGGTTGATGGGGCTTTGAGCAAAATGATTTAGTGAAAGATATCCCTGCTCATGGCAGTGGGATTGAACTAGACGACCTTTAAAGGTTCCTTTCAGCGCAAACCATTCTATGATTTCATATGTAGTACCGGAACCCTAAGTACACCACGAGGCATGACTGTACTCTTCTAGAGCCTCTGCCTACCTAGACATCTACCACTCATTGTCCCAGAAGATACATTTAAACTCAGGTCATTATCCTTTCCCTGAGCCCATTGTCAGAGTTCAGCAAGAGGTGGAAGCTGTAGAAGGGAAGGCAAACTGAGAGTCAGAGGTTACAAAAGGCAGTGCAGCAACCTCATGAGCATGGTGCACCTTCCTACAGCACCTAATGAAAAAGAGCAGAGTTGATTTGGTGACTGTAACCAGGGCTGGCCAAGCATACAGTGACAGATGTTCACTGAGGAGGGAGATCCAAGGTCAAGCTCAGATATCAAGTTAATAAGACAATGTCAGATACAAAACCAGACACAGCATACCCACAACACAGCAAGGGCTGGTGATTCGGCTTAAATACAGCTGCTGGCCCAATGGGAGGCAGCATGGCTGGTGAATATGGCTGAGGCTGATCAAGGCAGTCAGAGCCTGCTGGTGTGCTCAGGGCCCAAAATATGGTGTGTTGTCTTATACAGAGCTTGCAGAAGCCCCCAGTCACTCCAACAGCCTTGTTTGCAGGCTTGACATGTATGAAATAAATGAGTTCTCTGAGGACACTCTCAGCTCCAAGCTTAACAGGCAATTCAGACATAGTCAAGATAATCTTTACTACGCTGGGAGGCAAACAGGCATGGAGTAAAATGTTTAACATCACCTGAGTGAATCAGGAGCCCAAACACTGTTTTCCAAGACCTTGAAGGCAAATTTCTAAAAATGTTTTGGCATGTGAATGTGTGACAAGTCATTAGTGGTGGCTTTCAGGAGAAGAATCTCATCCTCATTGGTAAAGCAGGTACCTGCTTTCCTTCACCACGCTTTGAATCAAAACGTTGTGGGCTGTCACTTGCATATCTATATGCCGCTTGCTTAAGAGAATGACCCTCATGTGGGTTCCCTAGAAAAGTCACTGCTCTGAGACTCCGTAAATCTCTGATGAGTCTGGATGTAGAGGATACAGGCTCAAACGTGTGCTCAGAACTAACCTTCCTCATTCATTAACATCTGCATGAATTTCAAAAAAATTCTAAGTCCAAGAGAAGGGGAAGAGTAAACCTCAGTAGGATAGGAGAAAAGCATGAAAGCCTCACCAAAACTCATTTATAGAAGTTGATTCTGATGTGAATGCCTTGTTTATACTGTTTTCTGACACCAGATGGTCCCAGGGTTATTCAATTATTGTTATGTTAAAGGTTACATATAACAAATGCAAAGATTTAACTGCTAAAACACAATGTAAAGCTCTTCCATTCATGAACAAAGTTAGTACAAATGTGTAATGCTCAGCTCTGGAAGTAAGAGGGTCTCATTCTGCTTTCATAAGATTGGAATAGGAGCAATGGATTTTCTATACCACAACTGGATAGCCATATTATTGAAGTTATCTACAGGATAGAAACATGACCTAAATTATAGTGTTTCTCATCGGTACCACTGTAGCTAAGTTTGTGTCAGCAATTCTATGTGAAACCATCTTTTCCACTTAAAAGTTATTACTCTGCTAAAGCTTGGAATCAGATCTTATTTCTTAAACATATTTGTTTCTCTCTTGAAAATTAAAAATAACCCATGTACCTTCTTCAAAACTTCAGTGGAAAGCAAGGGTGACATATGCACTCACGCACCAAATCACACACAAATTTTGATAAAGTTATTAAAACAAAGAAATTATGATTCAATAAAGTTCAAATTAGGGATCAGCTAATCTCAGCTATTTCCTTTCAGGTATCTTAGGTTATGTTCAAGACCCAAAAGCTGCATCTGTATTATTAAGTGAAATCATGCCATTTTTCAGCTCTGGATCATGTAACATGACTTAAGCCCATCTCTACTGTAAGGATATCTTACCCTATGAAACAGGACACCTTTGTTTAATCTTTCTGTTGAGAGTGGTAAGTCACAATCCATGGCTAAACTTGTTGAGTTCAGGCTAGAATCATCAAAAAACTCATTCTAACTTAATACTACTGGGAAGCTAAAGGAATAGATGTTGATGCCAGTTTTTGGTCCAAATCAGTTTGGACATTTAGCAAAGAAACATATTTACATGTGTATAGATATACAGATACATAACTATCTAAATACAATTGCTAAGTGCTTACCAAAACCTAAATATAGATGTAAAGAAGGAAGGGTCAGACTAAGTAGACAGAGGTCTAAAATCTACGGGAGGTGAACAAGAATACTTGGAAAGTGGTGTGGTCTTCTTAATCAACACGGTACGAGAGAAATGTTGGTCCAACTTGTCCCTACTTAGGTTAGGTGGAGAGAAAATTGGACCTTGAACAGTCTTGTCTCAATTTAAAATACGCCTATGGAAGCTTTGTGATGCAAAATCTCCTAAATTATTTCTGTGTTTTTCAATGTCTATAATTATATATGAAATGTACTGAAAAGCTTTGCTTGACTAAAACAAAATTAAACTGTTCAGTGAGGACTCAGATGATGACCTAATGAAAACAGGACTGTCTTCTACATTTTTATTTGATTTTTTAAAAAATTCCCTATTTTGGCTTTTTTATTAGTATGTTTTTTAGAGGTACCAAGAAAATGAAAAATACCTGTGGGGGAACAGATCATGACTATCTCTAGATTTGTACATCTCGTTTTGCTTGGCTCTATTTCTATGACATTTCTTTGCAGACATTGTGCTGAATACTCAACTAAGAGAAGTTTACAGTGAAAATTGTTGGAGAAAATACCGTTCAGACAGTTTACACAAAGTGAAGGTATTACCTAACTTGGAAGACTATCTCCTGGAGTGGAGATTCAAGGGCACAATTCAAGTGCCAAAATATAAGTGTCTAGTATCATTCTAGATTGCTTACATGTGCTTGGCCTCCTATCATTACTTCAGGACAGGGCAGGTCTCCTCAAGATCCTGAGCTGTAGCAGCAAACCCCACTTGGATATGCTGGACAGTCCAGGGAATGACTGACAGCAGTATTCTCTTTTCATCAGCATCTGACTGAAACCCCTTGTCACAGAATTGTCACAGAACTGTTGGAGCTGGAAGGGACTTCTAGAGATCACCTAGTCCAACTCCCCTGCTAAAGCAGGATTGCCTAGAACACATTATTCAGGACTGCAATCAGGTGGGTTTTGAAAATCTCCAAAGAAGGGGACTCCACAACCTCCCTGGGCAGCCTGTTCAGTGCTCTGTCACCCTCACCATAAAGAAGTTTTTTCTCATATTTGAACGGAAATTCCTATGTTTCAGTTTGTGCCCACTGCCCCTCATCCTGTCACTGGGAATCACTGAAAAGAGTCCACCTCCATCCTCCTTCAACCCACCCTTTAGATACTTGTGAGTATTAATAAGGTTTCCCCTCAGCCTTGTCTTCTCCAGGCTAAAGAGTCCCATCTCTCTCAGCCTTTCCTCATAAGGGAGATGCTACAATCCTTTAATCATCTTTGTTGCCCTACACTGGACTCTCTCCAGCGGTTCCCTGTCTCTCTTGAACTGGGGAGCCCAGAATTGTACTCAGTATTCCAGTTGTGGCCTCACCAATGTAGAGTAGATGGGGCATATGATCTCCGTTGGCCTACTGGCCACACTCTTCCCTACGAAGTCCAGGATTCCATTGGCCCTCTTGCAGACAAGGACATATTGCTGGTTCATGGATAGTTTACTGTCTACCAGGACTCCCTGATCATTCTCCGCAGAAGTGCTTTCCGGCAGATTCACCCCTAAACTATACTGTTGCCTGGCATTCTTCCTCCCTAGGTGCAGGATCCTACATTGCTCTTGTTCAACCTCATTACTTTCTTCTCTGCCCAGCTCTCCAGCCTGTCCGGGTAATGCTGGATGGTGGCACAGCCCTATGGAGTGTCAGCCAGCCCTCCCAGTTTGGTATAATCAGTGGACTTGCTGAGGATACACTCTGTCCCCTCTTCCAGCCCGCTGATGAATATGTTGAACAAGACTGGACTGAGCATTGAACCCTGAAGGACATCACTGGTTACAGGCTTCCAACTCAATGCTGCTCCATTAATCACAGTCCTCTGAGCCCTGTCACACAGCCAGCTCTCAGTCCACCTCACTGCCCCCTCATCTATCTCACACTTCCTCTGTTTCCTGATGAGGATGTTATGGGAGGCAATTGCCTAAATGCAGGTGCCTCATTCCTAGGTACAGTCAACCTTTCTCACAACCTGTACAGATGAATTTATTATCTTCAGCTGATTATCTTCATTGCAAATGATACTAGATGCCTACATTTAGGTAACTGAACACTGTTATGGTCTCAGTTTAGAGACCTGAAACAGTGTTGGGGCTCCATAACTCTATTTACATCTCCGCTGACCATAAGGAGTGCTTGGACTCCTAGCACATATGTAGACACCTATGTTTGCTCTCTTACGGGACCAAAAAGCAAGATACAGCATCTGAGAACCATTTATAAAAAAGGGCAGTGGAAGTAATCTTCATGAGATATAAAATGGAGTAACTTATGAAATAAATAACTTCTCTAATGGAAAAAATTATTTTGGGAGATGTTACTAGCAGTGCCATGCAGTCAATAATACTCCATAAATCCTGAGACAAAAGGTATTACATACAACATGACGTAAATCCACTCTGGACCTCCTTATGATTAATAAAGACAACTTAATCACCATGTTGGAATCTGGTGGTTGCCAAAGCTGACCATTTAATATGGTCAAAAGCATATTTCCAGCCAGTATTTCAGAGAAGCCCAATGTACCAAAACAGGAAAAGGATGAGCAAATTTGTCTGGGAGGAAAAAATTAGAAGAAAAATAAGAATACCTATACTTAAAAAGAATTTAAGAGATTGTCCTCAAAGACCTTTTCTTCCCTGATTTTGCAACCAAAAAAGGCCAATTTAAGCCATAAGCTTCTTTGTTTCAGTAGAAAAGTGAAATGCAATTGGATGTGAAAAAAAAGTATAAGAAATGAGAATGAGGAAATATAAAGCATATAGAATAGTGTCTCTGCATGTACTAGTACTAATGCAAAAATGAAACTAGTTGCACTGAAAAAAATCAATGACAAAGCCACTGATGGCATGGTTGAAGCAAGAAGCTGAAGTTTATTAGGAGGAAAATCAACTCTAGTAGTGTTAAAGAACCACAACTAAACAGACACAAGACAATGGGTAGAAATTAGAAAGAATGTAAAAAAAAAAAAAAAAAATTAAAATAAACATTGTTTCTCTGCATGTGGGGAGAAGCAGACTGATCTACTCCTGCTTTCATCATGTTGATGTAATTTTATCATATGAGGATTGTCATATTATTTCTAGAGGGAAAAAACTAAATAATATTTCATAGAATCATAGAATGGTTAGAGTTGGAAGTGACCTTAAAGATCATCAAGTTCCAACCCCCCTGCCATGGGCAGGGACACCTCCTGCTAGCGCAGGTTGCTCAAAGCCCCATCCAGCGTGGCCTTAACCTTATTTGTTAGTGATAAATATTTTTAATTGGATTGTCAAATAGTTTGTAACTAAATGTTTTAGGAAGCCATGTAAAATATCATTGGTTCATTTACAGTCCATTTTCATGAGCCTGGGAATACCAGAACACTAATGGATTATTGGTGTTCGTGGACTACAAGTGGGTAAATGTTATACCTCAAGGCTATTCACCTGCCATTTGTCCCAGAAAAAATAATGTGAAAACCTGATACTGCATTCAGTTGGTAATGAATTAAGTGACAACTTATCTTAGAAAATATTCTAATAAATAACTAGTGATATAATAAGTATCATCTAACAAGCCTTTACTTGTTCATGAGATTGTAAACTTCATGGATAGCAGGGTTCTCTGTAGTAGCAGATTTTTCCAAGTGTTTCCTTTTAAAAGTGACATCAGTGGTACTTAGAAAACCTGCACATTAAGTAGCTCCCAAACTGACCCACCTTCATGGCAAAGACAATTTATCACCATACGGACGCATTTGAGTTGAGTGTTGCATCAACTGGTGGAAGCCCAAGCACTATGTGCACTGTCTGGACACCGTGTTCAAAGCTAAGGAGTATGTGGCTGCACAGCAGACTGCTGCTTTCTGCATAGAAACATAGAACTATAAAATGTCTCAAGTTGGAAGGAACCTATAAGGATAGTGGAGTCCAACTCCCTGCTCCTCACAGGACTACCTAAAACTGAACCATACAGCACCGTACTCAGGCAAAGAGTCGCGGTTATAGGAGCTCACTGGAAGACAGCATGTCACAAGAAAGCATGATGAAGTAAAATAGCTTCACAGGAGGCAGCAGTTACCCCTCCTGGTGAGGTCTCACAGAGTAGACTGTCCCAGTAGCTGCTGCCCACTGTAGCTGCATGCACAAAAAAAAGCTACCAATTCCCCAGGTCCTCCTCCTGCACCCTGCGAGCTGGAAGCTACTCTACCGTCTGGCATCCCTGCTGCATTCATAAACCTAAGGTTTCCTGGTGTCTGTGCTTCAAGGAGAAACAGGAGACTAAGGTACTTGAGTGGGGATGCCCTGGCTCTGTGCTAATCGAGTAGACCCTCCTTCCTACCAGCCTGAGAAACAGCCCCCTGCTTCTGGGTGCTGCTTGCACCAGACGTTAGCAGACTCAAGAATGAACACTAGCATACCTGCCTTATTCAACTGGCAGTCTAAGTTAAGTCAGATGCTCCTTAAGATGCAACCCTCTGCTCACAGATGGGAGAATGCTGAGTGTGCATCATGACTTGCAGATCCTGAAACCAGACTGGGCAAAAATGATCAGATCTTTGCATCAAACTAGAAAACTGTCGAACTTTTCATGTCTTAGATCATGGTTATTTGTTGTCTGGAATGTATGTAAGCAAAGGTGTTTTGCTGAGCTAGTGTAGCAGTAGCAGGATGAAGTTTAGTGGTTAATGTAATGCAGGTAAGTGTAGATCATAGAATCATAGAATGGTTACAGTTGGAAGGAACCTTAAGATCATCAAGTTCCAACCCCCCTGCCATGGGCAGGGACACCCCTCCCTAGAGCAGGTTGCTCAAAGCCCTATCCAGCCTGGCCTTAAACACTTCCAGGGATGGGGCATCCACAACTTCCCTGGGCAACCTGTTCCAGTACTAATATCTAATCTAAATCTCCCCTCTTCCAATTAAAAACCATTACCCCTTGTCCTATCACTGCAGTTCCTGACAAAGAGTCCCTCTCCAGCTCTCCTGTAGATGACGCAAAACCCCTTCTGACCTTATATAATAGTGATCTGAAAGCAGACAGACACTGTTAAAGCTCAGATTAGTCTGTATTTACACAGCATTAGCACAGACAAACAATAGGCAGTGAACTAACCAAATATGCCAAGTCCACCTTTTTCTTTTCTTATAAATTACCTGTACTGTTTAAAATACAGAGCTGCTGCTATAATTTTTACCTGTAACCACAACTTTTCCACAATTTCAACAACTCCTTGAGATTCTCTTACATTCTTTACACTAGGAATAATTTGAATTGGTTCATGTATTAGGGCCAGCTGACTTTCTTTTATCCATAGACCTGCACGTTTTAAATGCTGTATCACAAAGTACAATATATATGTTTTAAAAACAGCATCTTCCCTTCATCTGTGCAGTTCTTATTGTAAAAGAGATTTGATTTAGTTTTGAGTCAACTCAGAGGAATTTTGTCATTGACAATTGGAATCAATATGAGTGCAGTCTACCACAAAAACAACTGAAAAGCAATGGAGAGGAGGCTGTTAGTACTAGAGTATGGACGCTGTCAAGTTTGAAGCAAAACAGTGAGCAATTTTTCAGAACCACAAAAACAAAGATCCACGCTCAACTAAAATATCTGTTGTGGTCTGCTAATAGGTTGTACCACTATTACCATTTTTGTAAATTTCCAAAGCTGTTATTTCCTTTTTAGGAGAAAGGGAAAAAAAAAAGATTTGGATCACCACAAATTTTGTAATGCTTATAGTATGTGCCCTAGCACTTTCCATTTAACATGCAAGTGTGGCATAGAGGCTGAACAAATAAAATTCCAATTTAGAGGAATGGAAGTTTTCAGATGAAAAAAATAATAAGCACCTACAACCTTCAGAACCTGGAACTGAATTGTTTTTAGTGGAACTCATTTGATGTGAGTCAGTCTTAAGTAATATTTCAAAATGCTGCAGTACTTCACAAAAACATTTATCTAATTATTACTAGAGATTTAAGTCAATATCATATTTTTGTTTATTCACTATATAGTGGCTAACAAGCTGCATATTCACTGTTTAGAGATACGGAAAACATCAACTATAAACACTACACCATCTCTTAAGTAAGGGGCTTGCTTTATGGTGCCCATGGAATGGTCTTTTCCCTTAAGGGAAATTTCTTTATCTTCTGCTGCAGATAGCCAATTCAAATAAACAAGCCTTCATTTCATGTTGAGAACAATATTTAATTTAAATAATGAATGACCAATGCGAAAACTCACTACTTATTTATGTGCAATGGAAACAGATTCACAAGGACTTTATTTGGGGCTACATGCTCCTATTACCCATATACCTTACTCTTACTTTTAGGCACCCCAAACTCCTGGTTCTTGGGATACACATCTTTGTACCAGATGTGTATGAAGGTTTAAGACTAAAATGAAGGAGTTTATTTAGGTAATATTTATTAGGTTTTAGTAACTTCAGTCTTTTAGGAAAAAGCAGTTTAAAAGCAAACAGATTGGGGGGAGTTTCCATTTATGCAGAAGAGGGTAGAAATTACAAAGAGGATAGTTTTACAGGAAAGCAAAAGCAGAAAAGATAACATTGCAACTAAATGATATTTGAAAACTAGGTCTCACCCACTGTGAAGTGGTATGCTTGCAGTGAGCTCTGTTTTGAGATTTTTTTCTCTTCAACCTGACAGAATTCTTGGCCATCTCCATCCATGAAAATATGAGTTAAAAAGAATAGATATTTGAATTTAAAAAAAGGGATTATTTCAATTTATGTATCACAAGCTGAAGAAAACTAGGTGAGAATAGGTTTTGATCCCACTCCCCATTAATGAAAAAATAATATATAAGGAATAAGAAAATTAATATTGGAGAAAACAAACTGAGATGGCTTAATTAGGAGCACGGTTGCTGTAAAGGTGAAATATCAGTATGTCCTGACATCAGATATGAAGCATCTTCATAACTTGTTTTCAATGCAGATGTTTTAGGTGAATTTACACATTGTTTTGTGTATTCCTTGGAAATGGACTAGAGTATGTTCACATGTCATTTAATGACTTCGGAGAGATACCATTCACCCCCCCAAAACCACAAAAGAAGGCCAGAAAGAAGAAGTGACCCATCCACTTTACCATCCTTTGCTCCATAAAAATTAAGAATCTGTACCTCCATTTGCTGGACTTTAGTCCCTACATGCTCTCCTTAAAAGAGTTATGAGGAAGGTGCTTCATGAGTCACAACAGTAAGATCAGGAAAGAAGCTTGTCCTTCAAAACAAACCAGTCTTTCAAAACACAATCAGTTCCTTTCCTATGAACTTTCAAATTCTCTTTACAAACATCATGCTCCATTGCTCAGCTTACTGTACCTTCTTCCACAGAGTAAACTTCAGTATTCCCTTACAGGGCATCTCTTTCTGTGTTCAAAATCTTTTCTTTATTCCAGTTGATGTTTCGCTGAATGCTCCTGCTTTTTGCATCATTTGCAGTCAAGGCTACAATTTAGGCTTTCCTTTGTCATCTTGAAACTGAAGAAGTAATTTTCAGATAAGTATCATACTGTGCATGAGAAACTCCATCTGCTCTCTGTCCACACACAGAAAAACAGCAACTTTGTCCACTTCTACATTTCTAGTTCTAATACACTTCATCACCAATTTAGCTTAACACACTGTCATAATCCCACTACTTCATATTTACTTCTTTTCATGATTCAAATGCTAATGTAGTATTAGTCTGTCTGCCATCAGCATTTGTTTCCTAACATGTGAATAGTTCTCCCACACCAGGACAGGAATGATGGATGTTAGAACATCAAAAGAATAACATTCACTCCCTATGGGTTGCCCCAGCACTTGGCAGTCTGTCTTGGCCAAATATGTTTGCTAATCGGATTATTGCAGAAGCACAGGGGTCTGTAATCATTTGACGTGTTTCCTGTTCTTTGTGAAGGGCACTGAATTATTCCAGGTCTTTTCCTATTTCCAGTAACCAGCAATGGCGTGGAGGCCTGGATGCATCATCAGCAGCATTAGGGGGAAGCCCATATCCAGGTTCCTCCTCTTCAGGAAGTTCACCAGTCCAGCGACATCCTACACTATGACTTTTCATAAAGATAGCCAGTTGGTAACAGGCAGGAAGCTTGTACCCATAACAATTACAGTTAAATACAATTAAACACACAAGACACTTTAAAAGGTGCAGGCTTTCTGCATGTACAGTTCACGTTTGTCCCCATCCAACTTTATAAGAAAGAACTTGCAACCCATAAAAAGGGAAGACATGCAACATTTGGAGATAAGAAAACATTCTTATGGAAACATTAAGACCCACTTTAAGCAGTTACTGTCTTAGTGCATTACTTTTTGGCATCGCCTGGTGAAAATAACATCTCATCCAAGCCTTAAGAAGCATTCTTGAACTATATCCATGGAATAAGAAACAGACAACGTAAAGCTGAGTAGTTCCAGATTCTGAAAACCAGGAGAAAGCTGTAAGTGCAAAAATGAACAAATGTATAAAGTGAGTTTACAGTAACTGCTGAAAAACCATTCCTGGGATATGTTTTTATTAAACAAACATGCATTCAATCACCAAAGAAAATCTCCAGACCAAATAAATTCCAGTGCTTTGCAGAAGACCCTTTGAACTCAGTATTTAATGTTGTAGAAAGGGTTATAATTCAAAGATAATCCTGCATCTTTGGTTCTGATCCGTAAACTAAAACTTTTATTACGGTATTTTACTGCGGACGTAAGATAGTTAAAGCAAAAGGCAGAAAAATGAATGAGTCACTTGGCTGAAGAAACGCAGCAGCATTGAGGTCTGAGTGCTATTTGTTAGCTCATGTCTACCAGCATAAAGTAAGTTAGAAAACAAAAATCTGTTTGTAATTTGTTTTACAATCTGAAATGTTTTCCCTCTAAAATAAATAAATAAATAAATAAATCCTTGTATAAGGCTATGGCTAGCGGTCTAAACTTTCTCAGGTTTGTGAAACACTGATCATTCTCTCATCCCACAGGAATAACAGATGGGTTGTCCTTGTACAAAATATGGTATCCACCTGCACTTCATTAGAGAGCTGCATTTTTGTACATGCCACACCACAAGATCACCATGATGACATAGCAGCTTCAGAGAACAGCGTGACTAGGGCTTTTTTTTTTCTTCTTTTTTTTTTCTTTTTTTTTTTCTCTCTTGTAACAGAGAGGATCTGGCAGACTTTTAACTCCTGACACTGTTTACAGCATATATTGGTTGATACAGTCCCTTATTGCATCTGCTCTGGGAATTAAGGAAAGCAGCTTCAAGGCAGTAAGGTAAGTGCTGGTGCATGTTTTAAGTGTAATGTTCAGCTATTTAAATGTAGCTGTAATAGGAACGTGAAAACATGTCAGGATAAGTTTGCCAATTTGAAAATTGAACACAAATCAACAGTTGCTTAGTGGATTTGCTTTCTCAGTTTCCTTAAAACAACTTCACATATTTTGTACGTCAGGATTGCACTTTTTTACAGTCTGTTTTGTTATACTTCAAAAAAAAAAGTTGTACAGTACAAAGAAATTTTTCAGACTACTCTCTACTTACTTATTCATTCATAATCTATTAGTAGGAGCATCACAGATTCCATTTGTTAAATAATTTTGCTTCATTTTACAAAAAGATAAGGCATCCTGATATTTATATAATTAAGCAAGTAAGTGAGGAAAATTAAAGGCATTTTGAAATATTTAGTTAATTTGAAAACACATTTTAAATATAATATTGAAACTTCTAAAATTTAAATCTCTTGCATGCTGTGTAAGATGTTATGTTGCAGAACTAAGGTATATTTTGTTTAAGACTGACTGAATGATAAACTTATACTTACTTTGTTTCACAACAGCTTTAGAATTAAGGTAGTATAGACAAGCCCCAAAACAGTTTGAATAGTTTGTCTACTCTACTGTAGTAAGCATTTTTCCAAAATCATGGATTTGCCATTTAGTATGTTTTGGCAAGTTGCCTGAGCAACTTTTCAAATATTTTCACAGGTTTTTTACAAGATAGCTGATGAGAACATTCGTAGGAAATTAATTCTAACATGCTTATTTTGTAAGATAAATGTTTAAGAATGTGTTCTGATTTTATCTTTTGAATTTATACAGATCAGTGCAACAAACAGGCATGTGTACATGATCTATTTGCCTTTTACACTTCTGGCAGAGGAACATTTAGATATGTGAATGAGAAATCCATGAATAAAGCAAGTCAATGACACAACACATGTACTTTACCGTTCTATTTTATGTCACGCACATGCTCATATGCCCTTCCACTGCAGAATTGTCATCTACATTTTAAAATGTTGTTAAAATAATGCAAAACACTTGTGATTTAATTACTTCCAGGGTTCTGCAGAGCAGTTAAGCTATGTATATTATTTATAAGAAACGTCAGCCTATGATATCAATTGTAAAATTTAGCATTACAAATATAACTTGAAACTAGAACAATAGAATTTGACTTTAAAATGGGATGTTTATGCTAATTCATCAGTAAGACTGTAAAAGGATACAGATGTGTAAAAATGTCACTGTAAGGCCAAAGAGAGTAATCCAGGAAGACACTCTGTCTTATACTTTGAATAGAGAAGCAGTTAGCCTCCCATCCTTAAGTTTAGTACCTAAATAGCACCAGATTTTGAGCTGAATTTTGTCACTGTAGTGCCTTTGCTTTCAGGGGAGCTATACCTATTTACACCAGCAGGGGACTGAAGGTTGACTTTGCACGTCCTCATGCAGTAATGAAGAACAAAGAAAATTACATTAATAACCCATATTTCAGTGACTGCTCTATCCTATGGTTTGTAGTTAGGTAAATGAGATGGGACCAACATTATGGAAAAGATATACAGTTGTCCTCCTTATTCAGGGAACAGCAATTTAATATTTATCAGAGGGACTTTGTGGGTAGCTGGCTGGAGATAACATGCGAACATTTAAAAATGTCTTCATGCTGTACTGAATTTGATCAATAGGCTCTGCCTAGAGGTACTTTAGTTATTATTATTATTAGCTGAATTTATTATTATTATTATTTATTCAGTTGTTTGTTTATTTAATTATTCCTATTATTAGTTGAATAGAATGTGGTGTAACATTTATCAAATTAATATAAGCAAGAAAATTTAGAATTAGGGAAAACTTTCTAGCCATGGTCCTGCATTTTAATACTAAGTACTAATCAATGTCAATAACGAGACTAACTGTGCTGGAAGATCGCCCACACCTGAGATTAATGTCTGGTGTTCTGTTTAGAGGCTTCATATACTTTCTGAAATTAACTGACAACAAGAAGGTTCTAAGGACTTTCTTGGTTGTCTCACTCTCTGAACAGTAGTTGGGTATACCAAGCCTTGTCTTTTACTGCTGAAAATCAAAGCAAGCTTACTGACTTCAATGATGTTAGACCCACTTTTTCAGCACAACATCTATCTTGGTAGCAATAAATAAAATCAGTATGCTAATATTCACAGATTAGACTCTTGTGAAGTACCTGATGAGAAAGGTATGTCTTTAAAAAGTAGAGTGAGACAACTCACTGAATCACAGCAAAACATGCCCATTGACACTGAATGTCTTTTTACTCTATGTGAGCTGGAAGACCAACTATGTGAAGCCAGTGCTGTATTGTTCTATTGATTTAAAGTGGTCATACAATGTAATCAGAGCATTTACTATTATATAGAGATTTTGCAAGAACATTTACACTCTCTGAAATTCAGTCATTTCAGATCCACTGTAGATCCATTTAGATAGAGTATACTCATGTACGCATATGCAGTGCTGGTTGTTTGACATGTCCAGGAGAACACACTGTATATTTCTATTAGTTTATTCCTTAGGTGAATATAAAACTTAGTGGATCATGCTTTACTGGACATGATCCATGAGAAGAGATTTCAGGCTACAGGCATCTTACCAACTCACTATACAGCAGATCATTACCCTCAGTTTGTAACTTCCCTGGCTCTTTCAAATCTAAGTCAAAGTGCCAGATGAGGCAATTCACTGTATTAGGAACACTTCATAGAATTTAAACAGTAGAACTGCCCTCTAAACATGCTCTGAAAACTCTTCTGTGCCAAATTTAAAGAACCTTGGACTCTGTCATCATTCTTAATGACTTAATAATGTGACTTAATGAACGAATACAGGCAGATACAAAGAACATTTTACTTACAATAGCAGAATGGCCTGCAAATTTGCACTACAAAGATTATAACAAGGCAGAAACTGTAATGTATAGCAGTAACAATGCAATAACAAACTAATGTATTTTTTTTTTAATTAATAGCTTTAAGCAGGAAGCTTAAATGAATTAGTTTTTAATTATAACCTTAATGTAGTAAAACCTCAAATTTTGCTGAAAGACAGAAAAAATGAAATTATAGCTTTTTTATTCCCTTTTACCACACAGGGACAAGATACATTGCAAAGATGACTTTAAACTCCCTACCTGTCTTTCTGCTATTGGTTAGTGGCATTTTTTGCCAGTACGACTATGGTCCTGCAGAAGATTATGGTTATGATCCTTTTGGGCCATCCTCAGCAGTCTGTGCCCCAGAATGCAATTGTCCTTTGAGCTACCCTACTGCCATGTATTGTGACAATCTTAAACTGAAAACCATTCCGATTGTACCAAGTGGAATAAAATACCTTTATCTTCGAAACAATATGATTGAGGGCATTGAAGAGAACACGTTTGATAATGTAACAGATCTGCAGTGGTTAATCCTTGATCACAACCATTTGGAAAATTCAAAAATTAAGGGAAGAGTCTTCTCTAAACTAAAGAATCTAAAGAAACTTCACATCAACTACAACAATTTGACTGAAGCAGTTGGACCACTCCCCAAAACTCTGGATGACCTGCAGTTAAGTCACAACAAGATCACAAAAGTCAATCCCGGTGCACTTGAGGGGCTAGTGAACCTGACTGTCATTCACCTCCAGAACAACCAGCTGAAAGCAGATTCTATTTCTGGGGCTTTTAAAGGCCTGAATTCACTTTTGTATCTTGACTTAAGCTTCAATCGACTTACAAAGCTGCCGTCAGGACTTCCTCACTCCTTACTCATGCTGTACTTTGATAATAACCAGATCTCCAATGTTCCTGATGAGTACTTCCAAGGTTTTAAAGCCCTGCAATATTTACGTTTATCCCACAATAAATTAACAGATTCTGGAATACCAGGCAATGTCTTCAATATCACATCACTGGTTGAGTTGGATCTCTCCTTCAATCAGCTGAAAAGCATTCCAACTGTCAGTGAAAACCTTGAAAACTTCTACCTCCAAGTCAACAAAATTAACAGTAAGTAAAATTTGCATATTTTCGATATTATTTGCCACAGTCTGGACACTGATGGTGAACACAGATACGTGAAATCAGCCAGTAGGAAGAAATGGCACTGGTAAGCACACTGACATTTCTCTGACTGTCGTGGTCCACATTAATGTTAAAAGGCAGACATTTATCTGATAGCTACTCAAATTAACCCTAAAGACAGAAGTTTCTGTCTATGGGTACTACTGGCCAAATTCTCATCTCACATAAATTGGAGCAACTCCATTGAATCCAGTTGGATTGACTTATACAATTGAGGAAAAAAACAGTGGGAAAAGTTTAGTCAGTGTGGAATGTAAGACAGGAAGAAGAGACAGATATCAGCTGAAGATCTGTCTATGGTATGTGTAACCTTTCAGAAGGCTGGTATACAAGTGCTAGAGGGAGGAGTGTCATGGTTTGAGAGAAGGAGAAGACATCAGATTCACAAGGAATCAGGCACAAAGCACAGTGAAAAGGATACAACAAAGTAGCTGCTTTTTTTTTTCTTCTTTTCTTTCTTTTCCTCTTTCCTCCCTTCCCTCATGCAGTATCCTTCCAAACGCATCTTGAAGTCCAAAGGCCTGTCCCTGCTGTTTCTTCTTTTCATTCCCATTCCCTGTATCACATGTTCAGGTGGCAAGCTTGTCTTCATTCAAGCTTGCTTTGAAAAAATGTTATTTCTTAAGTCAATAAATGTCACACCTTGGATGAAATCATGGAGGTTTCTAAGGAGACCGAGCTTTTACAAGGTTGTCCTAATGCTAGGGTAGGAAGTAAGTGCTGAAGAGCTGTAGAGACCTCACAATCACACCAGAAGGTCTCCAGCTGCATCTGTCAGCAGTGATCCCTGATGGAGACCCAGATCTGTTGAACATAACAGTGTTTCTCCAGGAGAACTTACACTATCTTGCTAGCTGGCATAAAGTAAACCATAAACCTCTCTCTTCTGTTTGGCTGCTTGTAACCACCAGGGGTTCAGGTTATCAGTGTTAACTAGTCCTTTTAGCTTATTCCATACAATTGTTTGGCTTTAAAGCCAAATATTTTAGTGCTGATTTTGTCAGGTAGAGGGTAAGTTCTTTTGAAATGTTTTGTATTTACTATGCTTCACATTTTCCTTAACATTTTTTTTTTTAATCTATTAGATCTCAGTTCCTTGCTTTGATAAGGGAAAATAATAAGTTAATGCTTCCTACTTGAGGAATGACATACAGCAACCTGTAGAACTCTATCAAATACTACCCCTTTCCTGAAAGAGCTAGCAATGATGATGTTCAATTTCTCATGAGATATATGAGGCAATTTTTCTTGCTTAAAATGGTCGTTCTGAGACTTCTCCAAGCTACTCAGGTATGAAATTTGCTTTCTGTTCACATTTCCAAGGACTTTTGAGCAGTTCAGACAACAATTAATTTTGCAATGAAAGTTATACTTCCAAGGTACCGGTTAGCAGCAGAGATGGATGGTGTGAGGAGTGGATGTGCACCAGCTACTGCTGCACTGTGTCATTGCTACCCTATAGACAGATGCAAGAGAACTCTGATTTAGTGTTTTTTGCTTAACCGTAAAAACTAGAAGACTTCAGTAACAAATTTTCTTGACTGTCGAAATTCACAGGTGTAATATTGTGCTCCCTAAGACAGCACTTGATAACGTGGGACAGAATTTAGTTAACAATAGGAATTTCGGTTTAATGAAGTACCAGATACAGGGTGATCAAAGCCTGTGCAGTTCACTATTCATTACACCTGACCTACAGCTCTGAATTTAGTCTTTCTAAAAATTGAGTTGATTGACATTTGAGTGTTTGAGCCACAAAAAAAATGACCAGTTTCTTATTAAAAAAAAAAATAAATTGCAATTTGATAGAAGTGTGAAATGCAAACAAAGCCAGCTTCCCTTCCATACCATGGCCTATGGTATGCATATACTGAGACAGAGATTTCTGTATTAGGGGTAATGATAATTTGTCCTAAAATGTGCAAGAGGTATAATTATTCAGATCATAGAATAATAGAATGGTTTGTATTGTTTGGAAGGGACCTTAAAGATCATTGAGTTCTAACTCTCCTGCCATGGGCAGGGACACCTCCTGCTAGACCAGGTTGCTCAAAGCCTCATCCAGTCCAGGCTTGAATAATTCCAGGAATGGGGCATCCACAACTTCCCTGGTCAATCTGCTCCAGTGTCCCACCACTCTCACAGTAAAAAATTTCTTCCTAATATCTAATCTAAATCTACTCTCTTTCAGTTTAAAACCATTACCCCTCATCCTGTGGCTGCACTCCCTAATAAAGAGTCCCTCCTCATCTCTTCCTGGAGCCTCTTCTTCTCCAGGCTGAACTACCTCACATGAAACCTCAGAAAGATGATACAATGTGAATACAGTATACTAAGGGGGAATGTGAAAAATCCAGAGGAAGGTTAGGGGGCTACAAATTCTGCATCAGTCCACCATCTGGATCAGTACATGTACCATAACTGTACCTATTCTAAACAAAATTGACTGGGGAGTTGACTGGTGCTTTATGGTCTTTCATCTGTCTCACTCCACCAATCCCAAAAGGATTTTTCACAATGTGCAGAAATGACTTGGATATGATTGCTGTGGGGCCACAGACAAGCAAGGATGGCTATGGGACTTCAGATCCTATTAGGATTTCCCACTGCATAGCATGTTTGAACAAGGAATCTTTGCAGTTGATCTTCCTCTCAGCTAAAGGCTTTGTGCACCTCTAATATACAAGGAATATATTCTCACCTAGAATGTAGTAAAGAAATTAATTATATGTAAAAGTTGAGTGCTTCTATGCTCCCATTTTGCTCTATAGGTATGGGAGAAGAGAGGGGAGGGGAAGGGTGGGGAAGGGAGGGGAGCGGAGGGGCGGA
>VXBW01001342.1:39561-117105 GCA_013400375.1 Thinocorus orbignyianus | reverse complement strand
GGAGAGGAGAGGAGAGGAGAGGAGAGGAGAGGAGAGGAGAGAGAGAGGAGATGTATGTTCCTGATTTCATTTTTTTGCTCACCAGATATTCTAAATATTCAGGTAGTTTGTTAGAATATCAGAATTTCTTACAGCAACAGACACTTTTAGTGAGAAAATAATTCTTCAGATGAAAATCTAATTTTCATCTAATTCTTATTCTCTCAGTGCCTGTCTCATGAAAGAATTCTGTGTTGGCAAAATACGAATGCCACACTAGTGGCAAAATTCCAGGTACACTGCCCTTGAACCTGAATATTATGAATTCAGGAAGATATTTTAGCACCTGCAACACTAATAAGTCTAATAAAAGAAGAAGTAAGCTATGGACATATTTTATGCAACAGTCCTCTAGTCTTACTGATTACAGTTCCCATACAGATCATACAGATAACAGAACATCAAGTGCATTCAGAAGATCCACTTATTTTCTGCTAGTGGAGACTGCCATTAGAAAACAAACTTTTTTAATATGCTTGTAACAACTGACAATTATATGAACTGCATAAAATATTAGCACCCAACTGCAAACAGTGTGCACCAACCATTGGAGTCAAATCCCACCCAAGTCCATGACAGAGATCCTTTGATTTTCTGTGAAGTCTAGATCTGAATCTGCTTCCAAAGGCATTTCAGTCTCACAGTTAGCACAACTGAGTATGTTGATAACAAATATAAATTTTGTGATTTACAGGTATTAAGTTTACATCTTTTGAGTAGTTAAGCATCAATCCAACTTGTATAAGCATATGTTATTTTTGCAGCCAAATGTTAACATTTTTGCTCAAAAGTAACAAATGAAAAAAAAAAAAAAGATGTAAATTTAGGAAGTTTTTGAAAGCCTACCTTCAACAAAAATATAGTTACTGTGTTGTTCCTGAATTACAACAAAATGGGGAAAAAAAAATCCATATTAGAATTCATGCTTATTTTAATTTTTACAAACTATGCCCAAATCGTCTGCAGAAAACTACCTAGCCAATGGTATAGACTGTAGGCCAAGCAGGGGAGTTCAAAGTCTCAGGAAATTATGCTCTTATTCAGCAAAATTCCACACAGACCTAATCCAATAAACATCTCTAAGATTACATGGTCCTAACTCAGAAGAATCATCAGTTCAGTTCAGCTGATACAATCTGAATCAAAAGAGAGGTTGCATGCTTAAAATTATAATATATTTCAATATGGACTACCAAATAAAAGTGCCATTAAGGATGCATTTTATCTCTCTCCCTTCCGAAAGAAGGCTGCACAATATACAAATTCTAGGAAATTGTTTTGATTTGTTTTAATTAAATTGATGATCAAGATCTAACATTGGAACTACATTCTTTAATCCCTACTCAAATCAACTTGTTTTATCAAACACACACAAATCTCCATCCATTCTTCAACACCATATCTCTGTCCAAAAAATTACCTAAGCTCTCACAATTTAAAGTGCTACCTGTATGATGGGCATACATTTATATTTATTTTACAGAAGCCATGTTTCATCAGTGACACCATATTATTCTAATGCCAGTTCTGAAATAAACCAATTGCAGTTAAAGTGGAGGTATGAAAGATACTTCCTCCACTTCCTTTAGTACTGCAAAATCATATGGATCAACATATTTTCTTAAATGAGTTAAATAGTCACACAGAGAAGATATATAAGATAGTGTTTTCAAAAGTCAGTGAGTGACCTATGACTGGTAGTTAAAATGGCATCCAGGTTTGAAAACACTATGTTGTTTTCTCAGAAATTATGTGACCTAGTCCTTTGCTACATGAAAGCAACTGAAGACGTGAAATATGCCTGCATACTGGTTAATGGGTTCATTGAAGGAGTCCCTTTAAAATATCTTCTCTATGAATTGAGATGATGTCAATGGCCCATAGAAGAAGCCTCTCAGACTGTTTCTTTAGTAGGGATGGAGCTTTTCAGCAGACTAATCCTCTGCCTGACTCAAAGGAAACACAGGTGAGAATGTAGGATCCTGTTTGCAGAATTATTCAGTGTGGTATTCAGGTGACATCACGTTTATTCACATACACTCTTTCTTGAGGATAGATTAATGACGGAGATGTATAATATGTATATGTGTGCGCTTATGTATAACAAGCACAGAATTTCTCTGCTTTGTGAAGTTTCTAGTTTACAGTTAAATCAAATAAAACTTCAACTGAATAGACATTATATATACCATGATATATAAATTAAAATAAATATAAATATTTCTATACATATTTTTTACATTTATACTCACCTAATCTTGTGGTTCTGGAGAGGTTAAACTATAAAATTTAAATGTAAAACTCTTCTCCAGTCCAAGTCCCAAATTTCATTTTGAAACTAGTAAACCAAAATGACACATCCAAAATAATATTTGATGCAGATACCCGTTAGACTTCCTGTTCTTAGGATTAAGGCCATATCATGGTTTCAATTTCTCCAGAAACTTTCTTCAATATCTTATGTATCATGGTTTTACCCTTCTGTCCTAATTTAACCAGTATGATTGATTCCTCCCTCTGCATCTCCAGTCTTTCTGGAGATTATTTTTTCCCAAATGCCAAATTAGACCTCTATAAAATCTGAAGTCTTAAAAATCAAATCTGTGCTGGGAGCACGTACCACTTGAAAAACTTGGTCTTGAAATTCTGCACCTCTCACAACTAATGGAAAGAACCCCTCCTAACACAAGTCCCTCAAGTTCTGGTAAACTCACAAGGAATTACATCAGTGGACATGCAAAATATTGAAAAATAATAAAATTCTTTTAAGGAAAAATTTCCAAATAAGATTTACAATGCAGAAAAATAATGGGTTTGTCTTATTTGTCCTAGTTATTCATGTTTTCTTTCATTCACATTCCCTTTGTTTCAGAGTTCCCATTGAGCAGTTTCTGTAAGGTTGTTGGGCCAACAACCTATTCCAAGATCACACATTTGCGCCTGGATGGAAACAATCTCACTCGGGCTGACCTACCACAGGAGATGTACAACTGTCTTCGGGTGGCTGCTGAGGTTTCACTGGAGTGAGAAGAAAGCATCCAGTTCCCTTCCAGGAGCAGTAATTACAGGAATTACAACATGATAGCTCTTTAAAATTAGGATATGCCTTTTAAAAGTGTCAATCTGCATATTATCCATTCTGTTTGTTAATATTTAGCATGGACTTGCAACCTTAAGGAAAAGTGTGCATATTTTTACAAATGGTTGTATTTAGAAAGCACAAGAATGACCAAATGTGGTTCAAAATATGTGTTCATCTGGCTAGGTAAATTGATAAAAAGCATTCAGCTTCACAGAAATCTCTGTCCATGCCAGCTGGTACCAGATTTACATGAAAGTCAGGTGGGTTTCATCAGGGTGCTGAGCAGTATGGGCTAGCTTGTGTAAATACAAGATTCCTTTCCAACCAATCCAACTTTCTTAATTATTTGTACCTTTTTCATATCATTCTCAATTACAAAGGAAAAAAAAAAAGATTTAACAATCTACAAATGGTTTAAAATGTATGAAAATATGTTCTCAAAGCTCATGACATTATTAAATTAATGGAATATGGAAAGATAACAGGGAAACAAACATTTTTCAGGTTAAAAAGTTGTTTACTCTTCTTTTTGTCATACTTTCATTTAAACATTCATGGTAAGATTTGTATCTACTGCTGGTATAATTTTTATTTCAAAATAAGTCATATATACAAGTATTTTTATTCAATTACTTGCATGCTATTTTTAACCAGATTGTAGAAAATAAAATATAGCAAATAGCATTTTTGTGTCCATATCATTGTGAACTATGTTTCAGTCTTCTATTAATTGAAAAAAATCCCTTTCTGGTTAAGACAAGATAATCTAAGCTATTCTATTATTAATAAAATTTATTGTAAGGTTAAATAAACTGTTTTCTCTATTTTCAAGTTTCAATATGTTTGTAAGCATATAATTTAACACAACCCATTGCATTTGTGTTGGCCTTTAAGTTGATGTCTTCCGGAGTTTGCAATATGGGAGCACCATGAAATAACACAAACTAATTTCTCAGCATTGTCAAAAGAACAATGAAATAACTCAGAAGACACAGACAATGAGTAAGATGCTGGCTTAGCTACTTAAGAGAGAGAGATGGTAGTACATTCTATCTCAGACTGTACAACCCAAATATTATTAACGTCCTGGAACACACACTGAAATAAATGTGATAGTAACTGAGAGCCATAAATGATTCGCTTCCAAATGCAGATCATCCCACAGGTCCTATTTTCTTTTCAACCACTAGACTATTAAACACTCAAAGAGAAACTGTTCTAGCTTCTAAAGCAAAAGCAGAAACTATCACTTCTGAAAAAATCCATGAAACAAAACCCACACTAAACAATTTGGCTAGCACATTGCCAATTCCAGATGTCCAGAATTAATACACAATTCACAAAGAAACCTGGTTCTAAAAGAAAAAGAGAGATGCAGAAGAGAATAGAAATGTTTCCTTTCTCATATTTTTGTCATTTCAGAATTCTCAAGTGTCACTGTTGTTTTTTTTTAACGCACATATAGGAAAGATTGAAAGTAATCTTTGTTACAAGTAAGCTAGAATTTCATAGAATAATAAAGTCTGTAGCTGGTGCTTTCTGAACACATCAGAGCAGGAATCACTATGGAAGAGCACCTGCGCATTATAACATAGGAGAAGAAGAAAGAAGTGCATGCACATCGCCCTACCCTCCCCACCCCCCCTTCAGAATAGTGAACAGTATCAAGGGCCTGCCTCAGAAACTGAGGAACTTTGATCTTTCAATGAGCCCATGGACAACTAAGAGGAAATGGCATTTGGCAGCACATTTTTCTGATCTGTCTTTGAAGTTAGCCTTATTTTTAGAAGGAGATTGAACTAAATGACCTTCAGATGTTCCTTAAAACTTATTTATGATTTGGTTAATCTAATAATTCTAAGAATACTAACAACCAACGGGGGACAATATCAATTTTAATAGCCATCTCTACAGCTGAAGAATTTTGTATTAAGTTCACAAACGGAAAATTTATTGTTTCAGGTTCCAGTCCATAATTCGGAGTCCCATGATACTCACATAATCATAACTCAGCTAACATTTGGATATAGATTCCATAGGTAAAGGCCATGGAAACTTTCTTTTGATGCCCAGATGACTGCAGCTGGCTTGTGCAAATCTGCTCCGATACTGACACTTGCGAGCAATTCAGTGCTGTCAGTGAAGTCAGAGACCTATCCCATCTAAGTCTTCCATGTGGGACAGAACTGGCAAATATGCTTAGATGTCTACACAAAATAAGGGAAATAGTCTATGAGCTGCCATCCCAGTGGACAGAGTGCTCATGGAGGACATTCTGGTTCCAAACTTTTTCACAGATTTAGATGTTGGATAAAAGACTCTCAGCCTGTAAGAGAATAACTTAATCGGTAGCCTATATAGCTTTCATGGATAAAAATCTCTAAAATCTTTTCTACTTAGTGTGAGCAGCTCAGCATTAATTAGCAGAGAGAAAGAAAAGGAGTGCTAACTCTGTACTTCAGGACACTCACCCTGAATGTAGCAATTT
This sequence comes from Thinocorus orbignyianus, assembly GCA_013400375.1. Lineage (NCBI taxonomy): Eukaryota > Metazoa > Chordata > Aves > Ciconiiformes > Thinocoridae > Thinocorus > Thinocorus orbignyianus. Next base: position 111,496 of record VXBW01001342.1, on the reverse strand, counting down.
CAGATTCAAATACTTGGGCAAATGATCGCTTCATTTGCAAAGCAAAATAGCCTTAAAAGAAAAGGCTGAAGCACTTTTAATCACATTATACTCTGCAGCTTTGAGGTAAAGTTGTGACTGTGGGCTACTCAGGAAATAATTGTGCCCATACCCCTGCATTCTGGAACCACAATAAGGATCCCACCAGTCCTCTCTGAGAGGTGACCTGCCTAAAGTGCCCAACTCTGAGTTCAGAAGGGACAATGAATTGTCCAAGGCTGTGTTCACCAAATCACGCTTTGACCTGGAGATTTCAATTTGGATACCTTAAGTTATCCTCAGTTTGATAGATTTTGTGGACCCTCAAGATTCTAACTGTTTGGGTTGGGTTGGGGTTTTTTTGTTGATATCTGTATCGGTCCATCAATGCATATAAAGCATATAATCAGGAGCTGAGGTTTTCAGTGAGCAGCAGCATATCTGAAAAATTACGTATTGTTACTTGTTGGCATTATAAACCATGTTCTTTGTGGCTGTAACCCCATCTACATGTTTTTTGGGGGAGTTAGCTTTCTTTTCAGAACTCAAAATCCACAGTGCAGAAAACACAGCATTTACAACAAGTCTTGATTAACTGAGTAGTTATTACCTAGGTTTAATCCCCCCTATTCAGTACCTCTGTGATACAGCATAGCTTTTTATTCTGAAATTATTAAAGAAAAGCAGGGGGAAAAAGGCTTAATTAGAAGACAGTGAAGAAATGAGACAAATATATGAAAGGAGAAATGTTATTTAGTCTAGATGACAGCATGGAAGCACAGGTCAAATGCACATGACTTCTGAACAAGAGGAAAGCTTTATTTTGAAAAAAAGTACTATTGTTCTGGCAAAAGAGGACAAATCAAACCCACCTCACAAAGGAAAACAATTTTCAGAACAGTATCTAAATTTTTATGAGGTGTTTAAAAATATTTTAAAATGTTCATGCAAAAAAATCCTGCATTGTTTAAATTGGCTTCTAAGTGTTGCCCATACCTTTTGTCAGATCTGGTTGTAACAGTTAAACCACCACAAGTTCATCCTGATTAGCATACAGGCCTGTTTTTATAGTTGCAGAGAGATCCCTGCTATAGTATATCAGCAGCAGAGGTGGGAAAAACTGCCCAGATATCTTCTCATAATCAAACCCTGCAAGTGGTGGGTTTTTTTTTTTTTGCTCCTCATGGAACAGGCGTGAATGTTGGCAAGAGAAAGCAAACTGTCTGGGATATCAGTGTGAACTGTAGCACATTTCTTTGCCAGAAAGCATAACTAGCTGCTAAACAGTACAGTTTGCTGACATTAGGCTTCTCTTTCACCAGAAATGCAAAAGTTCACACATCTTTTATCTCTTGAGGAGCTGCTTGCTAGGTGCACCGCTGATCATAACTGCACCGCCTGTAGTCTGTAAGACAGCTAATATTAATGTTCTTAATAGACAGATGAACTCCTTGCTGGGCTTGGTGCATTAGCACTCAGCAGGGAAAGATACTACTCCAGTACTGATCTGGAGAGCTTCCAAGCCAAGAATTCCATGTTAGTATGGAAGTTTCTGCCCCTGTTATCTTTCTTACTGCAGCTCAATCAGTTCCTATATTGCCCAGTTAGCACAAGGCTTAAGGCTAAGAAGATAGCTGGATTAATACGCAGCTTTTGGAAAAAAGAGATTTAACTATTAGGGCACTTATGCTATGCAAAAGAGCATTTTTGTCTTTATTTCTTGTCTCCTAATACGGGGTAAAGCCTGAAAGACAGCGGTGTTATCTGGTCAACCTGACTACAGCATGTTCCAAGAAATAGAAACACACTTAGGAATAAATTGCATGATATCTGTAAAAATAAATTTCTGTTGAAATTAATGGTTTTATTGAAACATGCATAAGACTTCAGACAGAAGTACTGGAAGTATTTAGAAATTTCATAGCTTATAAACCAATTTAATAATAAACTGTCCTCAAGATAAACAAGGCCAAACACTGTCTTTCAAAATTCCTGTTTTCATCAACTTTCTAGTATCTCATCATGTGCATCTGCCATCCATCTTACTCTGTTGACTGGTTTCCAAATTAGATAAATGTTTCTTGAACTTCACATTTAGACTTCAGCATTGCAACCATTTTGCTGCCAATAAAATAAACAGTAAGACTAATAAGTTCTCAAAATTATATGCAATGTTGCATTGATTTAAAAGAGAATTTTGATTCCCTATGTGAAAATGAGATGTTTTTATTCGGGTTCCTAAGTCTGGGTAAGAAAAGCCATCCCCTGCAGCATTTTAATTCTCACCACAGATTCGAAAGGATGACAGAGAAATTGTTTCTAATGGAAACAACAGCCCTGAGTTGAAGTGTATATTATGCACAGAATGCAGAAACGAACTAGGCATTTACCTCTGGGATTCACACAGCAGACACAGTGATGAGCAGAGAATCATCTAAGATAAGGGTAGGCAATGTTGGACCACAACCCTGTTTAGGCCTTCTGGAGTGCTGCATGGTACTTGGGTAAGGATGGATGCATGAATTCTCCCTGGACCTAGGTTCCAGAGACGTTTTTAAAGAAAGTGGTGGTGTCAGTTGACACCAAAGTGCTGGGTCTTGAGGACTTTAATTTATAGTACAGAGACTTATTTTCAACACGTTCCATCTGAAAGGATTATTAGTGACTGGTGGGTGAGATTCTAGCTTCAAGTCAGGACTCTGGAAGAAAACTTGAGTGCCTTGGGAAATGCTAAGTCTCAAAAATTATGACAGTTTAAAAAAAAGAAATAAAGTCATATATTCTAATGTTTAATTTCAGAATTGCCCAAGAGTATCTGCATTAAAAATTACATCAAGAAATACTACAATTAATGGAAAATAAAATAAGGGCTAGGTTTTCATACAGCTTATGTCATTTGGCTTTTCTTTTTAAATATTAAAAAAGCACCTGAATCCTGAATTTCTCATCTGGCAGAATCAGCATAACAGGGCTTTATTAGAAGACGACTAAAATATTTTTTTCATTAAGTTGTAGGAGTGCTCTTTTATGAGACCCTTGTCATTAATTTTAGAGGACAGATCTTTCTATAAGTCTAAGCTTCTTGGAGTTCATCCTATTGTGGGAATCTAAAATGAAGACAAATCCAAAATTTTTAGCCTTCTTCAGCAGCAGAAGAAAATAAGAGAAGTAACACAAACATCTCATGGCCTGCTTTGACTATCTTTATGTTGTCTTAGAATATGTAATTCATGATTTACTTTTCAAAACTGCAGATTTACAGGAAGGGTGTTGAACGACTAATTCATGTTTTAATTTACCATTAGTTGCCTGGAAAATAATAATCATCTAAATAGCCACATGCAGGCCCAAGAACTCAATGTGTGTAGTTGATAAATGCATCTTACACATTTAATTTAATGTACATTTAGCACATATAGTTGTACATCTTGCACTTTAAAAAACAGGTTCCTGGGCAGGAGAGATTTGGTTCAGTGTTAAAATCGTTGAAAGCATGAAAACAAATTAAGGTAAAAGATTGACAGCCACATTTACATGGTAGGTAAACCAAACCTATCCAGCCAAGACAAACACCAGATCTTGGCATTGTGTTGTGGAACCTTTATGGTGTCACTATGGTTAAGAACCCAAAATAGAGAGAGAAAGGGAACAGACAGCCAAAAAATTCCTTAATGAAGCATATTCAGGAGAGCACTATATTTCCCATAAAAGCTGAGCCCTTTTCCATGGTTGTTCTGTCCTGAAATCTGTTCTGAAATCTTTTTAAGCTGGGCTACTCAGTTCTCACTGTGTTTTTTTACAAGGGAGTGAAGATGTGCAGAGAGTAAACTGGTAGAATTTTGTTTCTGGACTTTTAGAATAGGCTCTCATCTACCTAATCCTATATAAACAAGAGGCCAGGTGACATTATATTTCAAAAATTAAACCAACCCAACCATTTGCCAGGGTTCTTTTAAACAGTGTCTCCTAATCAACCTGAAAGCTCCCCAGGTAAACTCCCTACACCTTAGCTGCCCGAAATGTCTATTTCAATAAGAGGTGCAATTTCTCCTACTGAGAGGTCTAGGCAGGCAATTCTAGGCTTCTACAGGATGTGCAGAGTTCCTGCTCCTAAGTCTGTTTCATGGTTGGTTTTGTTTTCACCAGGAATGATGCAGAGTAAAATGTGTCCCTCGAAGCGGGGTGTGGAACATCTGTGCTGGCCCCTTTGATCTGTCTGAAGTGTCCTTTGGGCTAGCCTGAAGGGCTCACTCATCTGCTTTATTTTAGATTCTTTGGTCTTGCCGACCTTTTGCAGTTCCTTTTTAAAAAGAGTAGCAGATATTATTAATAGAGATACATCGCTGTCTGATGATCAAGGAACTGTTTGGAAATAGAAGTTTTTTCTTCCTGACTCAGAGCTTGTTACTCTCTATTTCAAACAGCATTGCTAAAAAGAGAGTGACCATCACTACATGCCAATCTTTGAAAGCAGAAGAGGCAGACTGAACCCTGAGTAAATGTAAATACTGATCCTGAGTGGTCTGCATGGATGGAGCTACCAGTAGAGTGTATTGTATGGGGTACATAAACTGGGCTTCCTCTCTTTTTCAAGTTTTGAAGGATCACCTTTTCTCTGGTCATAATGAAGGGAATTTAAAAGCATGTTTCAGATAAATGGATTGCCCTTTGGAGCAAGACACCTAGTGTTTCGATAAAGTAGGATCCAAATTAGGCACACTGAATTGTACCCTTTGCTAAATGAAGCAATCCACAGGGCTGGTGAATTAGCTCTGCTTGCAGTATACTCCTGAGTTTGCTGGTGATGAACTATACACATGCTTGATGTTTAACAGACCTTGCTTCGTATTAAATCTGAGACATATGGCAGCCATTACTGAAAGAAAGCAACACATTTTTTCACTGTCAGCAACTTCGATGCTAAAACATCTTGCAGCACTCCCAGTTGTCTGTGTCTTCTCCCAGTGGATCTTTTTGGTCTTTCTAGCCCTTCTATTATTTCTTAACCTTGTGGACTATTCTAGTCTGAAATATGTACATCACTTTTCTCAAGAGATGTTGCCACCCTCTATGGTTGTTGGTGCTCTCCAAGAAATGTTTTGAGACTTCTTCTAGCTTGAGATATCTTCCTGAAACTAGAAAACTCCCAGCAGTATCTTTTAAAAGGTCTCAAAAATTCACAGAGTGGATATTCATAATATTTTCACTAGAATGATTTTTCCACTTCCTTTTATTGTCATTCCAATATCTTACATACTGTTACTTTTTGGGAGATTGTTCACGATCTCAGGAACATTCTATGTTTCACAAAGAGAAATCAAAAGCTTCACAAGGTAAAAATTACCTCATTAACACAAAATTCTTAGTCCCCTCTTACTGAAAATAAGGCTCTGGAAAGTGTCTCATGTTGGATACTCAAGAGCAAAAAGCCTCCCAAACCATTAGTCATTTTTGAAAATCTTGGCCATGGTCTTTTATTAGTCTGTAAAACTTTATCACCATATATTGCACCCTTTAAATAATAAATAGTAACACCATATGATGGAGGACTGAACAAAACAAGTGCATGATGGAGAATATGTGTGTAATCTTGAAGGTTTCGTGGAAAGCAGGCCTTTCTGCAAAGTCTGCTTAAGTACCCCAGCAATCACTTGTTCCTGCAGAGATCTTTCCAAAATTTTTTAGCGTGGGTGAGAATACAGATTACAGTGAAAATACACTTTTCTTCTGATTTTGGGGACATTTTTTTCTACTCTTTTATTCATCAGAAGAAATGGAAATTTGTGTCATTGAGAAATTCTTAGGAAATATTCTTGCTGTTTTCTTCTCCAGGTGAAGTACTGCTTCTTTGAATAGGATTGCAATGGAACTGTTTGACAAGGATCAAATACCTGGCCTCCAAACCCACAAAAGGCTGACTGTGACATGCCTCTCCCTTGCTGAGCAGTAGTTCATACAAATAGTCCCACTGCCTGTCAAAAGATAATCAGCAAGACCCTCTGCCAGTGACTTCTGTGATAGCAGAATGAACATCTGTATATGATTAGCAGGTTAAAGGGTAAATTCAGACTCCCATGAAACATAAGATAACTCAAGCTCTCTTTTCTCGTTAAACGTGCAACATCTGGCAACTTGCATTTTAGTGTCACAACAGATATCTGCCACCAGGACTTACTATTTTAAATCCTTCAGTATAACATTCATGAAAGCCTCACGTCGTTCTTTAATGGCAAACAGACCTCAGTGCCTCCATATCCTCTCTCATACTCTGTGAAGATTCAGCACAAATGCAAACCAGTTTTGCTTTGTGCTGTCTGGCTTTTACAAGAATCATAGATTCTTGCACTTTTCACAATGAAGCCTCCTTAAATCACTCACAGCAGAACATACAACTATTCTAACCTTCATACAGATGTGCCCCTACATCTCCCCTCCACTCTTCTGTGGACTCCAGCGGGCAAGTCTTGTCAGTAATAGGTGGTACCATGTCTGTTTTGAGAGGTCAAAGAAAACTTTTTAAGGCCTAGGTGTTTAAATTTACACTCATAATGGAAAGGTTAATACATTATACCTAATTTTTGGCTTATAATTAAGACATCTGCTTAAAGCGAGAACCTTTATTTTTAGGTAACAGTGTAAATTAATTTTGTCTGATTTAAACTTTTGAAATATTCAGCTTGGTATGCATGAGGGAATCAATTTCATACTTGGCTTATAAGAAAACTCTAATAGTCTCTAAGAGATGTTGAAGTGTCTGGAGTTCTAGCAGAGTGAAACACTCAAGCACTTATTTTATTTTTAAGCACATACTTAAGCCATGTAAAAATTACTGGCAGTAAAGACATATTTTTTCCTAAACAAAAAACAAGGAAGTACAACCATATCCTTATGAAAAAAAAATTATGACATGTTTAACCTTAGCCTTGCTGAAATCAGTGGAAACTGAGCATGGACTTAAGGGTTGCTTTCTTTCTTTTTTTTTTTTAATTTTTTTATTTTTTATTTCGTTTTGTCTACTTCTAAACTTCTTTTGAGACTTTTTTAGTTTAGGAAGCAACATATTAAGCATTATGAATTGAGTTGTTGGGTGTTTAATTGTCAAAATAAATTAGATAAAACTGAATTAAAATGATTATACAAATAATTTTTAAAACTAATATCAACTCATAAAAGGTACCAGGATATATTTTGTGTTTTCAGTATATTCATTAGCTTTTCCCTTAAAATACTTAATGCCTTTGTTCTGGTTTTAAAAGTGGCTAGTTTTCCTGATGCTAAGCTGTTACTTTAAGGTTGGACTAAAAAAGAAAACAAAAATCTTCCAAAATACTTAATGTAAGAAATATGTGTCTATGTCTTGGATAGCGAGTTAGCTGCAAAGAGTTTACTTTAGATCAATGATAAAACAAGATAATTAATTGGTGCCTTGATAATTAAAACCAGACCTCACTGCAGGAGGCACTGGAGAGTATGATAACTTTGCAGAAATATATGTAAATATCTCTCTGAACAAAGAGGAAAAGGCATGGTTTAATCTTTAAAGAGATGGAAATATGTTATTAAAAAATTCTTAGCAAATGCTTTTCTATCTTCTCCTAATCAAGAATTATGTCTTTAAATGGCATGGCAGCATCTGCATTTGATAAAAATCAAATAAAATATTTCCGCAGAAGCAGATGGCACTGTTTTTAATTCTCTGTGGCCAGTTCAGGTATTATGAGAATGAATTATGATGTAAGAGAGCTTTGCATGTAAAGTATCTTCTGATAAAAATTTTGAATAAAGGTACACTTCGTGTTACCTGTTTCATCTAGACCAGTTCCTCTGATCTGCTAAAATGTAAAAATCAAGTGCCTTCAGCTCTGAGGCTACTTGATATTAACGCCAGGATTTTCTGCATTTTCCTGCCTAGGTGCTGAGGTGCCTTAGTTATTTTAGGGGTTAAAAGCTGTAGCCACTGATGCGTATATATTAGGCTGTATTCATAGAACAGGCTTGTAGCCTGACTCAAGCTATTACAGTGTAACAACAGTGACCAATAGAAAGAGAAGAAGATCCAAGAAAACTGAGGTAAGCCCAAACTCTGAAGCAATGTCAAATTAGGAACAATAGCTAATAAGGTGTGTATGGTAATGCATCTGGGAATACTAGCATGTACTTCAGGTTTTATGTGCTATTAATTCTTAGGAGAACAGGAAGCAAACACAGTGGTTAGCAGCCAAAGGCTGTGAATTTACAGTGATTTCTAGCTGGCTTCAGATAGCTCCAGGAACTTGACTAACAAGGTAAATTGCTTTACATTTCTTTCTAAAAATGTTTTTAAGGTTATGAATATTTACACAGTGAGAAGGTACCATTTCATTGCGTAAATTAGAGATGTTATTCTGTTATTCTTTAGAAATATTTTATTTGCCCTTTTTTTTGGAATACTTCCAGATAACAGTTTCTGAGGCTGGAAGATCTGTAGGATATTGCACTTGTTACTTCTAATAACAATATTGAAAACTATTAAATGACTACGTATCATATGCAGCAACTTAACTGAGCTCTTAACCTTACTGGTGCACTAACCCTATGAGAGAGTTTACTTTTTATTTAAATACCATTTCTGCCAAAACTAACCTCCTAATTTTGACCAGAAATTATAGCTATCAGACTCTCGTCTCTGCATTACAAAATACTTGCTGGTCTTTGTCAGAAAACAAGCAAGTGATAAAAGAGTTTGTGAAGCACTGTTTTTGTGCTACACAAATATTTCCTTTTGGAATAAATTATCAGTGATGATTTTGTTCATCACTTGATGGTAGAAGAGGCTAAACAAAGCAAATAAATAATTAGAGATAATAGGTGCAAGATGCAGGAATCTATATGATATAATTTTATCAGGACTTACTTTTTGTGTCATTTAGATCAGGCATTTGTTTTGTCTGTTTGCTTTAGAGAAGGAAATTCATAACTTCGGATACAAAAGAGGGAATGAGGGAGGGGAATGGATTACTCAAACATATTCCCTTCAAACCTTTTAAGAACATGCCCAACAAACAGCTGTTAAAACATTCTTTGATCTTTCACTTTTATGTGATGAGAAAGGACCCTGGAAAATCTGATCCAGATGCCATTATAATTTAAGAGAGGGGAAAAAACAGAAAAGAGGGTATGATTAATTTTAAAAGGAGGAATGTTGAGTACAATAGTACGTACATCATCATGGTGTTGATAGCTTTACTAAAATGGTATATTATATAATGTAGTTTATAGCTCTGTACAGGAAAACAAATAGATTTGAAAGAAGCCCAGATTTAACATCAGAAAAATGGTCTGTGCTTTCAGGTTTTTTAAAATGATGCTTACGTGAACATCAGTTAAACTGGTCTTTAAACTGGTATATGTGGACTGCAAGTTGAATCAGGAAAATGTTCTTCAACATATAGCAATGAATTGTTTATACCTTTTAGATTAATGTTCAGTTTTTCTTCAACATGACATAGGTAATACCATGGAAAACAGAATTTGGCTGTTCATGGACGAAATACTATTTTCTACGTAATATTGCTTTGTTTGTCTAATATGATATTGGAGAGTTTTGTTGAAAGCTAATTGTTTTTCTCCCCTTTCAAGGAAGACAATGACTCTAAACATCTGTGCAAGCCTTTTGCTCTTATTCTTGGTCAATTCTGTGTGGACTCGAACTGTGAGACAAGTTTATGATGAGCTGGATCCTGAGCATTGGTCCCACTACACTTCTGAGTGCCCACAAGAGTGCTTTTGTCCTCCTAGTTTCCCCAATGCATTGTACTGTGATAACAAAGGACTTAAAGAAATACCTGCAATCCCAGCAAGAATTTGGTACCTTTATCTTCAAAACAATCTAATTGAAACCATTTCAGAGAAGCCTTTTGTGAATGCCACTCATCTGAGATGGATAAATCTGAACAAGAATAAGATCACCAATGGTGGAATTGAGAGTGGTGCACTCAGCAAGCTGAAGAGGCTACTTTACTTATTCCTTGAAGATAATGAATTGGAAGAGGTGCCTGCCCCATTACCAGTGGGCCTGGAACAGCTAAGACTGGCTAGAAACAAAATCTCCAGAATCCCAGAAGGAGTCTTCAGTAACTTAGAAAACCTTACCCTGTTAGATCTGCACCAGAACAGTTTGTTGGACAGCGCTCTTCAAAGTGACACCTTCCAAGGGCTCAACAATCTTATGCAACTCAACATAGCAAAAAATTCACTCAAGAAAATGCCTTTAAGCATTCCAGCTAACACACTGCAGCTATTTTTGGACAACAATTCCATTGAGGTGATACCAGAAAACTACTTCAGTGCAATACCCAAAGTGACTTTCCTTAGGCTGAACTACAATAAATTGTCTGATGACGGTATTCCCCCAAATGGGTTTAATGTTTCATCTATTCTAGATCTACAGCTGTCTCACAACCAGCTCACTAAAATTCCACCCATCAATGCTCATCTTGAGCACCTTCACCTTGATCACAACAGAATCAAAAGTAAGTGTTTATTGTTAGTGTGGGATCCTACCAAAACATAATTGTTTTAAAATATCTACTTAAGATGAAAGAGCATTAAAAAATGCTCTTTGAAAGAAAGAGATGAAAAATGTGCTGTAGATTTTAGGGAGATGAGGAAGGGGACCTCCCACTGGCCAGTTTTCAAGTCAGGTCTAAAGTATGACAACCAAATATGTGCATAGAAGTAATACCACATGTGAAAAATGTTCATATGCAAAGAGAAATAACACTCTGCAAGAAGATGAGAAATATGAGTGGGCTTAGGAGAATTTATGCGTTCACACTTCTCTATATACATACCAATAACCATTTTACAGGAACAAATAAAATTTCCCATGAAAAGGCTAGGAGTAAGTACGCAAGAAACAACAATAAAAAAGTGAGGGCAACAAGACAGGATATTCAACCTACATCTGTGTGACTGTTAGACTTCCAAAGTTCCTGAGCACCTCAGAGACTTCATTAAACTGACAGAGTTGGTGCATGCTCAGTTCTTCTGACTATTTCTCTGCCACCTAAATTGTGTAGTAGAAGCTTAAGGTGAGGTACCCTTAAAATAAAATGTTGGCTGTAGTGAACACAAACTATTTCAAATATGACCAACTAGAATGTGGATATTGAATATTCAGGTTTGAATATCCTCCCTATCTTTTGTTTACTGTGCACAAAATGCTGACACTGGGGTTTAGTTTTTCTGAAAAAATGTTTTCACTAACTTTACAGAAGCTTATCCTACTAAGTTTTATCTCCACAAATGTCTTCTAACATTTTCTATTTTGAATAAATGAAGCAAGATTTTCTACCCATGGCAACAGAAGCCTGTTATTATGTCATAGTTCTGGTTCCAGTACTGCTTCCAGATTCATACAGGTACAGCAGGGATGTGGTGGTTAGGGACACTGGGTAAAGTATCTGCCTATTAAATCCTACAGACCTTAAGTCTTTTGTTTCATGCCAAAAGCCAAAATCAAAGTGAAGACTTTTTGTTTGTCACTGCACAGAAGGCAACCAAGTTTCTAATTTGTCTTCCTGTTGTGATCTCATTGAATAAATGGTTCCTTACTCCTGTTTTGTGTCACTGTAGTTCACAAATATACTAAAAATAATGGTTTGGCTTCTGTATGAAACAAGGACATATCAAAGGAAGACACCTATTAATAATTTAGGTTAATTCACTGTATTTTGAAAAAAATATATATATGTAGGCAAATTTATAAAGAAAATTATCTTTTTTTTTTTAAATACAACTGGCACATATTTAAGTGGCCTGCAAGAAGTCTAACAGTTAAGTGGAGTTAGGGCTTATGACATATGTTGTTACTGAACATGTTTCATTGCCCCCTGGTTACAAAAGGTTTTATTTTAATTGCTTCACTGCAGGGCCTCAGGTGCAGACTTTATCTCCTGTCACTTTAAATGGACACTAAATTGAAATCAATGGAATGTAACCTGTCCAGTTTAAGAAGTGTTTTGCATCTAGGTAGTATTTAAGGAGCTGCCAAATTATCCTCCTTTCCTAAATGGGCTTTAAAAGGGTTGAAACCATGAAAATCAACCTGAGTAATATGTGCAAATTCAAGCCCTATTTTCCAATGACACAGAGATACCCATAGGTACTAAATTCATTACTAACTTAAGCACAATGTTGCTCTTAATCTAAAAAATAAAAAAGTTTTTACTCTTGGTAACTATGTACAAATTAGTACAAAGATATTTAAAAGTCAACCTGACATCTTAAATTAAATGTGGATATCACGTGAGGCACATTCTAGCACATAGCGTAATTGTTCAAGAGGTAAGGGACAATGAGAGTCTCCATGAGACACTGCACTGATAGATGATATCTCAAAGGGCATTTAGGATCACAAACAAAGAATGTATTCCCATCAGGTAGAACTAACAAGATGTGGCATTAATTCTGCAAATTGTTTTTTGTCTTCTTAAACCCAGGAAACTGACAATTAGTCATTACTTTAAGACAACCGATGTAAAAGATTTGAAAAAAAACCACCAAGAACTATAAAAGTCTGAATCTGGTTTCTTCAAAAAACAATCCTCCTGGAAGTTTATTTTTTACATGAGCACTACAAGCCATTTGTAGGATATTAATTCTCAAATACCTCTGCACACCTGACAATTGCTACTTTGTTTTCTCCTGGTGGCTCATAGTTACACTGCTGGCATTGCAAGAGCTCAGGCATCAAAACCTTTATGCAAATACTATTTGCCCACTTTTTACTGTATCTTATTGTATAACATCAGATTTTCGTGTTAGTCCAAGGTGCTATTAATCCAGAGACCACTTACGAAGATGTAAGGCAATATCCTGAAGCCCAGTAAAGTCAATGTTAGCCTCATCATAGGTCTCAGTGGAACTAGGATTTCACCTGTGGTCCCTTCCTCAAGGTTGTCAATGGGCAGAGGAAAAAAACTACTTGAAAGCCAGAAGCAAAAGCAACATGAAATCAAAACTAATGGCTACAACAGATACACACCGCACTTGTCCCATGGCATTGTAAAACACCCATATTTGCATATTTATTTATGAGATAATATATGTCAGGCTCTGGGCACATGCCAAATGATGCTAGGGGATGCAAAAAGAGGTGAAGGCATGAAACAATGATGTAGCAAGTGAGCAAGGGTAAGCAGGTGGTATTACAGTACTACCAAAGGAGAAATAAAAGCTGATGAACAGTGTGTTCCCCTAGAAAAACATCAGGAGACTGGGATAATTCCTCTGAGCTAGTGTTATTCAATATATAGAAAAATGGAGAAGTCCTTGGGCCATGTAGCAATGCCAGTCTATCAACATCCATTTTAGAATTTTTGGAAAGAAATGGTTGAAGTTACAGATACTGACCTACTGACAGTATAGTTGCTACAGTTGCTGCTGGCTTCTTTGCTGGAAGAGCTCAGGAAGGTACAGGTTTCCAGGCTGATCCACAGCTGCTTCACTTAAATACTATGTGAAGAGGAGAAAGGGAGTTCAGCTATCTGAGTTGGAATGCAGTCAGTGCAGATACAGGTTACAAGAACTGAACAGAAATACCCTCAAAGACATATATGTCAAAACACATCTATCTTCCAGATCAGCTTATTTTATGAATGTTTCTAAATTGTGAGTTTTGTTGGAAAAGAAACAGGGTTGTCTGTAGTACTTCAGCAGACAAACAGTATTAATCATTAATGAGACCCTCATTTTAAATATTGCACCATTTGTAATATCGACAGGTGGAATTCATCTTATTTGAATTAACCATCCTAAATTTTTGTACCTAGGTTGGGTTAGTCACACAGACCACCTACTCAGTTAATGGAGATACACAATTGCAGAAGGCAAATAATCCCATTTAAGGAGTTGTGAATCACCTTTTGGAAGTATTCAGTTTTCTCCAGAGTTTATAAACAGAGTCTAAGTGGTTTATTTTAATGGACACTTACCCTCCACATGGATAAGTTTAGGCAGGGTGAATTATGTAGATGGATTGCCATATCCCTCTTGTTTAAGCAAAATTCAGCTTATATATATATATAAATATTCTATGAAGAGGAAAGAGAAAGGTTTTTACTCCTCTGATAGTTTGGGTAGGATTTACTGTTCGTGGAAAGAGAACAATAAAAAATCAAATCACTTCATACCACACATCATCAAGAAATAACTTCTTCATAGGTGGCCTGTGGTTAGATAACTGCTGCCTCACTTTAAGGTTGGAGTAATTAACCCAGTGAAAACTGGTGCAGTGGGATAGTTTCTAGGTCAGAGAACAGAGATTTAGAACACGCTTGAAGCCGTCTTGTCTCCTAAGGACACGAGTGCTGACCTGAAAAGGCAGATATTTTCTGCTACATATTGTTGATTCACTTGTAAAACTTTTAATAACTGCTTTCATAAGGAAAACTCTTTCTCAAGCTTTCTACTTTGTAGTTTCACACATAAAAAAGAAAAAAAGTTGTAGCTTGTTTCTTCCAAGGATATCAAATGTTTTACAAACATTAATCAAATTTCACAATATAGGCAAAGGCATTTTGATATCATGGATATGATAAAATTTTTAGGCCTTGGCCAACTGGATGCATTTATCTAGTTTCCATGAAAAAGATAAAGTCCATTTCCAAGATGCTGAAAACATCTGGGCAGTTTTTCAAAACAGGGTAGGTTTCTTTTTGATTTGTTGTGGAAAAAAGAAATTGCTTACTTTTTTAAAATCATAACATTTAATCAGTTTTGGGGATTGTAATCAAAAGATGTGTACATATTTTCATTGTTAAATATAAGGGGTGAAAATTTTGGGGAGAAACCTTTTCCTATTTCTAAGCTGATAAAAAAAATGTACTCAAAAAAATGTTACTTGTTCTCCATTCAACTACTTATGTGGGTGATCTGGGACCAACAAAATCCTCAATCAGTCAGACCAATCACTAATTACCATAATTTGGTCAATGGAATTTGATACCTTTGATAAATACCTCTCCAGTGTCCTCTAGAATAAGGGCTGAAATAGAGCAGCAGCAACTAAAGGCCAGATGTGAAAAGCATTTTAGCCAAGTGACAGTGTAGAGGTAACTTAGGGGAGGCAATGTGAAGAACCCAATCTTTTCAACTCTTATGAAAATGGATAATGATATAAGTCATAGTTTCAAATTTTATTTGAACTGAAAAAAGTTATGTGTGATTGAGAAAGGATTTTAAGGACTTCTTGACATTCAGATTGGGAAGAAAAATATCCCATTGCAAAGTTATATTATTGCAATTAAAATAAACTTTACTGAAGAATTTGAGAGAATAGGAAAGTACAGAAGTTTAAAATTAGACACGCTACACAAAGAACTCCTATGACATAATACTGTTATCATTTTGAATGCAAGGTCTTCATTGGGAAATAATATCAGCTAAAATGAATGTACTAACATTACAGTAAGATGTTCAAAATCCCTCAGCATTAACCTTGTTCCACTCCTGAGGGCAGAGAGTTATTTCTCAATGCAGTTATCTGGTAGTTTTCTAAATTAGTTTCCTCTTTGTCCAAGGTAAAATTATGCATCTAGTGACCTATTCATGATTGGAACACATTAAATATGATTCACTGATCTAGATTGCATTATGTTAAGAGGCTTTTCTGCTTGATCAGAAAGGTAGTTAATGCTTAATTGAGCATTTTCCAACTCTGACAGGAGCAGATGTCTCACATACAAATGTCAGTAGAAACCTGTTTCACTTGTTTTCTGCATAAATTTTGTCTTCAGGAACCTTTCCCATGGAAATTACCTAACATATTGATCTACATTTTCAGGTGTCAATGGCACTCAAATATGCCCAGTCTCAATTGCCGTAGAAGAAGACTATGGTTTTTACGGCAACATCCCTCGTCTCCGATACCTTCGCCTGGATGGCAATGAAATTCAACCTCCAATCCCATTGGACATCATGATATGTTTCCGACTACTTCAAGCTGTTGTCATATAAGGATATTTCAGTGTCGCTCTTGTACTTTGAGGGTGTTAAGAGACAAGTTTTGCTGGAATGAAACTTGTTCTAACTCATAAATCAAAAAGTAACAGCTTTATTTTGACTTTATTTCTTTTTCTTTCCTTGCGTCTTTTCTACAGCTGAAAAGATTGTTCTTCTTGAACAAGAGAAGAAGAGTTTGGATGGACATGAAACATGTGCTTAACAATTTACCTAAGAATCACTAATGCAAATATATTGATTTGTCTGTGTAAGATCCCAAATATTCCAAAGCAAATTCTTGTCTACTCCACCTTTATTGTCAAATACTACAATGTCTATCCGGTTAGCATCATTGCTACAGAAAAATTATATTATTTCCCTATTTTGTTACATAGTAACTAACACAATGACTTTGGGTGGACTTGGCTAAACATGCATTCTGCAGAAGTCATGAATCTCGTGATTAGTTATCAGAACTGCCACTATTTTATTTTTTTTAAGATAGTGACTAATGGTGAACAACCACTTAGCATGTAAATGGCTCATAAATTGTTCTCAGTCTTGGAATACTGATACTTGTAAGGCATGAAGTATATAAGGCTCAGAGTCCAAAGCAATACACTCAATATATATTGTTGTATGGATTCAGTCAGTATTTGTTTTCAGATTGGAATGCACTCATCCAGCTCAAATCCAGGGACAAGGGAAAACAAGACGAAATTTTGGTCTGTCAAAGTGCCGATTTTCTGCTGTTTCATTCATCAGTATTCCACTTTTAGTTTTGACACTATTTTTTATGTAGTTTTGGGATGGTCATTTAATATTTGGTTCATTTTAGTTTCCATGGAGATAAAACTAAGAACAGTAATGACTATATATTTCACAGACCGGATGCTTCACAAAAATTGGAACGGCTAGTTAATATAATGATGATAAAGAGAGAAATAAGAAACTGAGAGATGTATTCCCTCCCAGTTATTTACTGAACTAAGCAAATATTTACATAGGAATTATATCAATTTAGGAAAATGCAATCAACTCAGAGCTTTCTGCTCTGTTTAGCTATCTACTGACTCATATGCACGTACATAATAACACTGGATTTTAGGGAAGTCCAGGTATTTAGAGTGCAGCACATTCACAATTCACTAAAAGGGAGACATCAGCAGGCATCATTTTATGAAATCTGGTTGGTTTTTTATTTTTATTTTTATAACATAATATTGGGATTTCAATACCCAACTTGAATATTAGAGTCAGTTGTTCACTGGGAGATTATGAATTTATTATTTTATTATTTCTGATAGAGAACCCAACAGACTATCCATCAGTCATATTATTTTAGTCTTGCATTTGTAGATAGAGGCAACTAGTTGCTCTTCGATAGCTTGCATCTATTCCAAATATTTTAAGACTGGTCTTAATAGCAAGCATTTAAAGGCTATGCATGTGGTATAGTTTTTTCTTTGAAGATGAAGCATTTTCTTAAAAGTAGACTTTTTAAAGGGTTGAGAGCTGCAATTTCTAGCACTCAGTCTCTTTTTATCTGAAAATCATGCCTTATTTTGTTCCAGTGCGCTTGTGGAAATAGCTCAGTATAGACACCCTGCATAGAAATAAGCCATTCGGAAATCCTATCCCAAAAACGTTTATTTTTGCAGTTCTTTTTATGTGAATGCTGATAAACTCCTGCCCTTATAGCAAAATATTTTCTGTATCTCTGTGTTCAACTTGTATGAAAAAACACAGATTTTAAAAGTCTCTACAATATGTATGCATGTTTAATTATGTTCTTTACTCAATAATAGCATAATAATTTATTTTTTGGAAAAAAAAATATGTGACAATACTACTAATTAAATTATAACAATAACTATGTGCTTTTACTTGGAGATTAATTCCTACTTTAAAGAAAAGAGCAAAGAACAAAAATTACACACTCCAGAGTGAATATTCATAGGCATATATGCATACTACTAACATTATTTACAGTTCTAACTGATTGTACAGAAAAGTGTCTTGAAGATCCAGCCAAAAATTATGGCCCTTTTTGGCATTATATACATATTAAACCAAAAAAGACTAACTCTTCCTCCAAAAGACGTCAAGCTTATATATGAGAAGGGATGATATGTAAAATCATACAGGGACACTGGAATATCAAAGTATTCAGTGTTCTTGATAGGAGCATTATGTGATGAAATTAGGGGCACATAATCTGATGAAATCACTTTTAGCAGTTTTTTTCCACCAGCTGGCCTGATATCAATGCATTTTTCCAATCAACTCTGCAGTGGAAAGCCTTATAAATTGGTTCTTCAAAGATCATTACTATTTTATGGAACAATCTTTGGACACATGCAGTTTAGTACTCAAGACCTGTCCTTGTTAAATGTCAGTTAATCTGAGTGAACACAAAAATTCATGACACATCTTTGGACAAAATTTTGTGGGGCTGAAGGGCTGCTGCTGCCAAGTGCTCTGTGTTCTGTACCTTTGATGCCACCCACTGACTACACATCTGGGAACTGCTTAATAAAGAGAAAATCCTCAGTATCCTCATTTAGGCTAATTTATACCATCTTGATTCCTTCTCCTATAACCAGCAGTATGAAGGAGAGCAAAAAACAGTTATGTTATTATAGTGAACTTCACAAGATAAATCAACCCCGGTTAGGTTTTGAGTTGCTTTACGGCATACATGTTCTATTTGCAGCAGACTTAATGCTCTTAAACATTCTGGGTAAGCTGGTGAAATTTCCCATCAGATTACAATAGCAGTCCTAAATTGCATTATTGTGCAGACCTACAGGCCTAAACAATGTAGGCTTTCAGCCATACCTCATTCAATCTGTTCATTATGCCAGAAGACTATACAGGAAAGTACAAAATACAATGTCCCTATGAATACTATGTAAAAAACATCACCGTGCTTGAAAGTTTGGTGTTAATTCTTCCTAATCCAGGACTGGCCTAAGACTCCCCCCTGATATTTCCTGGTTCAGAAAAAATGGCAATCTCTTCCACTGAAAGAAGGGAGGAACAGACCTCTTAACTGACCTGATGGAACCCACAGCTGCCTTCACAAAACCAGCATTTCTCTTAATTGTCAGAGCACATCACAAACAGTTTTTAATGGAATATCACGTAAAGAAACAAAGACATTTACAAGCGTGAGAAGCTGAGAACAGAGCAAGTCACTGTAAACACACTGCAGTTGTGGCCAATCCCTAACCAAACCACAAACACCTAGTGCTTTGCCAGAAATGAGGATTACATGTGAGTTAATTTTGAAATGATGGTCGCTAACACAGATGTGGTATCACCTCAGCCCAGAGTACAGACAGTTCCTCAGTAAAGAAAAGTGTTAAAGCAAAGTGAGAGGCTCAAGAACAGCGAAGCACCCAGACGTTTCTGACAAATCTGCCAGCTTGATTGGAGGCTGGATGCTTAATCTATCAAAAGACCATGTGTTTTTATAACACAGCTGTCTCTGCCAGGAGAAAAATCCTTTATAGATGCTACCAGCATTAAGATTTCAGCCATATGCATGAATCTCCCTGCTTCATACTCTTCTCTGGCACTTTCTGTATCTTTCTCAATATGCCAAACAGTTCACTACCACTTTCATCTTCAGTAATTTTAATGAAAAACACCCCCACACCAATCATCTGCAGAGATGCCTGTCACCACAGCAGCTTGTATGACACCTGAAGGAACAAACACAAACACTAAGAGGTAACAATTTGGAAGAAAACTAGAAAGCCAAGTTGCATGTTTGTAGTTATTAACTCCAACTCATACTGTGTTACTGAAGGGACTTTCGTTCACCCTTGGTGCACCCAAATGGTTTCCAGTCTTTGTCACAAATACTTCCTATCATTTTTCCAGTCTAGAAAAACTATTTTCTGGTATTATCTTTCAGCCAGTTTCATTATCTATCTGAAATCAGACTGCTGTACTACCTAAACTACTGTGCTGGGTGCTGAACAGCAAATATTCCACTTCTGCCGTGTGTAGCAGAGAATCTCTGGGATTGTTGGAGTCAGCTAGGGAACACCCTTCTTCTTGGCTGAAAGTCTTCCCCGTATTTGTATTATCTTTTTTTCCCCGCAGAAATACTTACTTATTTAAAAGTAAATACTTTATGGCGCCACACTGTGTGCGTAGTGACATTCAGGACTAGTATTTACCACTTCAGGTCAAGTGTATGAGACAATATGCATCATTTGCATCATGTTCTGCTTTAGCTAATTTACCTTCTTCCCCATTAGTAAAGGTAATGTAGCTTCTTAGTCCTGTGTTTGGTTTGTCAGTGCCAGTTTAAACAAATCTGTACCATAATGCATCCAAAAACCTGCCCAATACAGCTGTTTCTCACATCCTGTGTCATGATTGCCAACAGCTTAGGATTCCTCTTATGGTTTTTGTCTTGGTTTCTGCAGTGCATGCATTTGACCAACCTATCTGCCTATCAGCTTGATTCAGTTTTGTTTCTTTGGTGTTTTTTTAGCTTAAGCGTGTGTATGTGTTCTGCGCTAATGGCTCTTCTGATTTCATCTGTTTCCTGGCAGCTCAACTGCATCTGGTTTTCTCCAAGGGAAGCACTGGCCTGACTGCTGCACTGGTACCACAGCAGAACACCCTGCTCCACCACTCCCAGCCTTCACACCTCCTCCTATGTGTGTGCACAGACCCAGGCTGATTCTCTCATGCAGATAGAGTCTACCTGGAAATCTCTTTGCCTAGATTTCCCCTCCCTGCCCCCAGTATTTTCTGTAGGAAAATTAGGAAAGAAATTGGAACCACATCTTCAAAAACCAAATGCTGTTTCTAATTAGGTAATGAAAGCTACATGTGGAATCAGCAGCTCTCAGTGAAGCTAGGCTTTTCCAATAAATCATTTATTCATTAAAATGCCCTATCACAGTTTTTCTGAATTACTAGAAAATTTGGAAAAAAAATATGCAAATAGTTTCAATCCCAGGAGAGAAAAAAACCAACCACCAAATAGTGCTTATGTTTCTTATTTAATAATCCTGTTACTAAGACATCCATGTAGCATGATATACTCTTCTCCAGGGTATGAAACCCTGGAATTTGTCTGAAATTTTACTCCTACTGCCAGGAAGCCTATTTCAGGGAGGGTAATCTCCTAGCGATGCTCTGCTTTGTTTGAGGACTTGAAATAATCCACTGATTCTCTACTCTAGCAGTGAGGATAGCCTTTATGGTATTATAGGATCTAGGCTCAAATCCTTGTCTGAATGAGAAGCAGAGCAAATTGGCATGTAGGTCTTTTTATTTTTCCCCGAGGAGGTTGTTTTGAGCACCAGACTAGAGGTTCACTCTGTTTTGTGAATCTTAAGATTTGTTTCTTTTAATGCCTGGAACTACTTCAAACACAAAAAATTGATAGTGCCCGGTCCCTACACTGCTTAGCACCAGAATAGGCAGGAGCTATTCTGCTGAAGTTACAACAAAGAGAAAGTTACCTGGCATAGGGTTCCCAAGTTCCCTGCCTCTGAATTGCTGGCCAAATGGGGAAGTGAAAGCTATTGGTGAAGTTTTTTCTCTGGAGGTCATGGTGTTTTGGATATTTAAAAAAAAAAAAATAGTCATTTATGTGTTTGTTTTGGTTTGATGCAAGTTCTTTATCATTCAAATTAATATACAACATATAAACATGGTGTGAGGTTTATTTTCCATTTTGATAAGAAAAGAAGATGAAAATATTTAATTCTTAGTCAAATAAACATAAATATTTTTATATTGGTCTGACCATCAAACAAACAAACAGGAAAGCTAATTTTCTATTCTTGAGCCAAGATTTCCATGCTTTCCTTTTTTCCTCTGTTTTTTGTTTTTTCACATTTACTTTCTGTCTGGTGTCACATAACAGACCAATCTATGAGGTATCAAAGAACATTAAGAATGATTTTGAGTGCAATATTATGCATGCTTCTTATTCCCCTCAAAGCATTAGTAAGACTTCTGTATTTTTGACTTTTGCAACCTCTCTGTACAGGCTTCCTTTTCTGTGCTGCTTCAACAGCACTTGTTCTCAATGTTTGTGCAAGATGCCTGTGCATGAAATACAGCACTCCTGTAGATTCAAGGCTTTCTGTAGTGCCTGCTTTCCTCATATTTAGACACCCACTACCTACCTCCTGAAGCTCTTGTGGAGCTTAGATACGTCCTTAGTACTGGGATTTTTCCTGGTGTTGATGCTGTGAAGGATGGAGCAGGATAAGTCATGTTACTGATGAGCTGCTTCTAACATGGGACATCTGGGTTGATGGAGCAATGACAACCTGTGGGCCTTGTGAGGAGCTGGAGTAGGTGGCCAGCAGCTCAAGGTTATGAAGAAGTTGAACTGAGTGGTAGTAATCAAGGCAAGAAAGGGGTTCAACAACTAAAGCCTATTTTATCACAAACATGTGGAGTGGAAAATCATCCAGTTCAAGCTAAACAGAGATGAAGATGTAACTAGGGCAAACTGTCAGACTTACAAGTACATGCAAATATTTGTATAAGTGGGAAACAGAAAGGCAACAATTAGCTCTGTCTGTCTGAGAATCAATCTACAATGATGAAAAAATCCACGTTTTTAAAATTTGTTTCAAGCTTGGAGGATCCTAATATTAGTTATATAAGTCCAAAAACCCATCTGATACATTCTACTTGGCACGTTGGAGCCCTATAACAATTCCATCAAATTTGGGAAAAAAAAAACCCTAAATCCTTGGTTATCAGCCATGTTTTCTGTCAGCAGTTACACATAACAGTTCCCTGAAATATATTTTCTTTGACAGCAGACATTAACCTTAAATCTGTCAAAAGAAAGCAGGAGACAAGTCCACAACCTCATCTATAGTAATATCAGCAAACAGTCCCCTTTTGGTGAGAGCTGCATGGACACTGGAGGGCAAAAATATTTCTAAAGTAATTGCCTCACTCTTTTTCATGTTTTCTTCAAGCAGTCATACCCACAGATTGAACTATACAAATTTCCCTGAACTACATGGAAAAAAGACTACGCAGTTCTTGCACTTTGCTTCCCACAGGAAAGGCTGGAGAGTGAATCAGGGGCAAGGGAAGGAAAGATCATGATCTGGCTGGAGAAATTTTCATGGCAGCCCCTGGTGACTGGATACATGAGCCAGGCTTTTTAGATTGGGATGTCTAAACAAAACAGGGCGGGGAGGAGGCAACTTAAAAATAGGGAATTCTTAATTAATTTCGTAGTGTTTACAAAATTGTACTTTATCCATGTGCAACAAGACTAAAAATTTCACCCTTTTTTAACCAAAGCTGAAATTCTCTATAATCAGTTACTTGAGGAACAAAATTTTAGCATCATCACTACCTCAGCCTCGTCTGGTCTAGTGAGTCCATGTAATGATCTGCCACAGCTGCATTTAACATTTGCATGATTTTCTGATAACATATGATGATTTCTCCCTTCTTGTTTACCTTCTCAAAGGTAAACAGCAGCTTGGTGACACGGATGAGTTTGTGACATTATTATTTTTTCATACTGACCACTGTGATCAGATCTAAACAGTCATCAGTCAGCTCTTCCAAGTCTCCAGAAACTGTTTAAACATAACAGTTCAGGCACAGCCCAGCAGTTTGAAGTGTTGCTGAAAGCTCATGTAAACATTCTTTGTTTAAAAAAAAAAAAAAAAAAAAGTGCCTCTCCTTTGAAAGTTGTTACTGTTTTCAGGGACAATATGTCAAATACTCCTACACTTTTATTAACTTTCTCATAATTTCATAAACCACTTCCAGAACAGTTCTGATGGATTCATGTTCCTTATTTAAAAGACAATAAACTTTGAACAAGAATATCTTATCATTAGCAAACAATTTGAAATGTTCTAGATAAATCTTTTCACACTGATCTGCTAGAAGACATGTTGAATATTTGGATCCCATTGGAGTGAAAACACTTACCATTTCTAAGTTGACCCTGCTTCGCGTGAACATAGAGACACATATTTTAATTTTAAGATTGTTTTCAAATTCAACAAAAAGCCTGAAGAACTGGGAATCGCCTGAGTTTGTGACTGCAGTCTATTGCATTCTTGTTTGCTGGGAATGGAAATTCCTGTTCTTACAAGAGAGTAAGCCTTCAGACCAAAACCTCTTTACTTGTCTAAAGATGAGTGGGACATGCTGAAGTCCTGTGCTTTCTACAGATAAAAAAAGCTGAAAGCGCCTCAAATTACCTAGTTTATAAAGCCCTTGATCAGGATTAGGTAGTGCTTCCCCCATAAGGTCATGTAGTTATTGTCAGGTCATTGTCAGTTGCTGCTGAGCTATGAGCAGATACAAACAGTGCAGAAAGCAAAGTGAAGCGATAAGAACAAATAGGAAATCAGTTAATATATGGCCAAAGTGGCTGTGAGTAGTATTCTGTACTTAGAAAGTTATATTAGCCTTTGTTGCACTGATGGTCTTTTCTAATAGAAAAAAAAAAAAATTGCTCTTTTATACAGTGTTATAGTTGCAGAAACTACCTGTTTGGGGAGAATTCTTAGAGATCTCAATAATCTGTGCAGGAGCTTCAGTTGTACTTGGCATCAGTTTTACACAGTACTCCCAGATATATGAAAAGATTTATGTTGTGGCCAATGTCTGGCCGAGTAACAAAACAACTGTATTTGTCATTTGTCATGTCACCAATATAACCACAATTTGACAAGGGAGGAGGCAAAGGAAGTCAAGTACTAGAAGAGAGAAGAGATGTGAAAAAGGAGACTAAGGAGGGAAAAGAGGAGAAGGAATTTGGGATAGGAGGAATAAAAGAGAAAGAAAGAAAAGAAGGAAGCTTGAGAGATGCTTTTTTAGACATCCCTTTGCATTAGAATAAAAGATGAGGGGAGGAGACACAAATACCTCAAATGTTTTTTGGGAGGAAAGCTGAGAGCCTGGAAGCTTGGAAACTACTGCAGCACATTACCTCTTGTAGCAGTACTGTGGTCTTTCCTAAAACTTTTGACTAGTAACACCTCAGCCTAGTCTAGCTTTACTTCTTTTGGGAACTGGCAGGACAGCAACAGCTAATAGTAAGTGTTTAATATTTGTAATGCTGTCTAAAGTGCTGTGATTAATATGTAATCCAACATTTGAGCTCTGTCCAAACACGAAGAAACTGTGCCAAAGTGAAAATAAGACCCATGGGCTTTCTTCAGATCATGCATTACTATATTCTGTGAGCTGTTTCATGCTGATGTGGAGTTGCCTTTTAGAATGATCTCCAGAAGGAATATAGTAATATGCCACAACCATGAATTTCGTTAAAGATTTGTTGGAAACCACATGAAGAGACAATGTCAGCTGGCAAATCAACTCTGCAGTGTTCTCAGGCTTAACCTTTATCATGTAAAACATATGTGCTTAGTTTTATCAGCTAATGTTTCAAACACTGGTTGAGATAAGATCCATGGTCTACTAATTTTCAGTGGCCCTCTAACTTGGGTTTTTCAGAAGTGCTATGGCCCCTTAAATACTTTCAGGTGCTGAATCATGGCTCAGATGTACAAGCTCAAGAACAAAATTTTCTTATTTGCTTGCCTCTGCTTACCTTCAGGCAAGGAAAACCTCCTAATTTTTTCTAGGAATACTAGAAAAAAGAGGATACATACTGAAGGAGAAAAGTCAACATTGGATTGTTATAGAAACAATATTTAAAGCAGTTCTAAGTACAGTCCTAGCACCGGTTAATCATAAAACCTTTGACACGTTCACTCTTGTAAATGGCATGACTGTATATCTGTCTTATTCGTGATGGGTAGACAACTAGATGGTTAATCTTGAATAATATGGAGCAAATTCAAATTTAAATTCAGATTGCAGAATATCAGAAATCCAACTCACAGAATTTTTTCACTGGAGACCAGGTTATTTTTCCAGAAAAACATTTTCCAGGCTTTTTGTTTGGTTGAGATTTTTTGTTTGGTTGTTGTTGTTTAGTTTTATGGGGTTTTTTGTTTGGTTGGTTTTTTTGGTGGTTTTTTTGTTTGTTTGTTTGTTTGTTTTTTTTTTGTTTTTTTTTTTTATTGCAGATAAACTTCTGATCTTACATCCTTTGGGGTTCCAGGAATCTAAGAGTGAATCCCTTATTACATGGATAGATTGGGTTGCTTTGGTCCCAAATGGATTTCAGTCAACAGACAAACAGTGAAACCAGCAGCACTGTTTCGAAGCATTTTGACAGCAACAGCAACAAAACTCAGCTGTTCCCTTATCCTGGATTATGAAGTCAGTGAGAAAGTCATTCCCAGGCAGTGAGGGTGACCTCAAGGGCTCCTGTTAATAGGTGAAGAGAAAAGAAAGGGGAAAAAGGAAAATTGCAGGTATTTCCCGAAATCCTTTTCTAATTTAAGAATATCTAGAACAGCGTAAAAAGAGATTAATTCTGAGGACTGAATTTCAGTGACAAACAGGAGGAACAGCTGAGGACAAAGGACACAACAGCTCTTGTATCAAACTCCTCTACCCACAGTATTGCTTTTTGGCTCAACATTAACAAAACAACATTTTTATTTAAATACATAATCTAATTATTGAGAAAAAATGTTGTTCTGGATCATGCATTCCCTCTCCACATCTCCACATCTTCTTGCCAGGATCCCACAGTAGTAGGGTTGTTCTTTGTGTCAATGGAATATGATTGAGTGACACACGTGTTCATTTCAGCATGTTGTTTTCCAATCAAATATATGTGTAGCACACAAAAGAAACATAGTGCATACACATAAGACACGAGGTAGAGGAAGAGGCATAAAAGTGAAGAAAAGATATTATGAAATGAAGACTTCTTGAAACTGGTTTTAGTTAGAGAAAAATGAAGCTTTTAACCATAATCAAGGCTTCAAGCTATTCCGGAAATAATCCAAGAGAAATGAAATAAGAATGAGGTACATGAAAGCTTCTGGGTTTGCAATAGTAACAGCTGTGTCTAGAAAACTTGGGCAAGGGGGGTTGTTATTCAAATATGTCTGTTTTAAACAGTATTTTCAATTCAAGCATGCATATCAGTCCATTAAAAAAAAAAAGAAAAATTCCAGTGCTAAACACACAGGACAAACACCATGTGATATACAATAAACAGCCTTATAATCAAACACTATGTGATTAGTGCAAGAACTGAATGCCAAAAATATGTTGTGATTCCATGAAATATACCCTTAAGGATTTGTGAAAAAGAATAGATATTCTAGGACGTATGCCCATTTATCCCGTTCTGTTACACATGAAAGAAATTATATTAAATCAACCGAATATCTGGAAAAAATTAAACCATCATCTCTTATTGGCAAGCCTAAAGGAAAAATTCACAAGAAAGCACAGTTTTATATAATAAAAGTTCTCATGTTTCATGGAATAAAAGGGAAAAAAATAACTGCCAAAGGGAAAGGTTTTGTTGCCTTTGGTTATTCTTCTTCTCAGACAATATATTATATAGTTCTCCTCTGCTCCCTTTTATTATTGTTATTCAGTGATCTAAAGTTGCAGACATAGTACTCAGAGTTATTTAAATGAAACCATTTCAAACTCTATCGCAGAAAGTCTTACAGGAACAAACTTTTCTCTCTAGCAGCTGATACATTGACAGTCGTTGGCACTATACAGTAGCAACCAAAAACAACTGGTCCCCTCAGCAGGATTCTTTTTAATGATAGAAATGTCTGGCTTTTTTACTACCCTCAAGTTCTGTTTAAAGTAGCATGTGGGCCAAACCCCACCTTTGTTAATGGTATTTCAGAGGTGTAAATGAAAGCAAGGAGTTTCTCCAGCAGACCAAACTCACCATGGGCTCCAAATGATTTACCTCAGAGATGGCTTTAGTTCACTGATGGAGTTTTATAAGTCACGCTGTACTGTTCCTTAATTTATATTTAGTTTTGGCATATCATACCTGTGCATTAGTTACCATTAAACCACCATAAAATATTCAGAGCTCAACTTTCACTTAATTTGCACTCTGATGTGAAAATCTGATGATTTTCACCATCTGAGGCTGTGTTATTCAGACTTTACTAAGAAAACGTAATCTATGAATGGCAGAGATTACAAATGAAATGCACACTTCCATGTCTGCACAACAGAGATAAACTGAAATTTCGATTTTCCTTCAAAAAAACGATTGTGTGAGAAACCGGTGGTTCAGCATCTTCTTTATGGGTTTAGCAGCAACATGTCTGCCCTGGTGGTGTCTTCTTACATCTCAGGTCATTATTCAGCAGGTCTTAGTCCTTCCCCCACTCTCCACTGAGCCCTGCTGATCTCCCATTGCTCATTTTCCTTTGACAAGTCATTTTTTTTTCATGATACTGGACCTTTAGTTTCTGTGGTAAGGATTTCATGATCTCCTGCTGAAGGCTATCTTAGAGAAATTAGAATTTGTAATAGGAAAACATGGAGCTTACTCTTTTTCTTCTGTAATTCTCCATAATGCTATTTATATGTCTCCCTTACAGCTGTTACTTTCTCTCTCACCTCTTCTTTTGGAACTCTTCTTCTTCCTGTTGGGATCAGAGTTTTGTCACTATGTGCTATATTGTTTTCTGTGCCTGAACTATTCCTATGCCCGATTTTTGTCAGTATTTTTATAAAGGTCAGTTATTAGAATCTCTTATTTCTGGTCTCCGATACAGCAATTCCTATTGGTTTTTCCTTTTTGCTCTTCACATTTGATTATTCAAATACACTTCATACATTAAAAATGTTCAGTTTCAAATTGTCTTCCTTGCCTATCATTTTGATCAAAGCAGGCTATATGTGAACATTTCTACTTTCTCTCTTTCCCCAGCTGATGAAGTTCAAGCTTCTGCTTTTCATGTAGGACAGGTTCATTTGGAGCAAAAATTTCATTTACTTACTCTCACATAATCCAATTAATAAATTTCTGGGATTTTACTCTAAAATTAGTAGATACTTTTCACCATCACTGGACAGCTGCTCCAGAATCTATGGCTCTTACAGTTAGAAAACTTCTAAGCTCCCACCTGAATTTATATGTGGCTTATGTAGGCTCTTTTGCCATGTGCCAACAGATTTATTTTTTTCCATACAGTGGACTAGCTGAGTACAAAAAGGAATCAGCAAAATAACTGTGGGCATCTGGGCAGACAGCACTATAATCACCACATTGCTCATCAAAGGAGAGAAACAGAAAGAACACACCATTTATACAATGCAATTTAACAGTTTCCCTTGTGCTTGGACTGAGAATTTTCCTCTGCACCAGAGCTGGAGTAATTGCCTCATTCTAAAGCTGGATGAATCTGGATTAATCTGGGTTTCCTGGCTTCAGGACACTTGCGCAAGCTGAAACTTCCACATGAATGATTCCCTCAGATGTTCATTGGTATAGCCTTGTGTGAAAACAGGACATTAGCCATCTTGAAGTAGCACCGAGACACACTACATCTGCACTTACTTTGAACCCTAAAACTTTTCTTTTCCCTTCCATGTCTCATCCAGTCCTTGTGTATTTTCCCAACACTTGCTTAGATGTAATGCTGAAGTTCTGGGTTCTCTCTTCTAGATGATATACAATAGTGAATTTTCCCTCACAAAGAATTTTACCTGTATTTTAGCTATATGAGCTGTGTGTGTTAGATAAAAATCTTTCATCAGCTTTAATACTTCATTTCAAACAAAATAATCACAAAGTATTAATTTAGGTATTTTTCTTGGATATTTGCCGTTAAAAATATGAATAATATCTGACCTGGAAAATGGTAGAGAAATTCACATTTTACTCTTCAACCAATGATAGTATCCTTTATTGTCATGCTAACAGTAATCTGCACTTTTGCTGAAATGCCATCTGAGTTGATATTTTCTATGGGGCAATATTTTTTTAGGGATGTTTTCCAAATATTTAATTGATAGAAATAAAGGTCTGGCTAACACTGTATTTCATTCTTGTTCACGGTCATATTATTTTATAGATAATAGATAGAACATCACTGTAATTCTAACAGCTAAAGAAAATTAATATTTTTCCTTAAAGCCATGAGAAAAATCTAGATTCTCACATTTTTTGTGCATTAGTGTCTCAAAGGACATGTTCCCAAGTCTACTCAAAAGAAACAGTTTCAAGCAGAAATTCAAAACAAATAAACAGAAATACTGGCTAAGGGGTGGTGTGTCTCTTATTTACAGTGCCAGATGTCCTGGAGTCAGGCTGTGGTTAGCCATGGCACATACAAGCTATGTCTGTCTCACTCTGTGCGACTGGCTCGAGTACTTCTGCCCCACATTCCCGGATTGCAGTATCCACCTCCCACACTCTCCACCAACTGCCACAGTTCCTCCTGTACCCCTCAATTGTGTTAGTTGGGGCTGGTTGGCTGCTGTGAACTGGAACCAGGCAACCAAAAGCTGGAAAGAGCCTGAAAAGTTGTGTTGTAGTTGGCGTTGGATAACCTAACAAAACCCACACTCTCTCAGAAGCTCTACTGGGAAATACATTTTTGATTTCAGTCTGGTTGCTCCCCCATCAGATGAGCTAGTGCTGGTGTGGGTATAACTATTATATCACTCAAACTACCTGCAGTCTTTCCTCTGACACTGTGAATGCTGTATTTTGCTAGGAGGAGCTGTAAGGAGGGCTTCTCAACCTGGTGTATCTTCTCCCTTCCTCCTCTTCCCACAACCTGGCACCACGGGTCATCCCATGGGCCATGAGCGTGAAGCTGCTCCCCTCTTCTATGGCTTGTTGAAAACTTTTGGTGCTATTCCTGCCACTGCAGGGTAAGCCTGGAAATGTATTTAAAAATATATATATTTCAAAGTAAGAAACTGTTGGTTAACAGAAAAGGAAATTTCCTATAGAATGGAGACTGCTATGAAACACAGAAAGGGTTTTGCTAAAACAATCCCAAAAACTTACTCTACAAAAACATTTCAAAAATCATTCCTGTGTTACTGGAATAATGGGAAGAAAAAAATTGTAGACAATCAGTTGGATTGGCAATAACAGTATTGCTGAAATTCAGCTCAGCTCTGGATATAGTTATGGATCTATTTTGCTACAATGAACTCAATTATCAACTGCAGCTCTGTTTTAAAATATATCTATTTCAAATAAATTCATTTAAAAAAAGAATCTGCCTTACAGGACAGTATATATTAAAAACTCCACAAGTAGGGCCACAATTTTAATATTTTATAAAATGCTATGAAATATATTCCAATACTATATATGTTTTATTCTTGCCTTTTGGAATGCGATAACAATATTTTAAAAAGAAAAAAAAAAGTTAAAATAATTTTTAAGATAAAAATCCCACCTTTTCCCTTTTTTTCCCTCTTGATTCCCCAGGAGATTCAAAAGATGAATATATTTCCCAATAATGTCAGTAGAGCTTCCCTTAACACCAGTGCCCTCAGAGCCCGTAACTTGGCTACTGCTAGAAGAAACAATCAAAAGGAGACAATTCATAGATGCCATGGAAGGATGTAACTGATCCTACGATATCATGAATACCAAGTGCATGCCTGGTACACTGGTGCCTGAGAAAAGTGTGATAATAACCAGTTTATACAACGCACTAATAATTTCCAGATTATGTTCTGAAGTTTGGAGTAATTATGACTTCTTGGGATTACTGTAGGTGACAATTACGTGCTAATAAGTTGTACTAATGTAGTAAAACTTAAGACACTGTGAGTAATTGATGTTCATGCATTTCGTAACAAATTCAATAAAAGCAGAAATAATTTTTATGTGACAACTGTAGCATTATGTGAAGGCATTCAAATGCAAACAGTCACGTTATCCTGTTTAGGAGCATTTTTGAACAAGCGCATTAGAGGGTATAAACCTCTGCATGACGTGCAGTACAAAATGCAAGACTGTGTACAATTTCATATTCAAACATCATAGGAAATGGCTAAAACTTAGCTAATGAGAAAATCAACTAAAATTTATGTCCTCAATTTCAAATTGACTCAAGACATTGAGGACATTATGACCATTATTATGCTACATAAAATCTTTTACAGCCTCTACCCATGAAATAAGAATAATATAATAGTCTTCACTATTTCTTTTGAACAAATGGGTATGTCAACATACAGTACACAATAGAAGCCTGTGCTCTAGTGAATTCCAAATCCTTGTCTTATTGAACTTTGTTTCTGATTTATTTTTCTGTCCCAAGCAAAACATCATACATCTTTTAGCGATAAATATGATAACCCAGCTCTGAACTGTACTTGTTTAGCTAAGCAAAAACCCTCTGAAGTTTTCCATCTCTAGGGCCAGGAACTGCATTTTCCTGAAAGGGTCTAACACCAACCAGTCCACAGGCTGTGCTGGAACAGCAGACAATAGTTCTAGATGTTAATAAAAACCATTCTGCCACACCACATGCTTGCATAGTCAGCAGTGCTATCTTATGTTCAACTATGATTGGAGGAAGAACTGAGATTCCTTTCCCAACTCCTTCTGAGAACTGATGCAAATTATACCTCTTAAACAGCAAACTGTAAATTTGGTTTTAGAAGAATGGCAGTCTGTCTAATGTGAGTGGAATATAACCCAAGTATGTGAGTCTGAAGCTCTGACTCCCATCTTTGGCTTCATCGGGAATTTCTGAAACTGCCCTCATTAACAAGACACAGTATAACCTTCATGTATCTGTGTGCATATACATAACTGATAGACCAATGAAGCACAAAATGCACATTTATTTTCACCCAATTAATTTCAAAAGTGTGAAGGGATTAGTAGCAAGGTAGAAGAAACCTGACCCATTGTGATTTCTCCTGCAAATCTTCAGAAAGTACATCTCCATCTCTCCTCTGCATATTTAGATGGAACAAGGAAAAATATTATCTTAAGCACCAATATCAGTTTAGATTATATTTCAGTATTACATGCAAGTTGTGTCCAAACTGAAATTACAAAATATTCTGAGAAAAATATATTCTCTTGAGACTTTTGAATCAAATATAAAGAAGTGCAAGAAATACAACTTATGATAAAGGCTATTTCAGCACTGCTTTAGCAGCATTTGAATAATCAGAGTTCTCCGATTTTCTAAAGTGCTTTTCTAAGCTAACCATATGGTTTATTCATATATAATACATAGTAAGAATCTGACAAGCTTTTCATCTGCTTGAAAATTTATAATGTACAGGAAGAGTGAGCAGCATGCTGTGATGGATTTAACTTATGGGCTGATTATACAAACAAATGGTAGAGAGGTAAAATTGTAAAAGTATTTAAGGAGGATCTTTGAATTTGACTGGACTGTCATGCCAGCAACCCTGGCTAGAGGTGATTAAAAATCATCTTTTGGATCAGGCTCATAGTTTGCAACAAAGATCAGTAGTTTCAGAAGAAGATATTGAAGGCTCTAAATCACTCTTTCCAAAAGCAAAGTGGGATCCATCCATTCTTGTCATTGTAACTGTGGATTTGTTGTTTGATTTTATTCCAAATGTTCCTGATCCCTGTTAATGTAAATGCTTTGTTCTTAGCAACTAAGAAATTCCAGGTATACTGAATGCAATGAGGAATCAGAGTCTAAATAGTCATGGGCTTTACATATGAAAGAAAGCAATATTTTGGGTGCTGATTTAGAAAAGCATCAGAGTTTAGTAGACCAGATTGCATAAAAATACCTTGAGAGGTCATTGCCAGTAGTCAATATTAACCAGATCCAGCATATATCTGCCAAATTTTAAATAGGCATGTTTTTTTTTCTGGAAGATAGGGGGGAAAAAATGCAGCCAGACAGCACAAAAGAGCAACTATTAATATTTGAATGGCAGGAAAAAAAGTCTTGTACTACAAGATCTGACACTTTAACCTGCCTACATCAACCATGGAAGTAAGAAGTGACAATAAAAGTAACTTCAAAGGAGAAGAATAACAGCTTCTAACGGTATGTGAATTGAAAGGGAATTTGTCATTGAAAACCAAAAATCAGGCAAATTGATGTGAGAAATAAGGTACTTCAGTTTTTAGTCATTTCTGTGACTCATTAAAAAGCTTTTTTTCTGCCCTGAATCCACTGTTTATGTAGAAGTTATTTAGTATAAACAAGACTTTACTAGTAAAAAGGATTCTAGCCATCTCACATTTTCTGTTTAACTCTCTTTTTCCTCCTGTTTATGGTGCTTTGCACAAGGGATGGAACAGTTGGAGCGCTCTAAATCCTTCTTTTGTACTTTGTTTAACTTTGATGAGCAAAAATGGAAATGCTAATCCCTTCTGCAGACACATGTTTTCCTTCCTTTCTCCTTCTCTCTGAGACGTTTGTTTTTCTGTTCTGTGGTCTTTGTTCCCTAGTCCCAGTGAGGTTCATATGATGCATTCCCTTTCCCAGGGTCCTAGGGTGACCGAGGTTCCACAATCCAGCAATTCATGAAATGCAAGTGATACTGAGACAGGCAAAGGATATATCAAAGCAGCTTCCTACCTCTCTGTCCTCTTACTATGCCTTTAGAACAAACAAACAGAAAGAATCAGGATGTTCAATATCTCAGAAGAAAACACTCTAAAATACTGGCCTGAATTTTAGCCCTGAAATTGATTGTAGCCAAGTTCAATGATTGCAGAATTTCACATTGTGATTTCTCTTTGTTCAATATAATTCTAAGCATGTGTTTAAAGTTGAAAAATAAATCATAAATAAAGATTTAGTAAATAATAAAGTCACACATCAAGAACAAGATAAAAAAGACCATTAGTTTGACATGAAGCAAACTCACTGGCACCGTATATAGCATCCATGAAAATGTTGGAGGATTCTAGAATTAAAGACTTGATGGAAGTAGTAAATCAAAGAAGATCGATCTAGGTGCAAAAGGGGAAAGCTTTTTGCTACGCACCTAGGTACAGTTCTTCATGAATATTCAGTGAACATAGTTTGGAGTGCTAAATGCCACTTTTACTTAGAAAACAAAAACATTGGTTTAGATCATGTACATATATGAAGGTTAGAAGGTATTGGTTGAAAAACTATATATTAAATTCTAAAATAATTTTTTACAAGTTCATAATAATAAATGTCTTTCCAAATAGTTTAAAATGTCTGTAGAAAGACTACTTTGTGATCTTTTCTCAAACATAAAGTCAAGGAAAACAAGGATTTATTGTGGCCATTTTATTAATAACTGTTACATGTGTGCCACCCAAATAATCTGAAACCTGACCCAAGTCTATAAGAGTTTGTAATCATCTAAAAAGAGCAAAATTTTCAGAAATTAAATAATACATATAAACCACTAACCAAAGTGACACAGTGTATAACATTTCATAATTTGAACTATCAATTCTCTCCTAGTATATGAAAAATAAACTGTGTATTATAAAGATCTTTTAGGGAAACCAAACAAAATTGCTTCTTCTATAAACAATCCTTGCATAAATTTAAATTTATAAATAATCTGCCAAAAATATAAATTTTAGTTTAAGACCATTGATTTCTATACCCACTAAGGTGATACTTCTATAACATTTTTTTTAGGAGTAGATGGCTCTTGCACCTGCTTGATGAGCCTATCCTATAGCTTGGTTTACACCCAGTTCCTTATACCAATTCAACCTGAGTACATTTTGCTGAATTCTTTTGTAAGTGCCCTATATTCACTTCTTCATACTAAAATTAATGTTATCAAGCAAATGCTAACATCGATATGTTTGTTACCTGCATTTTGGTCCTGAGATATAACATATCTTGGGAAACTAATGCCTGTGGACCTCCTACATATGACCAAAACAGAGTTGTCCCTGCCACATAATGTCAATGACCCTGTTTTGCTCTTCTGGAAGGTGGACTTCTGGTCACAGAATGTGGCAAGGAGTTGGAGGAAACCCAATGTGTCTTTTTAAGAGACTGGAGTCCAAGCAGCTGAACTTACTGTCACCAGTACTTGAACGCTCATGTAATTCTTCTCCACTATGTGGACTTGTCCCTGACTCAGGTGAAGATGATCTTTCAATTTCTTATTATTTTATGTGAAAATATGCCAACACCTTCATTTATGGCTCTTGTTATATAGTTTCAGACTGAGAGCTCCTCCTAGCCAACAACAACCAACTGAATGACTCATTTTAGGACTCCCACATCACTCCTTCCAAAGCTGGTTATTATTGTGCCCTCCTTGTTAAGAACCAGTACCAGAACTTTCCAGAGCTCATGCAGCAGACTAAAGACCTGTACTTTTGTTCAGGCTGGAAGATCGAGAAGATGGCAAGAAGGAAACCTGGTACCATATACAAACTCTTTCTGAGGGTCAGGCAGAATTTTTCATTTTGTGTTAAAACTAGTATTTTCCCCACACATTCTTTCTTATCACAAGTTCCTGGGGATGAATCTGTAAAGGCCAAAAGAAAACAAAGCAAAGGAAAACATACATTTGTATCAAGTGGATGCTGACAGTCTGAATCAAAGGCTTAGTGCTTTATAATCAAGGTTTTGGAAAAACAATGACAGAACAACTCTGAGGCTTTGGCACTAAGTTCAAGAACACAGTTAGGAGTCATTGCACCTCCAAGAACTCGGAGAACTGAAATGGAAACAAAGCCCTCTCAAACAAGGGAATAAGTTAATTCATTTAGCACTGCCAGCAATTATACAATGGGAATGCATTTTAGCTAGGAATTTGTTAGGCAATGACCACAGATGGATATATTTCCAGCTGAAGTTGAGCTCCAAAAACCACTGAATGTAATGGAACTCTCCATTAACTTTATTGAGCTTTTAATCAAGCCCAAGTTAGTCAGTCAAACAGCAAAATTTAGAGACAACTGAAGAAGTTTGCAAGACAGTAACTTACGCTGCAAAATGCCAAAGGATCTGGAAAAAACCCAAGTGTCAGAGATGGGACAAATTAGAGGACATGAGAAACTTACTCCCAAGTGTCCTTCAGTCATACTCAGGAATTTCATTATCTTCTGTGATAACAGGATTCAGAAAGCACAAGGCAGTGATTTGAATCAGTTCCTAGCTCAAGCACATATTTTCTGTGAGCTATTTTAAGTGCTTGTCTTTGTCCTCAGCAACACCATAAGAGCTATAAGTAGTCTTTCTTTTCCTTTGCTTGTAATGGCATAACATTGGTTCTCTTGGGTTTCTAGCTAGTCTAGGATTGCCGGCATCAGGACTTCTAGAGTCCAATCTTTAGCAGAACGCCAAACATTAATTCCAAAATTAACTACGGTGTGCCCCTTACAGGTATAGCACTCAATCTCCAATTTCTGGTTCTTTACAGCACAAATTGAGACAAACAAAAAGATTTTCTTTATTTGACCTTTATTGGCAAAATTTATGTGTCACAGGAAACTTCATGCTCGTAAGATTGTAAAATTCTTTGTATAAGATACACTATCTTTTACAGAGGGTTCCATAGCTCTAACAAAAAATAAAAGCTATTTCAATGTTTCTAAGTTAATGTTTGCCTGCAATTAGTTTCCTTTGCTTAGTGTTCTGTAGAACAAGATCAGCAAAGCATATTGTAGTCTACCGGCAATACAATAAGCCAATAAAACCAAGATTAAGATCCAGAGCCAAAGTGGTTTGAACT
Source organism: Thinocorus orbignyianus (assembly GCA_013400375.1). Lineage (NCBI taxonomy): Eukaryota > Metazoa > Chordata > Aves > Ciconiiformes > Thinocoridae > Thinocorus > Thinocorus orbignyianus. The sequence continues at coordinate 73,930 of VXBW01001342.1, read as the reverse complement.
TCAGTGGTCTCAATAAAATAAAAAAAAAGCAAGCTTACAGACTGAAAGATAAAAAAGTTTCAGCAGCTTCAGGTCCTAGGTCAGTGTATGTCTAAATCAACTTAGCTGTGTAAGTAAAGAAAAAACAATATTAATATATATACAAAGAATTTGTTGTATATAAGAATTTCCTTCAATAAAGAATATAAAATTGGCAACTTCTGTAGAAGTGAAATCAATAAACACTGGGCCTGTCTAGAGAGAATATGATTTGTACATGAAAAAGTAATATTGGGAGTGAGGATTGAGTAGAGTGACCAAGCACAGCAGCAATTAAAATACTTAAAAGTGAAATAATCTTAATTACTCCAACACATGGAACAACATAAAAATTACCAATAAGAAGGTAAAATGATGCATTTTGCTGCAGAAAATATAGATATTTGCTTTGTTGCCAGGAAAGAGCATACACAGGCATTGGAAAAAATAGATCACTAACTTAAGGAGTAAACTGAGGCTGAAGCTACTGACCTGTAGAAAAAGAAACAGGACAAAGCAGTGAGGTGATCCCACTGCATTTATTGCCCTGACTCTTCATGGAAGAAGTTGTGTTTACAATGGGGTGAGATGGTGAGTACAGAAATTAGAAATACCTGATTTAACGATTTAAGACCCATTTTCATAGAAGCAAATTGTGCTGCACCTTCCTAAAAAAGAAGTCTGTCATCCAGGAACAGTCATTGTACTGTAAGGCACTTCAAACTCAACTCAATTGCCAAAATAGTGCATGATACCTAGTGCCATTTGATGTGTCCTACAATGTCCTACCCTCTATCTACTAACAGAGCTGTTCCTCTTTTACCCCTTGACCTACCTATCTGCCAAACCCTTTCAAAAGCCTTGGATTCCCTAGACTAGCTCTAGAAGTTTAGTATTGGACATTCAAATTATTGAGAGTTAGCTTAAAATTTTTAATATGCTTTCAGTACCTTGTACAAATTTGTCATTCTAGGATGGTCTTCTTATTAGAAAAAACAATAAATGTGGAAAATATATAAAGCGAAGGGAATCAGGTTTGCTGAGGGCATTGGAATCTTCCACGTGAATCATGTTCATCCATAGATAGAGAACAGGTTCTGCCCCTTCCTAACTATTAATATAAGACATTATTAGGAGGTGTATTTTATTGAAGGGTTGGAGGAATGATGAAAAAGTTCAAAGGAATGGTTCTTTGTTATACAAAATACTGCAATATAAAAGTAAATCCAGAATTAAGTAGGAATTGATAATAAAGAAGATAACATTCATAAGGAAAAGAGATAGCTTGACTAATGCTAACGTTGTAAACACTTTTTTTGGTGTAATAAATTCCATGATACTATTGTGTATGCCTACTATTTGCAGCGTATTATAGGAGTCCATGTCTACTATAATAGGAATATATCTTCTTTAATAGGAAGTAGGATTTTCCCTTCAGAAGGAAAACATTCTGGAAAGAATAGATCACATAAATGTTGCCTCATAAGTTCTTACAGACAAGTAGAGGGAGCAAAGTACCTCTAAATATGTATCAGATAAATTCATGAAGCTTTATCACATACAATGACTGCCAAAATGGAAATGTTACATGTAGGAAAAAATATTCATGTGCACTATTAAGCCTTGATTTTGGATGTTGGAAAATATGCGTTTCTAGATTACCAGGACACTCAAAAGATTACTTCTAGAATGCAACTGAGAATGTTTTTGCTATATTGGTGTATTGGTAGGAACAGTAAGAAATTTGAAGGAAAAGGGTAAAAAGCTGTGACATGAAATGAATGTCATTTGCTTACAACATGCCTTTGTTTGACCTTGCTAAAATTCAATTCAGCAAAATCAAATGTAAAGGTGTTTGAAGTCTGAGAAACAGCGTGGGCTGAGGTCTCCAGTTGAAGGTAGAAGCTGTACTACCTCCCACAGCCCCAGAATGCCACTGCCATTGGTCGGGGTCTAATACCACTGGCTCTGCATTCTGAGAAACTCCATCCCATTTGAGAGATTGGAAGCTAAAGGTAAGTTTTGGTACTTCTCTCTTAGAGCAGTTAATTGGATTTTTAACACTGGAAAATTTTTTTATACTATTTGTTTTATTTGATTGTGCATAATACTGATTCAAAGGTTGCAGATTGAGGAGACTATTTATTTTTCCCTGGGTATGTCTTAGTACCTTCCTGTGAGAGGAATACATAATCTTCATCAAAATATTTGATCTTACAGCTGCTGCAGATGCCAATATCATTAATGTGTGTTCCAATATACTACACATAAGGGAAGTACAGAGACATGCAAACTTTGCAAGTTAGTGTAGATACTAAAGTCATATGTAAATAATTATTTTTTTCTTAGAGATTATAATTATATTTGCTGATTTTGTCTATGTATATTCAAGATAAAATATTTATCATACCCTTTAAAGATCTTTAATTTCTGGGCAATATGAAATGAAAACAATTTTGAATAATAAGGTGTTTGGGTTTTTTAGGAATTGTTTAGGAAAATTTACACCAGATATGTTAGTATTACGTTTTGGGTTAATAGATAGCCTCCTTTATAGCAGAAGCATTTGGGATAAATAACATGCAAAAGAAAAGCAAGACGATGCTCAGTCCTGCCAAAAATAGGCGGGAAAAAATATAAAGGCAGGAAAAAAATGAGTTACAATATACTTCAGTTTACTTCAGAGACCATTTGCATTTTTATTTTATTTTATTTCATTTCAAGTTTTTATAACGAATCAGAACACTTTTAGTAATATTGGAAGCTAATATTGAAAGGTGCAATTCAACTTAGTACTCTCAAGACAAGCCCAAGTGACTCTAACTTCTCCCTGAAGTAGCTGAACAGTCTTTTTGAATAAAGCAAATGAGGGAAAAATGAATGCCTTGTGTTACTGACCATCCCCAGAGGAATTTCATATCCTCATGCCTAAACCAGCTTCATAAAGACCTCTTTTCATGAAGCTAAAATTTCAGCTTCTTGCTCAGCACACATGTTCAGAAAGAGGTATCGTGCATTTTTTATACTTAATATAAGCAGCTACAGTTTAAAAATTAAATATTTAAATGTGTGTATTATAGCTTGACATCAGGGCTACGATTTATTAGACTTATGCACTGTTCATTATCACTGTCTGTGCTTCTGATGAAATTACTGGAAGCTGTAGCTAAATCAAGGTGTAAGTAAAGAATGCTGAATAAAGCCTCGTGTCAGACATCTTATAGGATAAGATTGAAAACATCATGTACAAGGAAGAGGGGATGCATAAACAACACTATTCAAGCCTAACGTGAATTTTCTACTATTTAACCAAAATATGTAAATTTTAAGTGGGTGATAATGCAATTTTACAGTTCTATTCTCCAAGGAGAAGAGGTGACTATGTTATACTACCGTTTCTTACTACTTTAAAAATAGTGTTGACTAAATAATGAAGTAATGCAGAGTACTGTCACTTACAGAGCTATAGAAGACACAGACTACTTTGTATTTTGCTCCTCAGATCTTTGCAGAAGTGATGTTCCAAATATGCTGCTACATTCAACAAATTAAAATTTTATTCTGGCACAACAACTACAACTAATAGTGTTTTGATTATACTTGACCAGAGACAATAAAGAATAAGGTCCTAATCTTTTCTAATTACGTTTTTTTGTCTATGGTGGTAGAGAAAAACAAAATTACATTGTTATACGTTTTAAAAGATTATTCATTGTGATGGACACAAATAATATAATAATTTAGCTTTTGGCTAGTTCTTCAGCAGTTCTTTTCTAATGGTGCAGTGGAATTAGGTGAAGTTAGATGAAAAGGGAAAGAGATGAAGATACATATCTTCCAACCTTTTCAGGTACTTTCTCATTGAGATCAGTTTATTTTTATACCAACAAAAACCCCAGAGGTCTTTTCTAAATTATCTAAATGTTAGTATGGCCAAAGTAGTCCGAATAAATTCACACATCTAGGGACTCTTCATGAAGCACAACAGAATAACTCTTTGATTCATCATGAAGAAATGTGAGTTATCCATCAGAAATACTGTTGCATACATATAAGCACTGTATTCGTGAGATTAAATTTTTATAGATTCCTCACAAATACCATATTCCCCACATTTTGTCCATTTTCTTCTCTTTCAGAAGAGAAAACAGAATGCAGACCTTTGTAAATATTTTTCTGGGATTTTTTATCTTCAAGTCTGTTGGAACTGCACCTATCACCGATACCATATTTTATGATACCGAGTTCTACGACATACCACTTGGAGAGCTGCCTCACCCATTTTTCCATGATGGAAATGAGCAGCCTGACCAACTAGAGGTAATTGGAGAACTTCATTTATTCTATCTTTCCACAGTGTACAAATGCACTGCCTACTGATGCAATTTTGTTGGCCATGAAAACATTTATCAAACAAATCTGCTTGTGTGGTTGCCATTGCACTTTGGTTGATCGACAGTTTTCTGTGTTAATATCACAGTGTAGTTCACCACATTTTCCCTAATCTACAAAGACGGCCAAAAAGATTTCCTGCTTATTTTTTTTTTTTTCAGTTGTAATCTCTGAGAGCAAATGAAAGCTACCATGCTTCTCTCAGGCCTCCTTGTATTGACACAAATTCAATTGGAGATTGTCTTTTTTATTTTTCTGTCAGTATGAGGCACAGAGGAAGCTGAGACAGAACATTCAGCATTCCATATTAGATGAAGTTGCAAAGTGCTCTTTTCTGATCTTGTTTCTTATAGCAATAGTTACATTCAATGCAAATATCTCAGGTTATAAATGTTAATATTTTCTATTTATGTTAGGCAAGTGAGCAGAAAGCAGTGAAAAAGAAATGGAAAGAAGTTTAACTGAAAAATGGGAAAATAAGATTACTGAAGAAAAACTGTTGGAATTCTGCTATAGTTTGAGACAGTGAGATACATTGTCTGTACAAGCAAGGGACTCAACTTTTTTAACTTAAATGCCTCCTTCCCATCCTACATTCCTGTAGTTCTCTATACTACTGGAAGGCTACATTAATTTTAGTCTCACTCTTTTGCTTAGGAATGGTCATAACTTTACTGAAGGTGATATGTGCACTGGAATATTCAGGATTGAGTGCAAAAAAAATTGAATGAAAAATATAACATTTAAATAATAATATGGGGGATTTCCTGTTACATATAATATTTTCAAAAATTTTCAAATAACAGTTCATAATTCATGAAAATATATTCCCCTGAGTGATTGATGATTGCACCAGGAGGGACAGGAACTAGTTTTTCATCAAGGTGAGATCAAAATTGGATAGCAACCTTGAAATCAAAGGACAGAGGCAATTTAAGAATAAATATATCCCAAAAGTGGACAACTGAAGAGATAAAAATAATCTCAAAGTTTGCACTAAGATCAGAACCTTACAGATTGGAGGAAATAAATTATCTAATCTAAAAAGGACTGAGCTTTTCTCTAATGAAAGTACTTTGCCTTTGGCTTGTTTCCCTGTACCATGCAGAGTCATAGCTCTTTAAATACCATGCACTTGAGCTTTCCTCACCTCTGCTTTTAGTCACTGGATACCTGCACTCTGTTTCACATTATCTAACAAGCACAGTTGCTGGTTTAATTTGCTTTTAAAAATGAAGCCTTTATCAGTTCTATAGAAATGGCTTCCTTCCCAGAAATGGCAGAGGCTATTTTGTATGTGCCTCACCGCAGAGATTCTCTTATTCAAACTAAAGATTTCTTAGTAACGCATTGAGTAGTAGGTGGGACTCTCCTTTGCTGTGGTCTGTGAGATTCTGTGACACCAAAGCATGGGATGGCATCTTTGCAAGTTTCTGAGTAAAGCACAGAGACAAGGCAAGGCCCCTGTGGTTCTTTTTCAGCTGAAAGGAAATTCAGAATGATCAATATCGTACCCAACAAGAAAAGACACAACAGGTCCTATCACAGGTTGCTTTCTGTGGGAAACATGGAATAGGCAGAGTCCAAAAAGTCTTAATTTTGTCTTTTAGCTTGTTTTAAAGAGCAGGATTTTCTACCATTACTGAGCTCTTCAGATAGCCTGCTTAAAATTCATCAAGTGAAGGTCATCCATCATAGCAGTTGAAAGGAATGTTACTTTGCATATGGATGGACCTCCCTGTGAGAACCGTTTTTCCCTAGCCAAAACCTTTCTTTGCTTACATTCTGCTTAACATGTATCACCCAAAAAAAACCCAAGCGTTCACAATTCCCCCTAACACAGGAGTGCTCAGAGTGGTCAGTGTTGTACAAATCAAGCAGCTTTTATAGACATGCATGTCAGTCTTGCAAATTATCTTTTAGATACTGAATTTTATTGACGTCCCTCAAGTTTTAAATAGAATACATTTGATTTTTTGATTGTGGATATGACTTTCCTCCCTACAATTCTGTTATTGTAAAGATGTGAATTACACAACCGGCTCTATGTGTAAAACCCAGTATTTATCCAAGGTCACAGGTTAGTTTTTATTATGCATAGTTTAAATGATGAGCAATACCACAGAGAACCAAACAAACAGCAGGCTTCATTAGGTCTAGCCTGTGTACAGTAACTCTTTAGGGCCTACTTTAAGGCCTTCTTTTTCTTTTAGAGAATTCTGATTCCTGTCTTTAGCCTTCTGAAATAATAGAGAAAAAATAAAATAGCATTTTCTGTTGCTGCTGTTTTCAATTTAAGATTTTAAAATTCAGTTTTGTGCAAATAAAACCATTCTGTTTAACACATTTTTAAACTCATTGGAGAAATGCAAACTTTTCCAAGGTTGTGCATCCAACTGATTTCCAGCAGAAGACAGACTGGTTCTAGGACATCAGATGTGTTCGATGTGTTGCTCCTGTTGATTTCAATGGGAATTAGGCACCTGTGCAGTTTAAGGGATTAAACTAAAATGCTTATTTCAGTATGTCCTTTGCATAATGTTACTCATGGGGTACTGTGATTACTTAGTCAATGTGCAAGTGCCAAAATAAAGAAAAACCTAGAGGTAATTAGAGAGAGATTCCTCCTACTCATTCTATATGGCTAAAATTAGGTGTTGCATCCTAAGACCATCCTCCAAAAAACCTATGAATCATTCTCTTGTGTTATCTATGGTGGTGGGTTGACCGTGACTGTCAGGTGCCCATCAAGCTACCCTCTCACTCCTGTTCCTCAGAGAGATGGGGAGAAATTAAGATTAAAATCTTGCAAGTTGACATAAATGCAGTTTAATGAAGAAAAGCCAAGGCTGCACACAGAAGCAAAACAAAACAAAACAAAACAAAAATATCTATGCTCTACTTCTTATCAAGATGATGTCCAAACAATTCCTAGAAGTCAGATAATGGACACGTAGCAATTGTTTTGTAAGACAAATGCCTTAATAATAAAGCCTACCCTCTCCTCCTCCCCTCCCAACTCTCTTCTACTTTCTTATGGCTCTTTTTGCTGATCATGATCCCATATGTTATGCAATATCCCTTTGGTCGGTTTGCATCCTAGCTCTGTCCCCTCCCAACCTATTGCCCACTCCCCAGCACTAGGGCGGGGAGGGAACTTGGAGAGACAGTTCTTATGCTGCGAAAACTCTGATCAACAGTAATCAAAATACTGATGTGTTGTCAAATTCATTGTAACTACAAATTAGCACTATGAGGACTGCTATGGGGAAATCTAACTCCTTCCCAGACAGGCCCAATTCACCTATCTTCCTAAATAACTTTAGTCACCTGTCTCAGGCCTAGCACCAAACTTTCAGCTTAATCAAGAGTGACAGAGTCTAAGTTCATGACTTCTTTTCTGGTTCTCATACTCTGGGACAACTTTTCCTTGTGAAGTACATACTCAAGAAATGTAGTGTATGTGTATATACACATATATATATATTTTTTTTTTTCAATAGAATTTAGACTAAATTTAAAAGGAAATAAGAGGTTATTTAGCATTACCTGCTAACATCAGCAGATCTGTTTCATCCTTGCATTCTTGTCATTCAATATGTGTATGCAGAAAAAGATTTTTTAATGCAAAGATTGTGCATGGGGAAAATACTTTGCATCTGTGCATTACTTAGGAGAATTGTATTGAATCCTCAGTCAAAGCTGTGCATTGTTATGTATTAGATGGGTCAAATCTGGGCTCTAAAATCTGTGATTTCAAAGTTCCCAGGTTGTGAGACATGGAAGACCAAGCCAAAGCCTTGCATCCAAAGGCAAATTGTTACTGACAAAATTTAAGTAATATGTCACTCAGAAACAAAACACATACTGAGATTTTAGAGAAAAGAGTATCAACTCTTTCACAGATAATGGTAAAACAAGGCAATGTAAAAGAAAAGCCTATTACCAAGGAAGAAATTCCAAGGTCCTAAAAGAGAACAGGACTGCAAAGGAACACCACTGTGATGTAGTGTACAAGTTTTGTGTTGGATTTATCTTCTAAAACTGACAGTTACAATGGTATAAACTTGAGCTGCTATATTGCCACTTTTGTTCACGGTAAGTTCTATTATTATTTTAAATGAATATTTACATCACAATAGGGTCCAGTGGTTCCACTGAAGACTGGGTCTTCATTGTCCCAGCTGCTCTGCAAACATGTAAAAAGACAGATTTCCTTCTTTAAAATGCATAAAATCAAGTCAGGCTGTCAAAGGCATTCTTGTGTAAATTTCTCATTGGTAAACCTGGAGGATGCAAGTTTTTCACTCTGAAATGAAAGCTTTGTTTGGATAGTTCTGGATAGAAAACAAAATTGTGGAAAGAGATTCCTACATACATTAGCTATTAATGTCTAATAAAATCATATTGCAAACTTTTGATTACAACCTGTTAGACATAATCAGCCCATTTTCCTTCAGGTAGGAAAAGATATGTTAGAAAAATAAGTGAAAATATAGGGGCATCAGGAAAATATTTTCATCAATAATATAGGCTATTCGTGACACTGATAGCAGCAAAGGAACTATCCTAGCTCTGAAAAAGCAGCAAAACAAGGGAGTTGTATACAGTTTGGTCCAGGTATGTGTATGCAGAAGAGGTGAACCGGAAAGTACTACCCACAAAATAATCAGAAACAAGCACCACAAAAGCTTAATATTTGATCTCTGGTTTTGAATCAGGCTGAAAATGGATTAGTCAGGTGCCTACACAAAGCTCAGGGCTTGAGTCACATGCAGATGTTCACTTATATTAACACGCGCATACCCACAAAGCATCTATGCTGTCATCATAACATGCATGAAGATGGGTCTTACTTGTTCAAGAACTCCCGCTTGCCATTCTGCAGTTGAGAGGCTTACATTGCTGTTTCTATCTTTGTGGCAGGTATCTGACTAAATAGGTGGATATGCAATGACTTTTCAGAACATGTCATATAAACTTTTACAAAACTCGTGGGTTGGTACAAGTAACGTAGAAGTCAGATAACATCATAATTGATAAGAGAATTAAATTCACCATTTGAAGCTTTATCCCCAAATAGGAAATTTCCTACATTTTCAGAAAAGCTTTGACTACAGCTCTTACATTCACTTGGCTGTTCATAACTGATTCCATATGCCTCTGCACAGATATCTTCAGAACTGGGAAACGTTTCTGTGGATTAAAAAGTAGTTATGAAATACTACTTGGTCATATAGCAAAACCAAACACAAGAGAAGCACAACTGAATACAAAGACAAACCCAAAGGATTTGAAAGCATGTTAGCCCCTAAATTCTAGTACAATCCAAGAAGGATTTATCTCCCCCACTTAGCTGTCATCTGAAATGTTATAAAGGCTAAGTTTACTGGCTAAAGCATTCTTAAGCATCTAAAATCCATACCAGGCATGCCATATTTACTACTGTCTTAGTTGAACAGACTAATTACTTCCTTCCTCTTGCCTCAGACTGGGTGAGATTGTCTAAGAAATTGTTCTGGTCTGAAAACATCTAAATTGGTCCATCTGGGGCTTATTGCTTAAAAGTAACTTTCACGGTGCTTGAAATTCCTGTGACAGATGTGACAGCTGGAACTCCACAGTGAGATTGCATAGACCTTTTACAACAGGTGCTGGCTACCTTGATTTCCCTGGTCACTAAAATCTTTTTTCCCAGACTTCCAGTTTTGTAGCTTCTTCCAGAAAGAAAAGTCATCATCCCTATGGATGTCGGATATGAAACAAGGATACAAATATTTTAGAAAATTACCCCAAATTCCTAAGTTGTACACATAGCTATATACTTTTTTTTTCTTTTTTTTTTTTCTTAATACTGTCAAGTTAAATAACATGCACATTTCTATCCCATTTAACAATCATTTAAGGTAAGAATCATTTTAGAACCAATCAAAACTGAACCCAGAGCATGGTTTGGTACACAACTCAGAGCGGTGAATGTTCTGGTTCTGCTCTGAGTCTGCTCTGAGTCATTTCTATCTTTATTCCTGTTTCATGTTTGTCTAATTCATGGGACATTAATAATCCTTTGAAAAAGCTCCCAGGTCTCAGATCAGCTACATAATCATGTTCCCTTTGGCTGTTTTCCTTCTCCTGCCACGAGGTTTGCCTCTTTGGATGTATTTTGGCCTTGTTTCAATATCTCATTCAAACTCTCCTCCGGACCTCGTTTGATGATTAAGATGTCTTTTGGAACAGGTTACTGGTGTGCCAGCCTCCTCAAGCTAGCAATTTATATCTCAGCTCTCTTGCTTCTTGGATGAATGGAGAATCAGCACCTTTGTTTTCATCTGAACTGGAGTAAAACAGTTGTGTAAATTTAGCAGATGAGTTATTTGAATTAATCAGGTGCAGGAATGCCTCATTCCCTACACAAATAGCCTTAACTGTGAGCAAGATAGCTCAGTAAATACTTTGGAACATGCACAACTGTAAAGTCCTAATGAAATTTCTGCCTGAATCCTTAGCTGCACATGTATCAGGCATGTATTAGTACAGTTGGTTAAGCAAAACTTTATTTCTTTCCCTAGATTCCTCAATGCAATCTAATACCTTGTTAGATTCTGCAAGACTTGGTGGACTGTCCACCAGTGTCAGCGTAACTCTTGTTTCTGATGACTTGTACCATTTTTATTGTTTTAAGAAAAAAAAATAGTATAGAAATGATACTGCAGTAATTGTAAATACTTCATGGCAAAAAAAGTTCCTACTGTGACACCACAGAAATCTAAGGATTGAAAATGTACTTTGAAGGCTATTTCTCAAGGGTGGTTTTGGCTCTGGCTTCCTTTACAGAAGATCTAAGCTTGAACCGGCTTCCAATTTCTGCTTTTCAGCTTCTACTCCTGACTTAGCTCTTACTAATAGAAGGAGAGATAGTATCTGTGGAAACAATGGCTGTGGCTATTGATTCTAGACATAGAGTTCAGACCACAAGCTGAAAAAAAAAGTAGAAAGTACAAAAACTTAATATGCACCAAACAAATGTCCTCTTCTTATTATTCCTTTTGTGATATCTGTCTTTCTTATTTGTTAAAATTGTGCAGCAATGCTTATTATTGTGATGCAGAATCTCCCTCCCAGTGGCAAGACATGTATGACACTCATGCCCCTGTCCTCAGTACTCTCTTCTGTACACCATATTCACATCCTGGACATGCCATGAAATGATTTTTAACTGATCTTTCACTGACAGTATATTTCTTTGCAGCATAACAGTCCACACAGTGAAGACAAACCTAAACTATAAGAAACTGATTTACTTCTGGAGATACAGCAGCTTGTGAGTGCCTGTATCACTGCAGGCTATGTGCATGGTCTGGATTGGATCAAATCAGATTAAACGTCTTTGCACTACAAACTGTAGGAATGAGAGGAAGACCAGATCTGATGATAGAGTTTGGTCTTGATGTCCAGTAAAAAAAATAGTTACCCCTATATGGTCTCCTTTACAGCCAAAGGAAGATAGACAGGCACCTCAGGAAGTTAATTCACAACTTATGTGTGCTGATCCACTCTCAGGAAGTGATTCTTATTCTGTTGTCTGCACCAGGAATGTAAGGAAACAAAGCTACTAAATAAGACCCCTATATTCAATGTCTGAAGTTTTTGTTCATTTTTTTAACACTGTTTGTTTGTAGCTTGGATACAAAGCAATTGCAGAGCATTTAGGAAAAGCCAGGCTGGTGGGCTGAGTAAAAGCACGTTCAGCACTGGCAGTGCCTGGTCTGCCTGGACTGCATGAGGAAATATCCTTGAGATCCTGAACACTTGCTTACAGTGAGCTCTGGAAATCCAACTGAGGCAGCTCCTTACCACAGGTCTGAGGTCTCACAAAGTTTCTGGTAGATACTATGATCATATGAGTGATCTCCAACTTTTTCTGGCTGTGTATATCTACTTTGTGGCTTGGATCAGCAGGAGCTCTTGTGGAAATCTTAATTAAATAGCAGGGACTAGTTTTCAGTCCTTCTGTGCTTTATAATAGTGTAAAGGCAAAAGCAAAAGCCCTGTTCTGGTTTCTAAAACTGGCATATTTCTCTTTGAAATTTTATGTCTTGCAAAAGTTCAGCTCTGTTCCAAAGAAAAGTATCTGCTGCAGCCTAATGTTGATATTACATAGCCCTCAAAGCAGAATGTTAGAAATAAAATTTCAAATAGAGTGCTGAAGACTTTGACTTCATTTGCACTGACAGAAATACAGGTCAGCTCCATTTATACGGACTTTCTTCGTTCTCAGACAACAGAATTAGTAAATCTCTGTAGCAATGCTGTGCAGCATAAAAGTTTTTACTCAGTTAAAAAGATAAAATCAGACATGACATAGATACACTTGTCTTAAGACAAGAAGCTTTAGGATATTTTCTGTGGTCGAGGTGCTAAAAAGACTACTTCTCTTTCCAAGACTAATTATAAGTACTTCAGAGTTTACTTATACTTTCTAAGGCAGAAGCCACAGACATTACTTTACAGAGAACTGGGTTCCAACTCCAGAGCTCTCTAACTTAAATATTAAAGTTGTTCTGATTGAAATGTGAACAGAAATTTATGAATGTATGTGTATGCAAGGCCCATCAGAAACAACAAAATAACTATAAAAAAAAAAAAAAAAAGAAAGCTTAAAGGGTTAGAAAAACGTCCTGCATTGAAAATTAAGGACATTGCAGCAGACTGCACCACTTCCAGAACCCTTCCCAGCAGCAAAACTGAGGAATATGGCTTTTATGTCCAAATCAAAGGTTCTGCACCCTCATAACATTGCAGCGGAGATGACTTCTGAGTGAAGACCCTTCATTCTACCACCAGTAGATAGGAAAGAAGGTTGTAGGATACAATAAATGCCATTCCTCTACATGTTAGCGATCATGAAATCACACTCCCAATGAGAAAACACAGGCAACGAGCAGCAACCTGGTGTAAGATTCTTTCATGCTGGATTATCCAAGACTGAGGGAAAAGACTGCCTCATGGCAGTAAGTGAATCTCAAAGAAAACTGAAACCAGTTAAAGGGCTAGTTTTCAGTGTTTGACAAGAAGAATCCCAGAGGCACTAAAAGGACTCAATAGCTTCTGTATCTTACTTCTTGTGTTGAACTCAAATGATCCTGGCCAAACCACTCGGGCACAGACATTGAGGTACATGGAAGCATGTGAGTGTAAACATGAAAATGTGAGAGAATGTGTATGAGTAGGTAAAATCAGTTTAATTCGAAATTTTGTACCTTCTGCTTTCCCAGATCTCACTGAGTTTTATTACACTGATTTCTTTACACAACTTATTTACGTAATGAAAATGACTTTATCTGAACTGCAGAATTTACAATCTAAGTAAATATTGCATTAACATGCAATGGATCACAGATCTAGTTATTTTTGAGATAGAACAACAGGACCTTAAGCGCAAAATTCAAGAAGAAACAAGTATGAGCCACTTTTGGAAAGGAAAGCAAACCAAAACCCTCTGCCATAATTAGACATTTTCTTTTAAGCCTCTGGTAGTTTCAGAACAGCTGTGGAGGAAATTGGCTCTTTTTGACTGGTCAGTGTGTGGTTCAACTGTCCCTTCAAGTTTATGAGGTCTGTTTTTAAGTTCTGAACTTTTATTTGTGTTTTTAAGTATATTTTTTTTTTGCAGTAAAAAATACTGAAACTGGACACACTTCAGATTCTCTCTGGATTTTAATATATTACATGTAATTTATCAACATCTTTTCATAAAAGATACAGACATAAAATAATAGACAAAGCATCTACCCTGGAATTACACTACTTCAGAAGTAAAATGTGGCAACTGATGGCTTCCAGACTTGCTATTTACTTCTTTAAATCTATTTATTTTCTGTATTTTATTACTTTGCATCAATTAAATGAGTTCATAATCCTCATGTATCATGTCTTATCTACAATTCTATTCTGTTCCACCCCTACTGAGTCTTAATCTACAGATATTCTGTCATCTTACTTTATTTTCACACCTCAGATCCCTGAGTCATTTCTAATCTTAAAAACCTTTTAATTTATCTTACCTGCTTTTCAGCCAATAGTGGGAGATAGATACCTAAAAAACCATAATAAAAGAAATGTCTGTGGTCAGTGGCCAGAGCTGTTTTTCAGAAGTTCCGTCTCATTCTCTGCTGAGTATGGCAGCCCTGAGGAGAAGGACTTGGGAGTGCTCACGGATGAGAAGCTTAACATGAGCCGGCAGTGTGCGCTGGCAGCCCAGAAAGCCAACCGTATCCTGGGTTGCATCAAAAGAAACGTGAGCAGCAGGTCACGGGAGGTGATTCTCCCCCTCTACTCTGCGCTTGTGAGACCCTACCTGGAGTGCTGTGTTCAGTTCTGGAGTCCTCAACATAGAAAGGACATCGAACTGTTGGAAAAGGTCCAGCGCAGGGCCACCAAGATGATTAGAGGGATGGAGCACCTCTCCTATGAGGACAGGCTGAGAGAGATGGGACTGTCCAGCCTGGAGAAGAGAAGGCTCTGGAGAGACCTGATAGCAGCCTTCCAGTATCTGAAGGGAGCTACAGGAGAGCTGGGGAGGGACTCTTTGTCAGGAAGTTTTAAATTGGAAGCGGGGAGATTTAGATTAGATATTAGGAAGTTCTTTTCTGTGAGGGTGGTGAGGCACTGGAACAGGTTGCCCGGGGAAGTTGTTGATGCCCCATCCCTGGAAGTGTTGAAGGCCAGGTCAGATGGGGTTTTGAGTAACCTGCTCTAGGGAGAGGTGTCCCTGCCCATGGCAGGGGGGTTGGAACTTGATGATCTTTAAGGTCCCTTCCAACTCTAACCATTCTATGATTCTATGATTCTATGATTCTATGTAGTGTAGATAAGATGCCCAGCCTATGGATAACTAAAGTGAAGAGTTGACTTTTACCAGTCGTATCTTATCTCTCACTGATATGTTCAGATTTCTGTGATCTTGACTTTTTTAACTTCCTGGTCTGAAAGTGCCTCTAAATTTGGCACCCACATTAAGCAGTTTCATGCATAAAGGTATTCACATTGGATAAATGTAGGAAGCAGAAAAAATAGATACTCTCTGCAATCTTAGGAAAGATGTTACTCTGCTTACAGCGTGTCCTAGGGCTAATGTTCCACACTGGTATGCTCCAAATGTCTTGATTGATTCCAAAGACGGAGTAGGGTAACTATTAACCACATAATTAGATGGCTAAAGGTAGATCATGTGATTCCCTTTCAGTATATTCCTATACCATGGAAATGCCAAATCTGTTTTGGAAGACTGATTCTAATTATGACTTATGACTATTGGCAGAGAGAAATGTGTATTATTGTATTTCTCTACAATATTCTTCCTGCCTTGTGACTTTTCATAAAGAATATAGCAAAGGGAATGCAACCCCACCCTCACTCCCACCCCTCACCCCTCCACCTCCCCCCCAAAAACCTAGGGAGAATAATAGCATTAACTGACATAGAATCATTTCTGTTTCAGTTTTTTACTGAAGTGCATGTTGCCAAAAATAAACTAACATCTGGAAGACAAAGGTCCATTCTGTACATTGTACAGTCCAAGTAACATCTTTGTCTTGTTACAATCATGCGTGATTTATCAAATATGTAAAAGATAGAAAGCTGGATGGATCAGATGGCTGATAATGGAAAACAGACTTTTACCTTTAAGTTACTGGTTCAAGTCCAACCTATGTACATCTAGCAAATACTGCTCATGCTCTGGGTCTGGTATGTAATACACATGTATCAGTGAACTCTTACTCTGTTACCAGTGTAAAAATGGCAACATCATTAAATTCACTGTAATGACTGAGATTTTTTTTATGACATTCATAACTGGTGCAGAAGACTGGACAGATAATGCTAACTAGCTGCTTGAAACAGTTTTCCTAGAACCCAGATTTAGCACATTGGCAAGGAAACTATGGGGAGAATTTCAATCATGCATTTCCAAAACTAATCCATCCTGTAATGAGAGAGAGAACAGTCTAGGAACAAAATAACTAGAAGTTAATACCTCTGCTTTGGTACTCAACAGCTACAGTGATTAATCAACTAAGAAAACCTGAGAAAGTGTAATGCAAATCACAAATTCCAAACTAGTATATTCCATAAAGTATGTTCTCAAATACTCAGAGAAGTGGCAGTCAGTGTAGATGACCCAAATCCCACAATAAGGGAAAGGAGTATTATTTTAGATCTGAATCTTATTTACAATCTGCATCTTGAAAATGTTTTTCTCCAGAATATTATTTTCAGCAGAACTACCACAAAAGATACATACAATGCCATTAATAGGTCTCAAAACCCCTGGAATTTTTTCCAAATTTCAGGACAAGGACTCATCTCATTTCCACAAAACTAGTGAAGTAGTAAACTGCATGTGCAAGCACTTTAGTGCAGTACTACCTTGGGTCAATATAAGTCTGGAATGTATCTCTCCCTCTAGGCTTCCTCTGTTCAGAGAACATCTGTCCCATTTCCTTTGTTCCCAAAGTCTTTTGATTTGTCCCCAAGTCCATTCCTAGTTAAGCTTACTGTCAGTGCTGCAATGGGAACATTGTGTATTTGTCTGCACAGAGCAACAAGGTAGATCCTCACTCTTGCTTATGCCATCAGGTTACTCAGTCATAGTTCAGCTGAAGTTCATTTTGCTCACCTGATCACCATGTGTTTTGCAAAGTTTTGATCCCAGGGCATTGTATTAGGGCATATTTATCCATACTCTACTTAGTATCTATGGCTTATCGGAATACAACTAAAGAATATACAGCGAACCTGAAGTGTATGCAGTCAAAATCTCAGTCTGTGAAGTCTGAAGCATTTTCAAAGGAGGCCTTGGGGTGGTCAAACAATGTCATCACTCACAGGGAAATCAGGGTACGGTGGTAAAGTAACTTTCAAAGGTCACACAACTAGCGTGGATTCTCAATGTCTGGGTGATTACAGTAAACCACTGTGTCTCTTTGCCTCTGCCTCTTTGCAAATGTAGCCCCCTCTGCAACAAGCCTGGCAAGTCTGCAATACTCTTTTTATAAGAGGTGATATGATACAAGAAAATTGCTATATCTTCATTTTCATCCTGAAGTTGTCATATAACAAAATCAACTGAATGCATCTTTAGAATTAGAAATTAAATTAGAAACACAATGAAATTCACTGGTTCAACTAATTTTGTTGAGAAGAGAGCTAAAAATAAGGTTTCTATTTCCATGAAAGGAATTGCCAAATTTTCTAGGATCTTTTTAAACAGTGATTTTATCTAACTTTTTTTTTATTTATATCTTTAAGTTTTCATAGTACATAATGCTGCCACTGATGAATAAAGCCAACCAGTTATTCAGAAGACTCAGGGGGAAAAAAATGACAAAAACCACTGCAAGCATGTTTCCAAATGTTATGTGAACTTAGACTTCAGAATTCTTAGATAATAAGATTTTTTAAGTATGTTAATGTTTTAAAAACAGACCCTACATAGGTACAATGGATTTGGATTTAAGTTGGTATAATTTTATGGTCAAATGGCTTACATCTTTTATATACTTACAAAAAAATTTCCCTTTGTCACACAGAATATACTAATTTTTATCACATATCTAATTTAATTTCAAATAAATGTGGAAAAAACATTTTGTTATTACATATTATTGTTAATGAAGTATATGCAGTGTGCATGCATGCGTGCATAGAAAAAAGAAAAACACATTTAAAACACTGAGATAAAAAGTGAATGGGCATATTTGAGTTCCACAGACTGTTTACACATCATCAGAATTCAGTATGGCTGCTAGACAAAACGCGGCCCAATCACTAAACCTCAGAACATATATGACTTCTAGTGGGAAAATATGAACAACTGGAAGAGAAACAGCTGCCAGTGGAAGTAAACAGTAACATCTCCTGTTTCCTCTTGATTTCCTTAGATAGGTATGGGGACAGCACTACCTGCTATAGTTCAAGAGAGTTATTCTTCCGCGACACTGACAGAAGAACCTGATGAGGAAGCATCAACTCCAAAATTAATTGATGGATCTTCAGCACAGGGGTCTGGGGTTCTTGGACCCCAAACTCAAGATGGTTAGTAGGAAAGAACAATGAGTTTCATGTGCGTAGCTTTGCTTTGAGAAAGCCCACTTCACTTGCTTACGAATGTCTGCCTCTCTTACTGAAGAAGAAGTATATAATTTCTGTACCTCTTTTGCTGTAGAGATGTATGACATACCTATCTTGTATGATCTGAAGTCAGACAAGTGTCAAATCAAAATTTTTCCACACTATTTCACTAAGAAAATGACTGTACATTCACGAAAATATTTTTCAAATAGAATTTTATTAACACTGAAACACAACTTAAAAATTGGCTAATGGTTGGTAAATGTGACTGGTAGTTTTTTTATTAAATTCTAATATCATTACCAACTATCTTTATTTTGTAATGATTTGTTACATAATTTTTATAAATAAATAAATTATTTTACAAAATATAATTCAAATGTTGAACAATTTTGGACCATGAAAACTAGAAACTATGAAACTTAAGGAGAGAAACTATGCAGAAATTTTAGGTGAAGTCGATTTTCTGCTGTTCAGACAAGCTATAGTAAAGTAAGAACTTTCTACATCTCACAAAGGAATTAAAATTCTAAAGCACAATCTGTCCCTCTCTCACACAAACAATGTGCTGCTAATAATTGGCAATTGTTAGGAGCTACTCTAAACTCTTGTAACTCAAGATCACTAGAGTTATCCAAGGCTGTGATGGATCTTTCTGCTGCATGGCTATCAACACACAACAACAGGAAAAGTCTATGTTTTACTATGCCCAACACTGTAACCGGGTGTCACAGAAGACAAATGAAATGGGGGGGAAAAAAGAATAAAATAAGTTCATGCTTCCAAAATTGTGTGTTTTGTGAAGAGAAATTAATCATTCTTAGTCTTGTTTTTATAGATATTCCTAGTGAGCCTTGGCCCTGAAAAAAGAAAAGAAAAGAAAACAAAACAAAACCAAAAAAAAACCCCACTGATGTCAAAACAAATAAAAATGGAAATGAGAATTTCCCAGGAGAGTTATGAAAAAAACCTACACAGTTTCCTTCAATTTCGAGACCTGCAGGATGCTACAAAACATTTCACATAAATATTACAAATTATAAATTCTGTATCTGTTAGTACTTCTGAGCACTGAATGCAAATCAACTAGTGCATCAACTGAAGATATGCATGGGAGGTTCAAGGCTGTAACATATCAAATCAGATATCTTTTTGTGTCTTTATCTTCTTTCAGCAACATAGTTTCCTTTCAGATGCTGATGTTGTTCTTGGCTTCATACTGGATAGAAGACAGCAAGGCTGATGAACCAAGCCAAGTTAATTTTTCTTGTTGATATCTTTTTGAATCCTTCCCATACCTCTGTCATTTTTCAGCCTACATCAGCCATAGGTGACAAATACCACTCCTCCAAGATCAAAAATAGGGCAGAAGGGGAAACTCTCTTCCTGTACTATGTTGCAATATTTTGAAAAAAAATGTCAACCGTCCTAACTCTACATTCATTTAGGCCTGGATTTGCTGGAGTGGTTCAGGGTGTGACCATTTATTCTTTTCCCTGTGTCATGCTTGCTCCCTGTAGCTAATCTAAGTTATCCTGTGGAGGAAGTTAGGGAGAGTATAAAAAGAGTCTCATCTCTGCAGAAATGTTATTCCTGGATGTCCAAGTAGAGATTCTCCAATAAAAGAGTACTCTGGTCACTGATTCTTTAATCTTGTCTGAAAAGATCACTCACTCTTCAGTTAGTTACTGCTGCTTGTAAGCAATTGGCATGGATTGGAAAGGCAAATCTTCCATGTAGCCACAACTGATTTGGAGAAAAAAAACTCATTTACAAGAAAAGCATTTTCATACCGATTAATTATGCTACTATTTTATACAGTAACTAGAACAAACAATCCACAAGGTGCTACAAGGAGGAAGAAAACTTGGAACAAACAAGTGTTTCTATGGGATTAAAAACTGAGAAACAGTTACGTTGATTTGTATTCCTAATAAAAATAAAATTAAAAAAAAAAATGTATCAAAAATTCAATACACATAGCAACAACTTTTCCTACTGAAAGTGACATTCAGACAAAACAGCCAGTGTCACAATTCTCATGAAATTTGAACAGTATCATCAAAAGAAGCTTCTGAATTCAGGGTATTCATGCAGTTTTATGAGTGAGATGAAATGGCTTAATTTTTCATTTCCATGAACTGGTAGTGGTAACCAAACATTCTGTTAATATGATCTCCAAGCTACCTTAAATCAGACTGACAGAGAAAATTTTAATGGTGATGAAGTTCTGAATCAGAACACATTACTAAACAACACGTAAGGAAATTAAGGATCTTCTCCTTAGCTCTGTAGAAAAATATTTACAGAGCCAAACTTGGGAAATCTTAACAAGCTTCAGTCATCAACTCATTTTTCCATCTAGACGGAAGTGAACACTTTCCATCTTAGGGGGAAATTGATCTTTAGTTGGTTGCTATTGCCTAATATTCTATTGTTATAGTCTGAGAAACACTGTGTAAGAACAAGTTAAATGACCTCCTACTAGGCATAGGCAGAAAACAAAATAGTTTTAAGCAGAATTTTTCGCAATTATATAGTAATCAAAACAGGATGGGAATGAATTTTATAACCAACAAAACTTTAACATCATGTGCTTAGACGAGCATCTCATTGTTGTAATTACAATTTTTGTACATTACTTGGTAACAAACTGTTTTATTTTAAATTCCTTGATAGGCCTTCCTACCTGCGTTTTGTGTACATGTCTAGGGACCACTGTCTACTGTGATGATCATGAGCTTGATGCTATTCCACCGTTGCCTAAGAAAACCACGTATTTCTACTCACGCTACAACAGAATCAAGAAGATCAACAGAAATGACTTTGCTAACTTAAGTATGGATAGAAGTATTGTTGCAATTAGCTTTAATTTCTACCACTACTTGTTTATGCTAATCTAAGACTTAGTGATTCACTTTGGGTAATGTTTGAGGATGGTAGAATTATACACATAAATGCAAGTATGGAAAAGTGGTTTGCTTCTTTTGAATGTAATTGGAGATTCTCTGACAAAGTTTTGAATTATTAGAAATAACAACGTTCATCTGTCTTTTTGCTGTTACTTGTAACCAGCTTTGGAAAGGCAGAAAAAAACCCAAACATCATGAAATAATTTTAGCATAGTAGGAAGTTCTGTTTTCCTAAACAAAACAAGTTATGAGGTAGACATACTTTCAAATACTTGCATAGTATATGTGTAAAAGGATTTTCACCTTTATATTTTACCTTTAAAGTGTATATTCATTGGTTTACTCCAGAATTATCCAGGAAAATCTTTAGTAATGAAAACTGCTAATCGAAAACCATTTTTTGTCTAAACCTGTCCAAAATAGGTGGTTTAGGGAGATTATACTTTTACTTTCCCTAATTGAGATTCTTAAAGATACCTGATTTTTCAGGAATTATTGAACCTACCCTGTTTAGGGATGGGGACTGCTATGTACTCACTAGCCTGAATATCAAGCCAATTTGGGGGTGAGGGGGTGGGGTGTTTCTTAGGCCTATTATTGTGTAAATGTTTATTGATTTAATGAGAAGTGTTTAACCAGTGCCAAAAGAAACTACTACAATAATTCAGGGGAATGCAAAGACCATTTTATGAAAGAAAAATATAAGAAATATAAGGGTTTGACTTGTGCAAACCAACAAGAAGTTTGGGAAGGAATACAATTGGTATATAAAAAACTCAAACGAAATAAATACTAAGAAAAGAGAAAATTTATTTGGACCAAAATATACTACTAGTATAAGAATGAAATAATAAAATAAAATAACAATGGAAAACATTCTGGGTGGAAAATAGAAGTAATATACAGAAAAATAAGTTTAAAATTAATGCATATTCATACACTGATATTTAGGCATTGTTCTTTTCTGCAAAAAATAATTTTGTTTTTTACAAATTGGAAGAACTCTTTGAATGTATTTTAGAAAAAATCAATATATCAAATTTCTCACATAAGAAAATGTAAAGAAATGTGGAACAAAGTGGTAGAAAGTATGTTTATGTCCCTTTAAATGTTATTTTTTTGGAAAGATAACCATTTAAAAGATTCCCAGAACATAGAGAAATTTGAAAACAATTATCTTTAAAATCTTTCACTGTAAGTTGTATGAAGAATGACACAGGCAAGTCTAAACAGGACAAGGAGGAAAGTTTGGTCCCTTCCTTAGAAGAACTGTTCAAATATACATTATTGCATTATATACATAGACAAAGAACTGTCGCATAGTGGGTCAGAATGGGTCTGATTCAAGACACTTAACTTGCAATCTGAAGAATACATTTGCCTTTTTCTTTTTTAAAACTTTCAGGAAATACCTTCTTACATTCTTGTATCTTATTTCTCTGCCAGACAATTTAAAGAGGATTGATTTGACTGCAAACTTTATATCAGAGATCCACGAAGATGCATTCCGGAGATTGCCCCAACTTGAGGAGCTAGTGCTCCGTGACAATAGGATAAGGCAACTTCCTGAGTTACCACCCACCTTAACATTCATCGATGTTAGTAAGAATAGGCTTGGTCGCAAAGGAATACGTAATGAGGCATTTAAAGTAAGTCTGGGTTTGATGGAAAAATCTTTTCTTCGTTTCTCCAAAAGATGTGGTCAAGAGAGCAAGCATGTCTCCCTCTACAGTATGAAAACTGTTAAGGCCATAGGCACAGTGACTATGCTGGCTGCTGCATAACCTATAAAGATGGAGCAAGATCTATGAGCACTATCAGCTGGACATGAGAACCCTCTTTATTCTTCTCTACAAAGACCTGCAAATGACACACTATGTTTGTATCTATGGACGAACTACCCACATGACTAGCAGGACTCCAGAAATCTGCTTGATGTTGCCTTACAAGTAGGCAAGACAGGAGGGCAAAACTGTGGCTGCTGTTGCATCAAATTTACTCTGCCATATATCTACAAAGGAATATAAAAGAGTATTCATTAAATGTATACACTTTCCACTGTGAAAAGCAGGAAAGTTGGAATCTTTGAGTGATTGTCCCTCCTCAAGAATTTTGGTGGATAAAGCAGCCTTGTACTGCTCCTAATTGCACGTGAAATCTGAAGTCATTATGGAATATAGGCTAGCTTCGTATGTTAGACCTGGCTCATATGCACTATCCAATTGCATCTAAGAAGGAAACTGTAATCAGCCTCCTCTCAATTCCTTCTTTGGAAGACCAGTTCTTAATAAAGCAATTAACAGCAGTTGCTGAACCGGGGATATTCTCCTAGCCCAGCATAAGGCAGGTGATGAGAACAGGAATGATGGGCAAAAATCAATCCCCCAAATTGAGACTTTGGCCTAGCACCCTTTTGTTCTTCACACCTGATTTTAGCCACAAGAAGGAGTCTCAGTCTTTATCTTTCATGTTTGCCAAGAACCTTTATCCTGATATCTTAGAGTTCTGTCAGTTGAAATAGGACATTGTGATCAAAAAAGGTAGTTAGGTACCGTGGTAACGTGTGTGTAAAAAGAGGGGAAAATAACAGTATTCTACTGAGTCTCATTGACCTAGCCAAGTTTATATTTTACTATTGTTATAATTATGAGATGAACCTGCTTCTTCCGCTAAACTGAGGGAGAAAATGATTGAGATTTTCAAATGGAATGAGAAATTTATTTTTAACTCAGGCATTTCTTGTGCAGTTAAAATTTGTTTCAACACCAATACACTTCTGCAAAACTGAGGAAGCTTGTCACAAAAGCAAGAAAACGGACAGAATAGGAAGCTTTTCTGCATCATGACTGGGAGAGACAGCATTTTCACTGTAGAACAATATGAAATTGCATCTATAATTACTGAGTCTCAAGCCATTTCAAAGAATTTTTCCCCTTCATTTTAATCCAAACACTTAATCTTTAACAGCAACACTCCTCAGACTGTACAAATGAAAGTTCATAATTGTCTTTGATTTTCTGATGTTTTGAACTGTATCATGCTGAAAAAACAATGTGCTGTTACCCAGCAGTACTCCTTGTAGTGATAAATTTCAAAGTTACTTGCTAGAGATTTTCAAAAATATGCATCATTTTCTCCTGACTTTTTCCTTCATCCTCTAGGATCTTCATGAACTGCAGCATCTTTACATCACTGACAATAACTTGGATCATATTCCATTGCCACTCCCTGAAAGCCTCCAAGCTCTTCATCTTCAGGTAGGCCACAAAAGTAATGGTTCTATATATCATATCCAAAAGCAAGTAAAACTGGAAAGGATAGAACTACTGTCTTGCTTTGTTTCTTCTCTTTATCCAAAAGTGTACTTATTAACTAAAAAAAATATTGGAAACATACAATTAAATAGTGAATGCAGTATTTGAAAGTCGTGAAATTTAGCTCAGCTTTCATTGACAGAATTTGTAGTACAGTATTTTTCAAGCATAAAATTCTACATTTATTCTTAGTACAGATTAATGTTAGTTTCACAGCTGTCAAGAGCAACAGTAGACTAAGAGACTTCAAAGACAGAAATCCCTCACACTGCTCATACAAATTTTCTGACAGGAATACTTTTAGATACCCATAGAGAGTTGCTTTACATAATGGTTGTATCTATATCCAGTGCATTTCACTATCTTAATAAAAGTAGTTTTCAATTGCTAACAGTTTTTCAGCCAAACTTTTTCATTTGACTATGCTGGAACATCCTACCCACTATCTTTCTCTATTTTTTTTTTTATTTGCTTTTACCTAAACTTTTCTTTCTGAATTCTTCCTTTCAACCTTTTCCATCTCTGCTTCTTTCCCTTTATCTTCTCTTGTACCAATTGTCAGTTTTGATTATCAGAAGATGTTTTTATTTATCTTAATACAGTAAAAAGCCTTTGAATAAATAGCCTGATGTACTATACATAATTTGACTTCTATCTATCAATAAATAAATATATAGAAAAAATCTGCTTGCTAGCTGATTATTCTTTTCACCTGCCTGTGCCTGTAAATTAAATATTCAGTGCTATGTGCTAGAGACCAAAGCTAGTGAGCTGGACTTTTTCCACACCAATTTCTGACTAGAAAGTGAAAGAAGGGAAGAATTTTCAGACAGCCTTCATTTTACGAGACGACCTTTCTAGTCTCAATTTCCAGACGATATTGTATTCTAACAGTTCGTTGTTGAAAACGGTTCATTTCAAGAACAAAAGCTCAGTGAAGATAAGGAATATAAAAGGAATTTAAATCAAAGGAATAAAACCTAAAGCATTCAATTTTCCCTGTATATATACAGATGTGGGCTAAGCTCACGTGAAAGGGCCTGGGGGAAAGAAATTTGTCACAGATCAAATTGCAGGTTTGTGCCATTACAGGTTGAGGCATATCAAGCTGTCAGGATGATAATTACAGTTCTGTGATTTTTGGACTGGCCTGTGCTGGTTCCAATTTGGGTTAATAAGGCTCTTCAACATGATTCCAAAATGGAAATGCTCTATACATCTACCAGGCCCCTCCTGTGAAGCCTGTCTCTGTTACATGGTCTGAGTTACTCAGTTCTGAAGATTTGTCCCACGGCTTGGGACATTTCACTGTTGATGACTTGCAGCCATAATCTGATCTTCTGAGTTCAAACAACTATTTCTCTAGGCACTGAAAATGTATTCATAAATTGTTCTTTGTTTTTCAAAGAGTAAGCAACTTTCAAGGAACTATTCTGATAGCTTATTTTTTTATTTGCCTTTTTTTTTTTTTTTTTTTTTTTTTTCCAGAACAACAACATTCAAGAAATGCATGAAGACATGTTTTGCAAAATGAAAGATTTTAATTATGTACGTAGGGCTCTTGAAGACATCAGACTGGATGGTAATCCCATCAACCTAAGCAAAACACCTTATGCATACATGTGTCTACCCCGTTTGCCAGTAGGCAACCTCATCTAAGTTTGACAGGAGTCAATACTGTCATATGCTATAAGAATCTTTAAAGAGAAATTATTAATTCATTGATACAATACACAAGATGCAATTTCTCAAATCTTATTAATATGGGAAATATTTCTATTAATAATGAAATTACTGACGTACAAAGAATATTTTGAAATGCTAAAACACAACCCCATTATCTACCCAACTGTAAATTGTATAGCAACAGTAAGAAAAATATTTAACTGCAAAAACTGTACTGAAAGCAATAAAAGATCAATGTAAATGCAAAATTTTATTCTGAATTTTTCAGAACTAATGTATGAATTCTATAATTAAATAATTTTATATGTTAAAATCTATAACACAGTAAATAAAGAAATAAAAATAAACTATGTGTACACAATTGAATATTTCATTTAATTAAATATTTCTCACTAGAAGTCAAACCCATTTTTTTGCTTCTTTCCTTAAATCTGCATTTTGGAAAAGTTCTAAGAGTATTCTAAAAAGCATGTTTCCTTTATTAAATGGAATCTTTCCTTGAATCTATAGTGGAATGTAGAGATCAAACTATTTATGTATACCTTTGCAGTAATAATTGTCTTTGTAATGCTGATTAGGCCCCAAACTGTCTTCCGTATCTTTGATAAATTTACCTGCCAGATTATATGTCTAATAAAAACCTCATGTAAAATAGCCCATTTGAGAAATACTGAACTTGATTCTGCACAGGGAGTGAGAAAAGCTCCCCTTGACATATTTTCACAGTCATACATAATATTGCAGTTCAATACATAAAAGACCAGAATTCAGAGATCCAAGTCACAAATATCCTCGTGGAGCCATGGTTCAGGTTCCAATTATTTAAGACAATATCATTGAGCTTTTCTCTTTTAATGTTTAAGAGCCTTACTGGCTAAAGATTAGGAAATCTGGACAGTTTGACCAACTCTCTTCCTTTTGTGGGGGAGCTTTCATTTGTTTTTTTAGGGAGAAACCCCCCAGAAAAGATCCACAAGATACCTCATAGGCACTTGCTCATTTTATTCTACAGTGACAAGGAGGAAATAACACCTGTACATCTTCAGTGATAAAGGTTTGCTGAATGATTTCAGCCTGAAAAATCCCCATAAAATATGATAAATCCTTTCACTTACACAAGTTGATATTTGTTTAATATCAAAGCTCTCTTTCATCGAACTGAACATACATACTCGTTTAAAATGCAAGTGCAGCTGACATGCTAAATTTCTGTTGGGCCAGCAATGGAAACTCTGTTCACAGAGATCATATTCCTTACCCTCACCATCACTTTCTGGAAGAGAACCCACTGGGAACATGGAGAGCAGATTTGTATGCAACAACCTTGACAGAGCTAAAATCAGAGCTGTATCAGGCTGCAATGACTGCACCTTTATGACCATACCTCTACTAATTTGACAGTCTTATTTGAAATCTAGGTAGGCGAAAGAATTCCAAACCAAACACAACAGCTGGACCCTTCACTTCTGTTTAAAATAACTTTTCTAAGTTTTCAGACACTTCTGCAGAACAAACTGTAGAACAACAGCTATCTTCATTTTAAAGTTTCCTTCCAATGACATGAGTCATTCTTAGTAACATGCTTTTAGAGCCAAGACAATATTTTTCTTCCATCCTTAAGTTTACTTCTCTCTAATAATAACTGAAAGGTCAACGTTTTTTAAAAAACAATTCCAAGATACAGATGTTGTTTCAGGCCTAAAATTTGAACCTACAGAAATGTTTAGTGGTCAAAGGGATGATGTGCAATACATCCTTAAATACACAGAATCTACACTGCTTTGTTCTAGAGCCATTTTGCCTTAGCTTTAAGACTCAGTTTCCCTGTTCTGTCAATCTACACATAAATAACTGGGTTTATATTTTTTTGCCAATAGAATGAAAACTAATATTGAGGAGAAAAAAAATAATTTGTTCTGTTAGGCAGTTGTTTTCTTTGAAATCTCTGTCTCAATGTGTCACACTATAGTGGGTGCTGTCTCTGAAAGGTTATGATCTTTTAGGGTACATATACACTGCTTTCTAAATGCCAGGCACAGCATCACCTTCAGTGCATCTACATTGCTTTGGCATATCCCTGTGTTCAGAATCAAGCTTTAGACTGGATTTGGGGCATGCTTTGGAAAACATTCTGTATTGGGTGTAAATATCTATGTGCTCACATCCCTGATAAACAGACAGGTTGAACATTGCCTAATCTAGCCATTTAGCCTGCAGTACTAAGATATCTTTTAGAGTCCTCACAGACATGGCCAGCTTTGTTCCATTACCTATAAAATGCAAGTAAGTATGTCACCCTCCACTAATTATTTCACAAACTGATTATGAAGCTCTTTCCTCTCCAGCAAATGGAAGTATAAGCAAAAGAACCCCTAGGTCTAAATGAATGACTTGCCTACCAACGGACAGAAAAACGAAAGGCTTTCAAAAGGTTGCAGAATATAATGCAACAGAAGGAATTGTGCTGCGACAGAACTTCTGGGACCGAGCTGGAAGGAAAGAGGTGAGCTGAGGAAAGGACAAAATATAGAATGACATGATGAAGTGAAAAGGAAGAAGGTACGGTTGAGAGCAGAGAGAGATTATTCTGTTTCTTTCCCCTCTTGCTGAAAGGTGGAGGGGGAGCAGCAAAACTCCAGAAATCTTAGACTCTAGCTGCATTTATTTTTATGTTAAAGAAATTCTAGCCATTCCATTCACACCTCACCTCTCATGCCATCACCAAGCTGTTTGTGTTCCCAGTGGAGCACGTGTGCCGTGGGAAAGGGTTGAGAGGGGACTAAAGAATATACAAAGGAATGTGGATGTTCAGATAGCTGCCCCTCAAGCATATTCTATAGTGTGTACATGCAATCTGAAGACTGCTTTGCAGGCTACTCTCAGATCAAGGACAGTGAGGAAAGGNAAAAAAAAAGAAGGCAGAAATTTCTGTGGCAGATAATAAAGTATTGTACTACAAAAGTCATGAAATACTAAATTGAATATAATCTCTCTAAACTCTGCCATGGAGGAAGCCTCCTAAACCACAAAGAAGAGCTCCCTCCCCTGTATATTGGTCAGGTAGAGCAATCTAATGCAGACTTCTGCGTTGAGGAAATCTTGCCAGGTAGTTCACAGTTTTTGTGTATGTTTTTCTTTCTGTGTGTTTTCTATGAACTTCAGGTGCCGACCTGCTTTACGTGAACAGGCCTCCTGAAGCCCGCTACCAAATTCCATCCTTTAGAGGATCAGGAGAGATGTGCAGCATGGGAGAGATGTTCAGAGTACATGTGGTACCCGCTCTGCTACTTCTATCTGCCTGAGCCTTAGCTTCTCTGCCTCTGCAGTTCAGTATCCTGCAACAGCACTGCCAAACATGAAGTCTAAGCCTGTGCTTTTCTTTCAAACAGTCTTGCAGCTTCCCCATTCAGGTAGATGCCAAGCGTATGCCTGTGTTAGGGAAAAGAGATGTTCTGACTTCTGCAACTGTGGAAGTGTGTGAGACATACAAAAGGCAATGTGCAATTTCACCAAAAGAAGTTGTACCAAAACTGCAACAAAAGAGAAGCAAATAAAAAGATCCTGCAATGTGTCCTTCGGTCAGAAATGTCATGCTTGACATACAGAGGAAAGAAAAAGAGCTCTCGATATGCAGAAACTAGACAACTCTATTCTTACTGACTTCTGTTTCCAGTGACTGTGAAGACTCCCAGAGGATATTATCAAAGCCATGAGCTCTAGCGTAGCTGTCATTTTCCACTGCCTTTTGTAAGAGAAAAGTCTTTAGAAATTTTCTACTTGAGTTATCTTCACACTACTTTCACAAAGTGAATGTGCATGAACCTGATTGATTCTAGCAAAAGATAGATAAAACCAGAACAACTAAGAGCCTTGAAAAAACTGTGTAATGGAAAAAAATAAGCATTAGAAACTGTACCTAGTCCTTTGCCCATACTGTAATCTGTGCTTCCCAGGGAAAATAAACAAACAGATGCATTAATACAGACAATATGCTGATACAAGTCCACATAGCCAAGCATACTCAATATGTTCTCAGTTTTACTCATTATACATATAGAATATGATCCCCTTTATACTGTGAGTGGATGTTAATGCAAAAATAGTAATCTCTTCTGTTCTCTGCTGCTGAGTCTACTCCCTTTAATCACTCACATTAGTGACATCTGAAAGAACAGTATCCTCGCCCTCATTTGGTAGCATTTAAAAATTATGTTTGCATGAGTTTCTGTAATTATTTCAAGAGCAATGTATACGAGATTTGTAGTTCTCATTTATGAAAAAGAAGGTTAACCCCAAGTTCAGATAACAAAATAGAAAATTTATAGTAGGTAGAAGGGTGTGTGCCCAGGTGGGTGGATTTGAAAAAGTAAGGAAGCCAGAAGGACACAATAAGGGGAGACAATCTTATTTCTCTGAAGTTGAATATACAAAAACTTCTCTTAGCAACTGATGCAGGAAGAATTTTTAGGAGTAAACCCAGACCTAGAGCACCTTAAAGTCAAATAATTGCTTCAAAATTAATTCATGGGATACAAAGGGGTATGTTATTGTGGTGGTGTCCTGTTTTTTCCCCTCCTCCCCCCAGCCTGGCTCCTGCTCACACCTGAGACAGTTATCAAGACAGGAAGACATCAAGAATGTTTTAACTTAAATTCTCTACCCCACAGACCAAAAAGTATATATGTACTCTGTATGCAGAGGCTAAGTACCTGAGTGACAAACTAAAGGTGTTAGACTTGAAGAGCTCTGAGGAAGACCTGGGAGTCCTGGTGGGAAGAGAATTGCCATGAGCCAGCAATGTGCTCTTGTGGCCAAGAAGGCCAATGGGATCCTGGGGTGCATCAGGGATAGTGTGACCAGCAGGTCGAGGGAAGTTATCCTGCCCCTCTGCTCTGCCCTGGTGAGTCCCCATGTGGAGTACTGTGTCCAGTTCTGGGTTTCCCAGTTCAGGAATGACAGGGAACTGCTGGAGAGGGTACAGCAGAGGACTACAAAGATGATTAGGGGCCTGGAGCATCTCTCGTATGAGGAAAGGCTGAGGGACTTGGGTCTTTTAGTCTGGAGAAGAGAAGACTGAGGGGGCATCTGATCAACACCTATAAATACTTCAAGTGTGGGTGTCAAGAGGATGGTGCCAGTCTTTTTTCAGTGGTGCCAAGTGAGAGGATAAGAGGAAATGGACACGAACTCAAACATAAAAAGTTCCATCTAAATATGAGGAGGAACTTCTTTACTTTGAGGGTGGCAAAGCACTGGAAAAGGCTGCCCAGAGAGGTGGTGGAGTCTCCATCTCTGGAGACATTTCAAAACCCACCTGCACACATTCCTGTGCAAACTGCTCTGGGTGGACCTGCTTTGGCAGGGGGGTTGGATTAGCAGATCTCCAGAGGTCTCTTGCAACCCCATATAATTTTGTGATTCTGTGACTTGTGGGTAGTTCTCTTTGTCATGTGCGCAATATTGTAGCAAGAACGTGGAACGTCCATAGAGAATAAAAAACTGAATACAAAATAAATTAATTAAAAAATCCCAAACCCAAACGAATGGTGATTCCCATCTTTTCTGTAACCAAGATCTATTTGAGGAAATTGGCGGTGCTTTGTTGAATTCAGTCCCTTATCTCTCTCCCTTGACCCTTTGTGCACTATTCTACTTGTATAACACAGAATTTGGATGCCTGCAGAAAACACCTGCAGTGTTTGATTTGCCAGCTCCAGAGAGGGGCATCAAGTGAGGTGTCTGATGCCTTTCAAGCTGCAGGACATCAGTACCGTGGAACAAAAGCAAAACAGCTGCAACTCCCACCAGTCAATTATTACGACAGTGAGTGTGGCACCAAGTCTTCAGACTTTATAAACAGTTCAGTGCGGCATTCGTGTGTTTGACATCTTTTGAGACCATCTGTTGGGACTGCTGCAGGAGAAATTAAAAGCTTGTAAATAATTTCTTGGCCTAGGGGACTGAACTGTGCTGGGTGGACATCGTGTATCTGAAAGAGTGTAGCTATGTTACCCTTGTGCTCCTCTCTGTAAATCCTGTCAACCTAGGCTTTTACAGAGGTAGAGCTACTTCTGCTGCTAGTTTCTGGAGCCAGGAGGATACAGGGCAGTCTCAGTAGCACAATCCATTGATCAGTGCAAATGTGTCTTCAGCCACAGGACCAGTCTGGCTCAGCTTGGGATACCCCTGAGAATCTCAGACTTTCAACACTGTGCAAATATTTTAAGTTACAGGGAGTTGATGTTAAACATCTAGTTTCTACCAAACAGCTCATCTGAAAGGAAATCTATGCAGACACATTCTGCAGAAAGGCTGAAGCTGTCAGTGTTCAACAAGAAGATAATTACATCAAATCAAATCAAAATGATCAGTGTGAATACTAAATTATTTTTCCGTGTCTAAAAGACTTTTATTCGACATATTGAAATGACAAGAAAGTTGTATTTCTTAGTCAATACACAAAACCTTTACATCTCTCCAGCAAGAGTCTTTGATACAGCATTCAAAATTTTTCATGGATCTGGGAGCTGAATGGGCTGCTAAACAAATTGTTCTTTTGATTTGGGAAGATCCTCAAAGTGCTATGATCTCACCAGGAGGTAAAGAATGCCTACCGAACCTGCTAGAATTAACTTGATAAACCAGAGAAAGTTTTCCAAAAAAGTCACTATGGTTAAGGACATCACTGGGGTGTCACTTTATACATTGAGTTTGAGGTCACAAGCCGTATCTGGAAAAAAAAGAGACATTTTGATTAAGCAAAGGGTAGTAACCTCCCAGTTTTCTTCCTTTTTCTTTTTTTTCTTTTTTCCTTATTTTTTTTTCTTTTTTTCTGAGCTGAGCTCTGTTGCCGTCAAGATTCATAAGCAAAACTTGTAGCTAGCTCTAGAAAACAAGGCGTTAAGAGAGATTTTGTTTTACAAATGTGCATTATCAGCTAATCATTTTATGAACTATTACTGCCATCGTGTGTTGGTAAGTAGTAGTAACACTTCGACATCACACCAAAGCCTAGCGTTGAAGGTAAGCTGTGACTGTCTTTGGTAAGTGCAATGCTGTGCACATTTTTTTTCCCCTTTCATTTTTAATGAAAGTTGGAGGAGTGGGAAACTCTTTCAAGAGTGAAATGAAGGAACGCTTTGTAGATAGTTGTTTTGTTTTTTTAAATCAACCTAGAAATGAATAAAATTTTTAAAAATCCTTTTTGTATGGAATATTGCAAAAATATTTAATGAATATTAATTAATATATGTGTAAATCAATATAATAGAAATTACATAAGAAGAATTTATGTCTCAGGGCGTTATACTATACAGATGCCATAACCATTAAGTATGAAAATTCAGAGTCCTGGATGACAACTCTTAGCAAAAGATGGACAGAGATTAAACCTCATCTGACAATGTCAGTGGATGTGGGAGTAAAACAATGAATTCCTCATTAATCCTAGCCATACAAGCCTTGTGAACTTCCACAGAGACACACTCAGCAACCAAAAAACGCCCCATCATTATTTTTGTGTGGTGATATGAGGACACATCACCTGCTTTTCCATAAATAATTGCATTGCGTAACACCTGTCTTCAAGGTAGCTGTCTTTTATAAAGCTTTTTCTCTCACCAGAGGAGACAAAAAGTGTGTTTATTTTTTTATTCTGTATCCCAGGAAGCCAACAAAAGGGATACTACGAACAGCACCTGATGTGAAGTGTAGTATGTATAGAAAATGAATCTTGAGACAGGCCTGCTATCCCTCTTGCCACCTTTCATAATAAAAGGACAGGAATTAATTTCAACAGATGCTGTAAAGAACTGGATGCAAGATTTTGGGCCAGGAGAGTGAGAAGGGCTTTAGGCAGTGCCTACTTTCTGTACGAGTTAGTGCAATTACTTTGTGTGTGTCCCCTGCCTCTCC